>CAVLGL010000093.1:63041550-63641550 GCA_963668995.1 Parnassius mnemosyne
GTCACCCTTATCTGAAAGCTGAAATGGCAACGGACCGGCCATATAGCTCGAAGAACCGACCGATGGTGAAAAAAGATTCTCGAGTGGTGGCCTCGTACTGGCGGACGCAGTGTAGGGCGTCATTCCTACTAGATGGAGTGATAAGACATGCAGGAAGTCGATGAATGCAGGGGCCTCACGACCGTAATTTGTGGCATTCCTTGAGTGAGGTCTATGTTCAGCAGTGGACTTGTTATGTGCTGTAATTATGATGATAACGATGATACATAGAATATTATAATATATATATATATATATATATTTTTTTATAGGAGAGGGGGCAAACGAGCATGCGGCTCACCTGATGGTAAGTGACTACCGCCGCCCATGAACAACTGCAACACCAGGGGAATCGCAGATGCGTTGCCGGCCTTTTAAAAAGGAGTACGCTCTTTTCTTGAAGGTCCCTAAGTCGTATCGGTCCGGAAAAATCGCTGATGGTAATCGATTCCACAAGGAGGTCGTGCGAGGAAGAAAACATCTTCTAAATTTCACAGTGGTGGACCGCCAATCATCCAGATGGTGTGGATGGTATCGGGAGTTCTGCCGCGATGTGCGTTATATATATATATATATATATATATATATATATATATATATATATATATATATATATATATATGATATGATATACACACATATATAATTATATATATATATATCTGTATCCTGTTCCCATATATAAATATCCTGGAATAAAAACCATTCCATCCATCTATTAAAGCCCATAAAAGTACACTGCTGAACATGGGGCTCACCTCTAGAATGCCTCTGTGAGGGACTGTAGTAGACTGTATGATTTTAACTAACTGATTGCCTAACTAACTGTGTCACGACTGATGTTTTTTAAGGTTGACTACACTAGGGACTATTTAAGAAAAGATGGTACTGTGGACGATTATATATTCAAACTATTTACAAGCGGCTTTCACTAATCACTAATTAACTATATATACAGAGGGGAGTCTTCAATGGAGTATTCTCTCTTGAGGTCTTCTTTCTTGATGTAGTATCTCGTAGTGTGCAACCGAAATGAACAGTTCACAGACCAAAACGCCCTTGTTATATTTCGAAAGAGTGTCTCGACATGTGAGAGGTATTGTGAGGTATGCCGCGCGCTGATTCGTAGACGGCATCACGTGATATTCGGGCAGTGTGCGGGGTGCGCGGGGCGCATCGGGGTATGAAGGGGCGACGGAACGGCGGCTCCCCTCGCCGTCCGAAACAGCCTCCTAGGGGAGATTTTGCCGTAGATTCCACGCTTGGCAGCTTTTCATAATTTTAAGTTGTTATCACGAAGACGCTGCTGCTTGCATCCTGTTTTAGTTTCCCTTTGTCGTCTCTTACCATGCCAACCGGTTAAAAAGGGGTAGTGGATATTCTTACACCACTTCTATACGGTCAATGTACGTGCTAGAGCCATGCTGTAGCTATATTATGATTGTAGCATCTATCCAATGACCACGATCTACGAGAATACCAGCGTGAAATAGCAGTCTAATGGTGCAGTATTTTGTATTGTAAGTACGAGATATTCAATCTGTGTCTGTGGAGTTGCTACGTATTCTTTAACTTAGTCTTTAATTTTTAATTTTGATTGATAGATATTTTGTTTGATGTAGACGTCTATGGGCCGCAGCAACCACTTACCATGAGGTGGATTGTGTGCTCGTTTGTCACCCTTATCCTAAAAAAAAAATTGTTTGAACGTATAAAACTTAATTTCCATCTTATGAACATAAGCCCCTAGTATTTATGGTCACATCAAATTTAGACAACAAAAGAACAAGTAATTATGCGCTTTTACATATTTCATTACACAAGGTTATGTAATTTGTAAAATTATAATTTCGTTCGTCTTATGAATTTTAATTATCACTGATTAGGAAGGACTTCGGCGTGCCTTGCAATCAATGCGTTGCCGTGAGAACTATAATGTACATATTACAATATCTCAAGAGTTACAACATGTTTCGAATTTCTTCTTGTCTCCGTTATTACCTGGTTTTATCGATGACTCGAAAAAACCACTCCAATCAATGCATTGTTCGGCGGCGACTTTGTAGGGCATAGATATATGCCCTACAAAGAAAACTATATGGTAACCCATCAGACAACATTTTGGACTGTTATAGACTATTTTTGTAAATTTATACGAAACTATATCATAGGCTTATTATAGTATTTGTTAATAACTGAACTAATTTACTGTATTCCTCAATTTAAAAAAATAAATAAATAGTATAATGTAGAAGTATTTCGTCTTTTGGACGTTAACATTAAATGGTATGAGATATTAAGAAAGAATTACTTAGAAATGGATTTCGAATAATTTGGCATCATAGATGTTTATATAAGTGCTAAATTATGAGAAGTAAAATCAATTAAAGTAAGTTTTAAAAAAAATATTAATCAATCAACCTATGGGGAAGCCCGGAGTAAGTTGCAAGATTAAATTAATTGGCATCTTTCGTTTGCATTGTGCAAACGAAAGATGCCAATGCATGTCTTAGCACTGATTACAGAAGCTGTTCTGTGGAAGTTATTTTATTCGGTTTTTAATCTTTACTAAACGTTAATGTTTTGCTCTTTTAAATGTTTTAAGTAAAAGTTACAGCCTATATACGCATACGTCCCACTGCTGGGCACAGGCCTCCTCTTATTTCTGAGAGGATTTTAGGGCTAGGAAATGTCCGTCGCGCTGCCCCAATACGTGTTCGAAATATTTTTTCTTATTTCTCAGACATGCAGGTTTCCTCAACATGTTTTCCTTCACCGCCGAGCACGTGGTAAATCAGCACTCACAATTGCAATTAAAATTTTAATTGGCGCCGGCGGAAAACGAACCCGGGTTGCTCGCGTACTGTGAAATTTACAGCGAGCGCTTAGCCCCTGAGCTACAACGGCTTTGTGGTTTAAATAATACCTTAAATCTTTAAATTTAGAAAAACCCTTGAAATATATTCCATTTAAAATAAAAAGATCATTTTAATGGGTTCAGGAGTTTCCAAGAAATCAGTGGATATACATAAAAAAACATGCGCGTCGATTGTCGTGTTTGAAACTCTGCTAAAAAGAATGAAATCAATTTTATTATATAAAATATGCGATATTAAACATTTTGTTGTAAACCTTGTAAAATTATGCTTTTTTTTTTAAGATAAGGGTGACAAAAATGCAGATGCGTTGTCACTCGCGAGGATAAAGATGGAATACCTCGTTTCCAGTAAAAAGGGTCTCCGGTTCTCTACACTCACCATACGAAACACAGGAGCGTTAAGCTGCTATTTTACGTTGGTATTCTGAGAGAGCGTGGTCCTTCCCCGGTCGAGCCGACCCATTCGTGCTACAACTATACCAGTAATACAGCTGCGGCATGGCTATACCACGTTAAAAACGCTTACTTTACATTATCTCATATATAGGCTTTTTGATTTGTATGAATATGACTATGACATAGTAATGCAGTTATTTTTGTTTAAATTTACAAGTTATTTATTTTCTTTTAGCGGAAATTAATGGGGCTGTAACTAGATATACGAAATGTATGGAGTGCACAATGTCAGCCGTGAGGCTGTTATTTATTTATTATTTGTATATGCTGTTATTATTTGGTGTAATGTACCTAATAAGAAGTATGTGTCTAATTTCAGCGGCGTAATATAAATCAGGGCTGTCATAAATTGGAATAAATACCATTAATTAGATCATAACTTATTTTATACCTAAGGGAGTTATGATCAATTCGGCTGTTTTAAAATTGGTTTTAGATTTTAAAGTTTAGCAAAAGATGTACTAGCTTTTCTCTCTGACATTCGATTTATATTAAGAACACCTTATGTAATTATACCATTATTTTTTTAAAAAGAAGAAAAAACAAGCAATAAATATAGTATATACAAGCAAAAACCATAACTTAGTAATACTAATTATAACTTGAAAATAGATGAAAAACTCATGACAAGGAATGTGGTTTAGGACCAGGCTTTGCGGCAGTCTATCTAGGAGGATGTTCAGTAGTGGACTTGTGTAAGGTTGTAATGACGATGATGATTAGAAAACTTGGATGATTAAACTATTAGAAATCGATGTACTACATAATATTTTATCATAATTTTTAACTAAGTAGAATACGATGATTTTTAACTAAGTAGAATACGATTACATTGCTGTGTTCCGCGCCCGCTCAGCGGTGAGCTCCGCCTGTACATAAATGAGCCCTAAGGTATGATCTAGACCGGGCGCGCCGCATGGAATCGCACATGTCAATACGAATTAACCCTACCCGGTTACCATAATACTTTATAGTTCATAAATCAAATGCTGAAATGAAACTTATTAAGTAGTGAGTTGTGACATAAAAGTACCTATAAGTCAAGTTGCAACAAGGTTGCAATGTTATTATGTTTTTATAATTAATATTTTTTTTAATTTTATTTGTGGTTATTGTTTTGATTATTTAATCGTGAGTACTAAGTAAGTCAGGTTGAAATGTTATTGATTATGTTTCTTTAAAGTATATTTTTGAATCTTGTTTGAGATTATTGTTTTTTTTATAAGATAAGGGTGACAAACGAGCACACAGTCCACCTGATGGTAAACGGTTGCTGTGGCCCATAGACATCTACATCTAAATCAAAATGCAGATGCGTTGTCACCCGTGAGGACTAAGATGGAATGCCTCGTTTACAGCGTTAAGGTGCTATTTTAAGCTGGTATTTTGTGAGTGTGTGGTCCTTCCCCGGTCGAGCCGACCCATTCGTGCTACAACTATACCAGTAATACAGCTGCAGCATGGCCCTACAATGTAAAAATTTGGTTTATTCTGTTTTTATTCTGTTTTTAAATGTGTGTTTTGTTTTTGTATTTAATTGTTAAATTCTAGTGACTAGCGACTTAGTAAGTAGTTCAGGTTGCAATGTTATCAATTATTATGTTTTTTATATATATTTTTAGTTTTGTTTGTGATTATTATTTTGATATAGTGAAACAGTGTTTTTGTTTTTATAGTGCTTTAAATTAAAAAAAAAATTAAAACACTTCGGAATAATTTACACAGATTTTTATTATTTAAAGTTAATAATCTAAATGCCGATTTTCATATGTCTAACTTCAAAAATATAGGACTCATATAACCTTTCAAACCGCATTTCACCCCCTTATATTTATATACACAACATTTAACGTAAATAACGCACATCCTCAGACACCCCAATAGTATATTATGTTATAATCATAATACATACACTGAATTCTTAGTTAAACATGTTTATGAATTGATTATTTATTATTATTAACAATTTCATTGGTGCCGGCGGGGATCTAACCCGGGTGTGCATGTCTGAGAAATTAAAAAAAATAGGTATATATTTAGTAATGCCGGGTTTCCATGCTTGCCAAGCCTCGGCAAACGTCTTCAAGACCCAAGCGTCTACAAATCTCGTTTGGAAGTCGTTTCCATGCTTGTGAATGCGTCAGTGTGCTACGTAAACCCAAGCATGGCGGAAACCGAACTTGTGTCGGCTATTGCGTTTAGTTTAACATACTTTTATTTGAAATACAAGCAAAGTAATACAAAAACAAGGAATTTTTGGCTTTTAATTCTTTTACTGGCTTTCCCGTTAACTCGGCAAGACGACTCCAAGCATTTGCAACTTTCTTTTTATTTTTATGATTAACGTCTTTGGGGTTCCAGATAGACGATTCGGTCTGGTAATATTCCAGAAACGATAAACTCTCTTCGTTCGACCAGTCACTCATTTTAAACAAAGAACTAAACATGCGCTTGTCGCGAAATCACAATTTCTACTAAACGCGCACCAACGTGTGAATGCGTTGCAAGCGCTTGCCGCAAACGTCCTTTGATCTGTGTCCAAAAACCGACACTAGCCCGGATCGGTGACAAGCGTCCACAAGCTCACGCAAGCCAAGCCAAACGCCCTCTTTACACACTTGTGATTGTGGATGCTTGCTGAGACTTGGCAAGCGTGGAAACCCGGCATAAAGTTCACCAACACGCATTGGGGCAGCACGGCGGACATTTCCTTGCCTTAAAACCCTCTCAGAAATTAGAGGAGGCCTGTGCCCAGCAGTGGGACGTATATAGACTTTACTTTCTTTTAATTTTATAATTATATTATATTACAGACGAAATTTTAAATAAAAATAAAAAATAAGCAACCGACAACCTCCTAGGTTGACCTGCGAGATGTCAGTCTAACAAAACAAAACAGCCCAGAAAAACAGACTTTCCAACTGATATCTAAGAACAAAAAGTTTGTTTCGTTACCTATAGTAGGTACTGATTTCTCGCAAATGTGTTGAAAAACGTTGCATGACACACATGCGTAAATTGGGATTAGATTCGTCTACGAGTTTGTAAAAACCAACTTTCCACATAGTATCATAAGTACCTAACTATTTTTCTGTGTATTAGGAATAATTTATTTTGAGCTATAGAGGCGGTAATTACAAACCGCAGACGTAAAAGGAAACAATGTCAGTAATTGTGTAATTAATTCAGTAATAATAATTTAATTACAAAACTTATATTTTCATTTTTAAACGTATTTATAAAAATAATTAAATGTGATAAACAAATTGCACCAATTTCATTGGTGCCGGCGGGGATCGAACCCGGGTTCATCGCGTACTGTGATACTTACAGCGAGCGCTAAACATCTGAACTACCACGGCTCTCAATGAACATCTTATAAATAAATAAATAATCAATAAAGATTTACAAAACAGTTTAATTATTTATTCGACGACTTTTGCGGCGGACAAACTAGGTATATTATGTAGGATTATCATAGATACCTACTATTACTTTACCTACAACCTACAATACAACAAACTGTCACAAATCATTGCTGCGTCGTGGACACTAAAATGTAAACTTTAGGTAGGTACATCGGTACTAAGAAAACAATCTTGATGGGTCACTTGTCTTGATAAAAACCTGTGTTTACGTTTAGTGATATTGAGTATACAACACAAACACACACAAACACTCACGCCTGTCACCCAGAGGGGTAGGCAGAGACTACGGACTTCCATTTGGCGCGATCCTGACACACCTCCCTCTCTCGCCTCCTTTACATCCATATAGCTACGCATACACGCTCGTCGGTTAAGGGTACTCCTAATCTGGCCCATTTTCAATGTATCGCCGATTTGGTCGATAAATCTTCGTCTAGGGCGTCCCTTCCCGACTCTGCCGTTCACTTTTGAAACATAAATTTACTTTGTCACTCTTTCCTCGTTCATTCTTTCTACATGACCAAACCACCGAAGCATTCCTTCTTTAATCTTGGTCACAACGTCATCTTGAAAACCACACATTTCTCTTATCATACTATTTCTCACCCTGTCATTCAGATTCAGCCCTAGCATACTCCTTAATGACCGCATTTCTACAGCATTTATTCTATTCTCATGCTTCTTCTGCCAGACCCAACTTTCACTACCATACTTTAAAGTAGGGACTAACACAGCACTATGAATTGCCATACGTACCTTCTTTGACACATTCTGACAACACGTAACATAATTAACGCACTTTGTGAAAGTAGTTTGTTCAGAATCGTTTACTGAATCGGTTTCTATCATTTTTAATATAGGTAATTTTTTTATCCCAAAAATAATTGAGACTACGTAATTTACAGTCACGCCTAAACCTGTACAGTCAAAACAAACTGAAATGGACCGTAACTCAAGGCAATAAGACTTTTAAAAGTGAGTTTTACTTGTATTAATACAAATTCCGTCATTCAATACAAAATAAAGAAAATTGAACCTTATTTCAAGTATGTTAAAGTCTTTACAAATACAGAGTTTGGAGTGCCTTATAAAGGTCGCGGCGGCCAGGCCACTGACCTCCCAGATCAGCTGATTTGACGCCTCTTGACTTTTTTTATGGGGATGTATTAAATCATTAGTTTACTTTAGTGAGCCAAAAAGTGCCGAGGACCTTTTTGTGACGATTTTAGAATAGTGAAAAATGACACTGAATTGCTTTCTAAATTATTTTCTTTCTTTTTTAAAACGTAACCTACACACTAGGATTTTCTCTTGTATTGTAGGGGCAGTGTACAAACATAAATTGCACAAGCTCAAACATCCAGACCCGGAACAATTATTTGTAGGCCATACAAATATTATTCCGTGCGGGATTCGAGCCCGCGGTCCTTAGCGCTGCAACTCAATTGCTAAGCCACTGCGCCACGGGGCCGCTGTGGTTTAAATACAACGTTGCATGAGAGTTTAGGCTATCAGTAAGTTAAATATTTGATTCTTAAAATTATTGTAATCTTGATTCACATCTTTTAAACACGCCGTCTTTGAATTATGTTAGTTTTAGCAGTTCATTATTATTTACAAATACAATTAAAATGTTATGCAAATTAAAAAAAAAAAACTAGCAAGTACCTACACCTAGCGTTCGTGGTTTTGTACGGTGACCACAACATTCTTCCGGAATTAGTATAACTAATTTAATAAATAATCAATGCATAAACATGTTTTAGTAAGAATATAATAATAATTAAAAATAATGTATTATGATTATAACATAATATACTAATTGGGGTGTCTGAGGATGCGCGTTAATTACGTTAGATTTTGTACATAAAAAAAGTAAGAACACAGGTTAGTAAGTATTTTAGAAAACAATTTATAGATAGGCTGAATTAATTATAATTATTATCTAAACATTATAAATGCGAAAGTTTGGATGTTTGGATGGATGGATGAATGGATGTGCGTTACTCAATAATGCCAGAACGGTTGAAGGGATCTGGATGATATTTTGCTCAGAGATAGGTTTATATAATACATATGATACCGTTTATTCAGGTATTTCGTTTCTGTTGCATAATTTTGGAGTTACATGCGTTCGAAGCCGCTGGCAACAGCTAGTACGGACATAAACTGCGATGACTGTTCAAGTTCATGTGTCGGCGTCGTGAACTCTTGAGTGATCGCTGCATGAACACCCGGGGAAAACTCAACTTCCCTCTCCAATGAGTCATATATGACTCACAGGAACAGACTAGAATAAGTTCATGAGTCACAGGTGACTCATTTCTCAATACAACTTAAGGCACATTTGTTGGTATGAACGTGACGTGATATTGTTTTAAATCATACGTGGACGTATAGTAATAAACCTATTGTTTATAATAATAAAAGAAAACTTCGCAATTTTTTTTAAAGTTGTCATTTAATAACTACAATAAACTTGCTATAAATAAAACTCAAATACTGAGTGAGGTGAGGATTTTATTCAAAGAAAATATTATAAAATCAAGCATGTTTCTCATTATAACATTCTAAACTGAATGCTTTTTCACACCTTTTGCACTCAGTGTGTACTTGCTTAGCGTTTCTAGCCAATAATCCTTCATTTTTCAATTTGACATAGCAGTGCATCTATTTCGTACGAGTTTATTGTCGGCCTTTCGTGGTATTTCTTCCAGAGAATGTCCAGAATTGCTTGAAGAAGCAATTGAAGATCTTGGAAAGCTACAGGAGATTGAAGATCTTTGAGGAAGATTACTTTCTGTGGTTGATGCTGCAGGTCCAAGGAAATGTCGAACTAGATGTTCTTGGACTTGTAAAATTATTATATAAAATTATTATAATAAATTATATAATAGTTCGATTCTATAACTATCAATTTTGCAAATGCATCCTTAATTCTAGTGACTAGCGACTAATAAGTAAGTCAGGTTGCAATGTTATTGATTACTCTATATTTCTTTGATAGATATTTTAGTTTTGTTTGTGATTATTATTTTGATATAGTGAAGCAGTGTTTTTGTTTTTCAAGTCCACCTTAGACAATATCGTCGCTGCCACCGCCAAAGAAACGAAACGGCAACGTCGCGGATTTTTTCAGCCAATCCGATCGTTTGATGTGCTCTGATTGGCTCATTTAAATCGGATCAACATTTTGCGTAACTATCGCAAGGTGGATTTGTATATCAGATCAACTTCGGGGAACGCTAGTAAGTAGTCCCGTGAGTGTAGATGTTGATCCTATATATATATATATATATATATATATATATATATATATATATATATATATATATATATATATATATATATAATATATGTTTTAGTTGAATTCTAATACAGTAAAATATATTTTACATTAATATCACGAACGATTTTCAAATTTCCAACTAAAACATTCACTTCACAACTAATAAAGCAGTGTGAAACTTCGACCCAGTAATTAACGCGACAAGGTAAAGTGCAAATTTGCGGGTTTGCTTCTAATTCAGAGAAACTCAGTAACGTGAGCCGTAATCAAGTACTTTGCTTAAAACTTCCAGTTGAGTACTAAATTGTTATAGAAGTAATGATAAATGTAAAGAGAATTACCGTGTCTGAAACAAAATAAATATACCGTCACTGTACTGTTATAGCTTGCCAAAAGACCATTGTTGAACACAGGTCTCTCCTATAGATAGCCTCGTAGAGAGAAAATTTCCATAGTTGCTACGCTTGGCAGGCGGGATGGCACTAAAGGCACACACACTAAAAACACAAGGCACACACTAAAAAAATATAATAATGTAGTAATTGTTATAATATAAATAATGAATAATGATTTCTTATATTTACGCGAACAATACACATTGAATAAAATTACTTTTACGGATTTTATCGCGTTTAATTAACAACTTTTGATGGAATGAACTAATTTTAATGAAATAAAGACTAAATGTAACCTGAAGATACAATTTATAGTTTCTTTAACGATTCTTATGATATAAATTGGTATTTTTTACGTGATACGTTAACAAACAAACAGACAGGCAGACAGAAAATTCTAAAAATAATAGAAATATATTTAATTGCTTATTTTTAGTACCTCTTAATCACTTTTATTATATAAAAATCTAAAATATACACACATCGGCTATTTACATTTTATTATATGTATAGATAACGGGGTAGATCGTTATTGATGATAGTTTTATTTTAACACTTTTAATGTTATTTATTTTCATTTTGCTTCAGTAATGTTAAAATATTCCACATAATTTTCTAAATAGTCATACACACTCACTTTTATGACTTTAAAGGTTAGATAATTATTTTAAATTAAGCAAATTAGAGCACTATACTGACAACAACATTATACGCCCGACGGTAGGTTTTGAAAAAGAAAACCATACCCCATAAACCAGACCCTATAGTTCCTTGTGGGTTTTTATTAGGTCTTACTTTTGAGAGCCAGTGCAGATTTTAACACTCAACGGAGTTTAAAAAAGAATAAATCAATTAAAAAGTACTTTGATTTTACATCGTCAGTTGTTAGCTCGCTTGTCCTCATATTATAAAAAATATAAAGCAAGCCTTCATTCAATGCAGAATGAATTTGTGAGAATAAATGTCATTTGTTCAAAAGCTATCACCTCGCGCAATCACAATTTATTGCTATAAAGGCATTATAAGCCTACGGGTAATGCCCGAAATAGTTCTCTTATCGATAAAATTTATGTGAAACGCGCTGAACGAAACTACCAACTGTGCACATTTGATCAATTTAAAACTTGATCGATTGTGTGACACACCTTTCTTATGATGTTGTAACTTACTTGGTACCGGGATAGCTTGGAAAAATGTTCACCTTTAAAATGTTTATATTATACAAGTAAACTATATTCAATTCAAGAATACTAAAACAGACTGTAAGGTACTCCATCTTAGTCCTCAGAGGTGACAACGCATCTGTAGACTTCTTTGTTTAAATTCGGCTGTAGTAGCCACTTACATTCTGATGGACTGTAAGATTGTTTCTCGCTTCGGTTTTATATAAAAAAAAAACTACGACACTGTCACTAGCAGTTTTTAGTTTTAGTGTTGATTTTAGACATAGACCATTATAAATGCGGCTCAGTATAATCTGTAGAATAACTTTTGTCGGGCCTGTAATAAAACATGACGTTCTCGCAACGTTCAGTACCATTAATCGTCTCTAATAGACGCAGAAACCTAAATATAAATGCTGGTTTACCGCTTGCTACACATAGTGAAAAAGAGCATGTATGAAAATTTAAAAAGTTGTGGATAAGTAACGTCTGTTAGCACGCAATGGTACAGAAGGCGCAATATTCCTATGGCCTAAAACCATTTCAGAAGCCAGAGGAACTCTGTGTCCAGCTGTTTTACGTTTATGTCATATAATGTTTTCCGATCTTTCTTTGTCAGCACTTTAAAGGTCACTACAGTACATAGAACCCCATCATAATATAGCGGAACTGCCTTGTTGGTTTCGAGTTCGAGTCCCGGGTCAAGCTAAACTTAGTTATGTGCTTTTTTTTCAAGAATTTTTTTATACGTGGTAGAGCCATGCTGCAGGTATATTACTGATATACTTGTGGCACGAATGGGTCGGCTCGACCGGGGTAAGACCACGCTCTGACAGAATACGAAATAGCAGATAAACGCTGCTTTTTTATTATGGTGAGTGTAGAGAACTGGAGACCCTTATTACTGGAAACGAGGCATTCCGTCTTAGTCCTCACAGGTGAAAAAGTATCTGCATTTTGATTAAAAATGATGAAAATAAATGAGATAGATGTAGATGTCTATGTGTCACAGCAACCACTTACCATTAGGTGGACTATGTGCTCGTTTGTCACCCTATCCTTTAAAAAACCAAAGATACGATAAAGGTTTTCTTTTTAACGGTAAACGCGCAAACTTGTGAATTTGTAAAATAATTTATTTTGTAACGACCTCTAAGTTCAATGCTTTCCTAAAATATGTAAGATTTAATATAAATTTAAGATGAAAAAAATGTCTATGGGTCACAGAAACCAATTACCATCAGATTAATTCGTTCACATCACTGAGTACTCCTTTTTTACCCTTATCGTATAAAAAAAGGTTGATAACATTTCAATTTTATTCGATCTGAATCAGACCGATTTCTCTCGTTGTGTTTCCGTTCTTGTATAGGCGGCTGCTTAATTCTATTTTTATATGCATGAAATGAGCCGTGTTAGGGTGATGTAGTAATACTTACTGTATAATCACACAGTACACCTGGTTGTAAGTAAACGTAGTCGCACGGAATAAATAATAGTACTACGGCAGCGGCCAATAGACATTACACCTATCCTCGATTAGGAATCAAAATGCAGGCGCGTCGTTACCACCGTGGACTACGATGGAATGGCTCATTTCCAGTAAAAAGGCTCTTGTTGGAATGGAGATTTTAATTTATTATGAAATCTTAAAAAATTTCTTATATTAATAATAAATGACATCAACTAGAGGATCCTTAGTTGTATTGAATTAATTGAGATTAATAACTTTGATCCCGAAACATTTTAAGGAGAAAATACTGACAGTAAATATCAGTGAAATTCCAAACATGAAATACTTTTATTCAATTAGGAATATCAAAGGTTTCTCTTTAATATATGTAAACAAATAAAGGCATGCTTGTTATTTACTTACAAATAAAAATTATAAAACGACCTTACCGCCTTTAATGTCCAATGTCAGCAGAATTATTAGGCACGCACCGCTTCACATGTGTGCCTCAATATTAAAAAAGGTTATTTAGTAAACGTTAAAAGTCAAAAGTCAACAACGAATCACTATTTATTGAGTATGCTACTTCTGATAACTTATTCCGTTTATTAACTAAACGTGTCGTGTGATTATTTTAATTTGTAATTGGCTGTTTAATTATGTTACATTTAAAAATATATTTTATAAAAACATCAACACAAAAGAATTAATTCAAACTCGTTAATCGTTATCGTATTCCTCAACAAAAATTCACAAATAGTGCGTGCTGTTCGTAACCCTATACAACCCAGAATTGACCCGTCACTGTTAGCTGTTTGGAGATGTTTAAAGCTGTACAGACTGTTTTGTAGAACGAAAATATTTTCTCCAAACGCCCAACGACGGGATAGGTCACGTCCTTAGGCAAAACTTGTATTTTTTTTGTATTATTTTATGTTAGGGTAACAAACCAGCTGTTCGTGAAGTGGCGGCTTAATGGAATCCACTATCCCATAATGTTAATACTAATGTCCCCCAGGGATCGAATCTCGGTCATGACGGCCAATTTCAGGAAGAACAACCACCTGCGCAGGACAGTATTACTGTGCTTGAGCGCGTGCGCAAGCATAGGTGCACTCTTATAGTCCTTTGTCCTTTGGGATGACAATCCTTCACACCCAGAGAGAGAGAGAGAGAGAGAAAGAGATCAGGCGCGGGAGCGACAGTGCTTATGTTGCTGTTGTTGATAGAAAAACCCAATAACTGGTATTTTGCCCAACTCGGGATTTGAACTCGTCCCGGGTATCTATGATTAGTAAGCGCGCTTACAACCGCTAGTAAAAGGAGTTAAAAGGCGACGGAGGGAAACTGAAACTGGATATAATGAGCGGCATCTTCCTAAAAATTCAAAATAATAAAAACTCCGCTAGCTAACCCGCCTTCCAAGCGTAACACTATGGCAAACAGACTAATATGTGGGGGGGGGGGGATGATCAGCAATATACTTTTGATATACTGAAATACAAATGAATGAATGATGAATCTTAAGCAATTCCGTGGTAGCTGTCCTGCAGCTGCCTGTCACCAGTCTGGATATCAAATAATTTACCACCATCTATTAAATTTTATTACGCAGCAACTACTTAAATGGCAAAGGTTAAATTATACTAATCAGTTTTAAGTAGCATTTACATAATCATAAGCATATTCAACCACTCATAACATACACGTGGTAGAGCCACGCTGCAGCTTTATTATGGTTGTAACACGAATGAGTCGGCTCGAAGGAACGTTAACACGGTGAGTACTAGCGTAAAATAGCAGATAAATGCTGCCGTGTTTCATATTGTGGGTGTAGAGAACCGGAGCCCTAGGTGGTAAATCGCACTATCTTATATAATAATAATAATATAACTTTATTTCAGACATAATTAGTCCATATAAAGTGTAAGTATATTAGTAACAATTTTACTCAATAACTATGTTAGTAATGTTAGCATTTATGCATACATTATAATATATATATATATATATATATATATATAACTCATTATCACTTTAATCCTATTGCCAGCTCTACCTAGTGTCGCTGAAAGTGGCAATCTGGTTTCGCTGCGATCATTTTTAAAATGCTGTTGGTACTGTTTCGCAGACGCTGTAACATTGAGGCTTATTTCTTTTGCATAACAGCATGAAATCCATCAGTCCTAGCATC
The DNA here is from genome assembly GCA_963668995.1 of Parnassius mnemosyne. NCBI lineage: Eukaryota > Metazoa > Arthropoda > Insecta > Lepidoptera > Papilionidae > Parnassius > Parnassius mnemosyne. The sequence goes on from CAVLGL010000093.1 coordinate 63,056,846, forward strand.
CGCGAACATTTTCGAAGCACTACAGCGCCTGGCAGTCCCAACAACATCCTAAGAGCGTTATTAATCTTAGCATAACAAAAGCCTATTCACTCTTGCCTTGAAGACTCCCAGATTGTTTTCGCACGGAAAGATAGCCGGCAAATTAATACACTTTTTTGCTGTTCTCATTGCAAAAGACGAAGCAAATCCTTTGGTTCTAATGCGTAGAATTTCGACAGTAAAAGGTTGAAGACCCGCCAACCGCCTGGTTGTTCGAACAGCATTCCACTCACCGTCAGGTGAGCTGTGTGCTCATTTGTCACCCTCATTCTGTAAAAAAATCATAAGTAATATTCAATAAATTAGCCCGTCGACATCCTTGTTAATTTTTGACTTCCGAACTTTAACTCGATACCCTTTTTAATATTCAAACCCCTATTTTAATTTTATATATTAAGGCCTTAACAGTGGTTGAAATGCCTAAATCTAGGATATTTAAGTAAAAAAATCTCAATAACTGTTCATTTAATCCACAAAGAAAAAATACAGGGTAACAGAAGAAGATTTGGTAAATGTTTTTAATTTAACAAAATTGTATTTTTGTCAACCCCTTATTAGAAAAAAAATCCCCAAAAAGTACCTATCTTTGTCATATTTTGCAAAATTTCTCCAAAACAGCACAAGATTTTTAAATAGTTCTTACACTAAAAAAAAGGTCTTAAAAATATTAATATTTTTAATTGAGAGTTTTATTTTTATTACCCGTTTTATAAGAGAATATATCATTTTTCCCTGAAATTGAATATATTTACGCGAGCGCGCATGCTCCGTCGCCATGTAAGCTCTGTCACAGTCCGTTTTCGGACATCGTCGAGGGTGGACCGCTCGTCGGTGTTGGAGCGACTTCGTTCAAATATATATTAGTTTTTTTAAAGTTTATACTCAATTATAAATATTTTTATGACTAGAAATACTTAATTTAGTTAATATCTGTACACTGGTAACTGTAAATATTATTTTCTAAATAAATGAATTTTTAAAGTGCCCAAAGAAGAAGAAATTTTTGCGGCGACGTTGATTAGTGAAATTGAAAAATGCATTTTTATATAATTTAGATGTGGAACGACGAACATGCTCTCGTTACTTAGATTGCGATAGTTTTTAATACCTATGTAATTTTATTGTTGCATATTTTTATTAATTAGTTGATAATGAATTTTATAATTATGTATTACAATAAAACGCTGTTTTTATAAGTATGACTTTATAAAATATTATTGGAGAGAGAAATAAAGATACAGATACTTACATTTAGATACACTGTTATCAAATTAAATCAAACAATTTAAATAAATAAAAGAATGGTGCTTACCTAAGTATAAATAACTATATAAAGACATTCTTGGGTTTATGGTTTTTTTTTGTTAGACAAACTATTATCTAAAAAATGTAAAAAATTTAAATTGGAGAGGGGTTTCTCTACGTGATAAAGTTAGAAATGAAGGAATTTGCATTAGAACCAGAGTAACTGATATAGCTCAACGGAATATTACAGTGAAATGGCAATGGGCTAGCTATATAACTTGGAAAACATATAAAAAATAGGAAGAAAGGTCCTCGAGTGGCAACCTCGTACAGGTAAGCGAATTAGTACTCAACCTTTATTCCTCTTCACGTATTTCTTCACACATACATACACACACACGCGCACATGCGCGCAAGCACGCACGCACACACACACACACACACACACACACACACACACACACACACAAATAGGTAGCAAATATTACTTACCTAGTACTATTAGGCAAGAGTGAATAGGTTTTTGTTAAGTCAGTGCAATTCACCATCTTAGACTACATAACCACTTACCGATAGGATTGTAGTTGCTTTACTACTTGCTGGGTAAAAATAGTAAAAAAAAAAATTACCCTGTGAAAGTTTGCATTTAGATATAATTTTTCTAACCAACCATAAAAATATGATGAGAATATGTATATAAGTATAAAGGTTGCCTCACACGGAACAGTAATAATATAATATTATATCTTCCATTATCTCTGAAATCCGAGGTATGTTCATATTAAGAGGCTGAATAGAGCCACATTGAAATGCATGGGGATGGTTTCGTAATTTCACGTCATTATCGAAAAAAAATTGTACGTATTTCAGGTGGCGGTTTGCAAAACACGATTCCACAAAAATTAACTCAATAGAAAATAATTGCAAAGTTGCTTCTAAAAATACATAAATTTTCAACGTCAATTTTTTTACGTGGTAGAGCCATGCTACAGCTATATTTATTAGGTATAGTTGTAGCACGAATGGGTCGGCTCGACCGGGGAAGGGCCACGCTCTCACGGAATAACATGTAAAATAGCAGTTTAATCCTGCTGTATTTCGTATGGTGAGTGTAGATAACCGGAGGACCTTTTTACTGGAAACGAGGAATTAGATCTTAGTCCTCACGGGTGACAACGCATCTACATTTTGATATTTAATCGAGGATAGATGTAGATGTGTATGGGCCGTAGCAACCACTTACCATCAGGTGGACTGTGTGCTCGTTTGTCACCCTTATTCTATTAAAAAAAACTTTCTGAGATTTCAGTAAAATAATGTTAAGTATTGTAAGCATTCGTACAATTATGTCTCATGTTAATAAAGCTATTGGGCTATTTTGATTTGTAATAAAGTGATTTTACTTTATAGGTTAAATAATTTATTTACCTTTCTATATCAAGAACCGTTTTTCTGTCACTCCTATTGAATTTGACAGTGCTTGCTGAAATTTAGCATCTTTAGATGGATCAGAATCACCCGCTGATCCGGCTGTTAGATATTGCAAAAATAATCGAAAATATTTATTTTTACTTTCATGCCCAAGACTACCTTGTTTTATTTTATTGCGGTCAAATAATATTTATAAGGTTATAAAGCAAGTATTTTTGTAAATGTTTTGTATGTAAATGTAAATGTTTTCATTATTTTGTTATTCTATTGTTTACAGTTATTAATCTTAAAAAAGTTCAATAAATTAAAAAAATGCCAATAATTATATAATTTCAAGTCGGTGTTTTACATTTAAAGATCAGTTATAAAAAGCCATTGTTATTATTTTCATTTTGATTACTTTAATTCGAGACTAAAATAAATGTGAAAGGGCTTTTATCTGCAATAATAATTTTCATCAAAAATAACATAGACTTATAAAAGTCATATACACGGTCAATCATACTGAAGATTATCAATTGTACTACAAAATATTTAAAAGACTATTTCCAGTATAATGACCCGAATATCATCATTAATGTTTGACTGGCACACTTAAAAGTTTTATCACATGGCTAAATGATTGACTTTTATATTATGATAAGGTCATGCTTTTCTATAAAAAGTTGCAAGAAATTTTAATTCCCGGCCCTATTGGTTTATTTTACTTTTTACTTAATTAGTGAAAAACAAAATGTACTGATCTAAAGGTTTACTTTCTTGTGTAAAAAGTGCTATTTAGAATTTTATGCAAATGATAATTAAATTTTCTATGTAAATAAGTGTAACATAGCGGGAATTATATTCAATGGTAGCGGCCATCCGTATTTGCAAAGCCAGCATCATTTTCTGTACAGAAACCGGCAAAGTGTTGCTCAAGGCACTATAAACAAAGCAGCTGATAAAATGTTACACTCCTAACTGTTAACAAAAACTGTTTTCCCAAATGGTCTTATAGATAATAATAACTATTCCGCCGTGTTAGGTGCAGGAGCTATTATTAGAAGGAGAAGAGTTAAAATTTTGTTTTAGAAATGCGCAATCAATATTGTTTTGTCTGCAATTGAGCATAAAATAAAAAATAACTTCAGCCAAAGAGCGTAACTGGCATTATACTCAGGCCCATCAATTGGTATGGAAAAAAGTAATTTTACCAGGTTTCAAAATATCTATCAAAATTCAAAAAACATAAATATTAAAATCAAAAAATGTATATATGTATGTCTATACATACATATAATGATTTATGGCCGCTTAGTAACTGACGGTGACTCACTATAACATCCTACAGTCACGCCGAAACTAAGAGGAGAGAATCACTGTAGAAAAGGTAATAATTTATTGCGGAAATTTTGTGATAAAATAAAAAAAATATAAACTTATCCAAGTTAATCTAACTTAGTCTAATTTATCCTTATGCGTGAAAAAAAAAACAAATAATAAAATAGTGAGATGGCGTCAGTTTTTAAGAAGATATAACAAAAATAAATAAAAAAATAAATTTCAATAAAGTTCAGTATTTAATTGATTATATACCGCTGACACTTAATCACGCTTTTCGAAACCACGCCAGTTGTAAACAATACTTGTGTGAAAAGACAAAATCTTCTTTTCAAATTTCCGCCGAGTTGTAAGTAGAAGGCCAAATAGGTCACGTGTCAATTTTAATTAAATATATTTTATATGAAGTGATCTTGACTACGTTTCATCAATTAACCATTGGTAAAAATTAAAACAGGAATTTTACGATTGTGTTTACAAAAAACATTATTAGTTGAACCTTGCAGCTTGTTCATTATTTTTATTATAAATACCTATAAATGTATATATTATGAATAAATAGTTCCCATAATATATTGGATTATTTTTTATTTTGCCCTATCTGCAATATTCTACGCTCTATAGAAAATGTGGCGTATGACATGACTGACAATCTTTCGAACGTTTTATCTAGGTACAAAGATGTTTTACGTTTTTGTCGCCTCTACATGATATTTTTGTCAGCATAAGGTACCCTTCTATATCTGAAACGAATATAAATATTGCTACAAAGTAAAGTAATAGGCTATACAAGTCCCTGTACTGGGCACAGGACTCTTTATTTATTTCTGAGAGGGTTTTAGGGCAAGGAAATGCTCACCGTGCTTCCCCAATGCGTGTTGACGAAAATTGCAATTACAAATTTCATTCGTGCTGTCGGGGATCAAACCCGGGAAAATTTACAGCAAACGCTTTGACGACATATTTTTAATACGACACAAACAAATACGATTTAATATATATAATAAAAATTATTTCGTACTTGAAACTTGAACACTTGATAGCTCGTGATGCCTACCGGACAAAGCTACAGCACCACACCGTGCAATGTAATTGAAGATGCGTAACCGCGACATAATTCTCAGTGATGCGCAAGCATAACAGGCAGTATGTCACTTATATAATTGTCATCTCTGCAGTCTATTAATCTTTGCACTTTTATAAGTAATACAGAACGTAGTTGCTAGACGGTGTTGACATCGGCTAAAATCTCTGCGATCGCCGTTTCGTCAAGGTCATTCAGGCTAGTTAAAACCTTAAGAGCGAAGCGTAGCGCAACCCTATTATCCTCCTCCATTGTAATTTTTTTAGCAATTAGTGGGTACAGGGAAAGAAAGATTATTATCAGTTTATCTGATATTGGGTTAGTAATTCCAGGTAGTATAAAATTCAAAAAGATTTTTGGCTATGAAGCCGAAAAATGTTAAAATCAATTAATGTACATAATATATATTATGGGACTCAAATTTTATGGTATTGCTTTTTGAAGAAAAGTTATTTCTATGCGTTTGAATACTGATTCTGATAACTCACTTAACGAGAACTACAGGGTTCTTCACACATATTATATTTTTGGAAGCATCAAATTGTTTAACGTGGTAGAGCCATGCTGCAGCTATATTAGTAGTATAGTTGTAGCATGAAGGGTTCGGCTCGATCTTGAAGGACCAGGCTCTCACATAATACCAGCGTAAAATGGCAGCTTGACACTGCTGTGTTTCGTATTGTGAGTGTAGTAAGCCGGAGACCCATTTTACTGGAAAAGAGGCATTCCATCTTAGTACTCACGGGTGACGATGCATCTGCATTTTCATTCTTTATTGAGGATAAATGTAGATGTCTATGGGTCACAGCAACCACTTACCATCAGGTGGACTGTGCGCTCGTTTAGCACCCTATCCTATAAAAACAAAAAAAGCAACGACTTGTTAAATAACAACTGGTAGAATTTGAGTCGCTCTAATATTTTCTTCGGATTTATTCTATATACATCCCACTGCTGGTCACAGACCTCTTATCTCTGAGAGAGCTATAAGGCAAAAGAATATCCACTGCGCTGCCCCGATGGGTTTTGGCGAACTTCGTGTCTTTGATTTTTTTTTTCATATCCTCACGATGTTTTCCTTCACCACAGAGCACGTGATAAAATTGCAATTTAAAACTTTATTTGTGCCAGCCGAATATAACATTTCCACGTTATAAAAAAATGGTTAATTATTTAAAGTTTATTTTTATTTTTACCTTGATTACATTTTGTACCTGGGCAAATATCCCCACTCGGCGTTAGAAAGGAAAAAAAAATTTCTCTTGGATGTGACCTAGATACGTAAATGATTTTGTAAAGTGAAACGTTATAATTTTTGATAGGATAAGGATGACCAACGAGCACACATTACACCTGATGATAAGTAGATGCTGTGACCGATAAGCATCTACATCTATTCTTAATTAACTGCATCGTTGGTTTAGTGGTCGTAAACGCAATTGCTAATCATGAGGTCTCAGGCTCAAATCACAGGTCAGGCTAATAAAGTCACTTATTGCGTTTTTCTGTCAAGACATTCTTAGTAGCAACCCGGAGTCAGGAAGCTTAGTGAGTGTGTGGTAAGTGGACGCTGAGGCCCATATACAACTAAGTCTATCCTCGATTAAGAATGAAAATGCAGATGTGTTGTGTCACCCCTGAGAACTAACATACTCGTAGAATACCTCGTTTCCAGTAAAAAGGGTCTCCGGTTCTCTATACTCACCATGCGAAACACGGCAGCATTGCGCTGTTTTTTTTTCAAACGACTTCTAAAAGGAGGAGGCAAAAATTCGACTATATTATGTTTTTCTTTAAGTGCGTTATTTCGACGGTATTTTTTTTTTTATTTGATAGCTGGTGCTTGCCATATTTATATCTGGATTCATATAAATTTGATCAAGGTCTGACTAATAGTTTTAAGTTATCCTTATTAATTTATATTGAAGTCGGTTGTACGAGTATAAAATGTTTAATTTTACCACTTGCATAAACTTGAGTTTGTGCTTACGTCTATTTACGCTGGTATTTATTTATTTATTTAAACTTCAAACAATATGATGTATAGGCGGACTTAATGCCTGAGGCATTCTCTACCAGTCAACTGTGAGAGCGCGGTTTTTTCTTCGCTCGAGACGACCCATTCGTGCTACAACTTTACATACAGCGTATTTCCACCACGTATAAAAAATATTTATCTTCTTACAAACAATTTATGACTTAAAAAAATTCAACCAAATTGTTAGCCGAGAAATCAATTTCTTATAATGTTAGTTAGGTAGGTGCTAGGTATATATAAAAATTACTCGCATATAATATATTGACATAACCGTGAAATTATTGAAAAGACAATATCTCCGTACAGCCTGTAAACAAACTCTCTATGACTACGTTGATCTAATGCAATATTTTAAATTTACTATATGCAGACGCTTCATATGAATACATAATATCAGGTAAACGTGTGTGAGTATGCCAGTTATTTGAAAGAGAAATAATTAGATTTATATAAAACGAACGTAACCTTTAAAACTTTAAATGGAATCGTAAATCAATTATTGATTTGAGGCACGTGTTAAGCGCGAGGCCGTAGATAAAACAGTTAGGATTTACGAGAGTCGAGAGCCGCCTACGTTCTTATCTCTAGCGCGTGAAATGATGCGTGAAACGAGAAGCCTGTGTGTGAATAATATATAGAACGTTTACAAATAAACTTGTTTTAAAACCTTGTACACTTAAACTTGGAATTTAACTTTATGTATATTAATACAAACAACTAGAGGGTATTCGAAACCCTAACAGTGATCTGCCCACTCGATTGCCCGCGAAACAAACGTTTTTAATTTAGAGGCTGACTATAAAAATGAAATAAACCTCGTTTATGTTATGCACAAAGTTTATAGAAATATGTTTATAATGATTTCTTTTATATTTATTATAAACACTGTACATTGAATAAAACTATTTGTTACGGATTTTATCGTTTTACTTTTGACCTACAAACAATGTAGTCGCAACACCAGATGAATAGCAGGTGCATTGCCGGCTTTCTAAAAAGGAGTAAGCTCGTTTCCTTTAGGTCCCTAAGTCGTATCGATCTAGAAAACTCAAACGTGGATAATTTTTTTATTAGCAATGAAGGAATATGTAATCACTACGTTTTAATAGAAATCGTTACCATTACAGCCTATTAAAATTCACTGCTGAACTTAGACCGTCCCGTGTGGGGGATATTTGGTTAATCCATGAATCACCACTGTCGATGTTGTGGTGGGTTTCTTGTAGGTACCCGAGTCGTATCGATCTGGAAAAATCACCGGTTGGTAATTTATTTTATTAGCATTGAAAGAGTATGTAATCACTACGTTTTAGTAGCAACCGTTACCATTACAGCCTATTAAAGTTCACTGCTGAACTTAGACTGTCTCGTGTGGGGGATATTTGTCATAGTTGTCACAGATAAGTGAGGGAATAGTGAGTGCACCTGTGCTTGCGCTAAACTTGGCCATTACGAGTATACCTTTGTACTGCGCAGTTGGCTAATTTCCGTCGAGGCTGGCCGCAAAAAATGAAGAGATTTTCAATCCAACTCTATGTCATTTTTTGTTGTATATTACACGAGATCTTCGCAGATTGTAAACCAACTTTGAAGGTTTTTGCATGCCTTAAGCGCAAAGCGCGTAGGTATGTTGTACTAGCGCCTAAAAATCAAGATTCCAACGTTTTGTCGCAATAAAATGTATCTAACCATCATATTGAACATATAAATGATATAAAAAGCACATTGTCAGAAAGACTTTGGAACTTATAAATTTTTTATTTAATCCACTAGTTGCTATTTTTACATAAAAAAGTGGTTTTAGTAGCTTATGTTGTAGATTTATAAAGTCTGTATAAAGGAGTAGCACGATAACTTTTGAAAATATCAATTGTTCAACTCAATCTATTTTTTAAACTTTTCATCTATCATATGGGAAGCCATGGAATGTAAATGGCAGTTTAATTTTGTTTTGTTTAGTGATATTTAATTTTTTTTCGGCAGAGAAATCTCAAAATTTTCGATGTTTTGAGCAGACTTCTATTAAGTTATTTTACTAAATACACTTTGCCTGACTCCGGCTGCCTGACAGAGTGAAGTGAAGGTGTACTTAGGTGAATACTACTGGAACTCCTCGAAGAGAAGAACTACTTGTAGTGTACTTTGCTGATTGCTACTGGAGCTCTTCGACGAGGATAACTAGATGTGCCGAGTTTGGGCTCGTTTTGTTAGTTATGAATAGACCTTACCTCCAAACTTGACGGAGTGAATGAAGGTGTACTTCGGTGATTGCTACTGGAACTCTTTGACGAATAGAACTGCAATTCACATTTTCTTTAATTTTTTCACTATCAGATGACCGTTATGAGTCGTAAACTTTTGGACATTCCAAACTTTTTAAATTGAAGTTTGACATAAAATTATTAGAAAATTGGAAGTTTTGTAGTAAGGTTATTAGTGAAAACTTGTGTGTATGTAAACTACTTTAAAAAATAATATATAATCATGTTACGCGTAATTTTTTTAATGCGCTTCATGCATGTATAATTGGAATTACCAAAAATATTTTTTTAAATAAATAGGTAAATCTATGAATTATATTCATAGATCCCCTATAAGTTTGGAGAATAAATTCCATCCCTAAGAGTATCTAATAAATAAACTGTTTTGTAGTAATTGGAAATCTGTTTTTACTTTTCGTTAAAAGTTATAATTATACTTTATAGTTTTGAATTAAGCTTTAATTTCATTATCTTTTTGAGTGAGATAATTTAAGTTACCATCTAGAAATTTGTCTAAGTAGTTGCGATTTTCATTGCCATATTTTCCCATAGTAGCGTCACCGTGGCTGTTTAATCTGTTCATGGACAATTGTTTGACAGATTTAAAAGAGAATGAAAGTGGGTTGAGAATGAATGAGTTACTCGTCAAATGTTTTCTCTATGCTGATGACCAAGTATTACTTGCGTCTTCGGCCGAGGAGTTGCAGGAGATGGTAACTGCTATGAGTGGAGCTTTTGTTAGAAAGGGAATGAAGATGAATGTAAGGAAGACGAAAGTGATGGTGTTTGAAAAAGATGAGGCATTGACAGACTGCAACATTGTGATTGAAGATGAACAAATTGAACAGGTGAAAGAGTTTGTGTATCTGGGTTCAAAGTTTACAAGAGATGGAAAGTGTGAGAGTGATATCGAAAGAAGAGTGGATGCAGGAAACATGGTGAATGGAGCTTTGCACTCCTTTATGAGCAGTCGGAAGGTGTCTAACAAGGCTCGTTTGGCTGTGCATGAGGGGGTGTTGGTTCCGACACTCATGTACGGAAGTGAAACTTGGGTATGGCAGAAGAAAGATGAAAGCAGAATAAATGCAGTTGAGATGAGAGAATTAAGAAGTATGATAGGAGTTAAACTGAGTGACAGGCTAAGAAATAGTGAGATAAGGAAACGTTGTGGTCTGAAAGAAGATGTAGTGACAAAAATTGAGAAAGGTATGCTGAGATGGTTTGGCCATGTCGAGAGAATGAATGAAGAACGATTGACGAAAAAAGTGTATAAGGCGAGTGTGAATGAAAGTGTTGGAAGGGGTAGACCTAGGCGGACATTTCTAGACCAAATCAGGGACGTCTTGAAAAAAGGCCAGGTCAAGAGTACCTTAAACCGTAGAGCATGTATGAAGGGAATAATGAAAGTGGACGAAGCAAAACAAGTATGCAAGGATCGTAGCAAGTGGAAAGAACTGGTCTCTGCCTACCCCCACGGGAAAAAGGCGTGATTATATGTATGTATGTATTAGTGATGGAATTTTTTAGAGGTAATTACTCAGATCAACGACGGTAGCAGCATTAATTTCTTGACGAATAAGGCAAATCATGTCATCAACGGAAGATAACTTACGACGTAGCGAGTTTCGAGAAAATATCCTATTTCAATTTAAAATGTCGAAAACGCTCCTGCCATTTCCCTGATGATCCATTTGTCCATGGGAGGGAATAGTTACTTCACATTAAGTGAGCCGTATGCTCGTTTGCCCCTTGTTCTGTAAAAAATAGAATAGAAGACGTTACTTTAATGACGTTTTAAAATAAATCTTCATGAAACTAAATATTGAAATCATGAAATACAAATTGCGCTTTTGGCTGGAAGCTTAAATTCATCTCTTGCTTTTCGCAAGATTAACAATATAAAGCAAAATGCAGATTTTCGCCCAGATTCAGAAGTGTTGTCGCGAGCGAAATTTAATTATGTTCTGTCGCCGCCAGACTCAGCTGCCGAGTGGTCCAATTGATAAAAACATTTAGGCGTCCTCAAATCTCATTAAGATAATTTTTGTTCTAGTTCTTAATATGGAAATCAAAATATTCTCGTCTCATTTCCTTTACCAAAAGATAGCAAAAATTATATTCTATTGTTGCATTAGTTGCAAGTTAAAATTAAAGATCTACTTGCACATCTTTGATTTTCATCATCATCATCATCATCATTACAGCCCTTCACAAGTCCACTGCTGAACATAGGCCTCCCCCAAAGAATGCCACAAAGCACGGTCCTGAGCCACCTGCATCCATCGACTTCCTGCATGTCTTACCAGGTCGTCACTCCATCTCGTGGGGGGACGCCCTACACTTCGCCTACCGGTACGAGGCTGCCACTCGAGAACCTTTCTTCTCCATCGGTTGTCGGTTCTTCGAGCTATATGGCCGGCCCACTGCCACTTCAGCTTACTAATCCGTTGGGCTATGTCGGTTACTCTGGTTCTACTGCGGATATCCTCATTCCTAAGTTTATCACGCAGAGAAACTCCGAGCATAGCCCTCTCCATAGCTCGCTGAGCGACCTTGAGCTTCCTCATACGGCCAGCAGTGAAGGACCACGTCTCAGTTCCATAAGTCATCACTGGCAATCTTTGATTTTCACTTGCAGTTAATTACTAAATTCAATTTTGACATGAAAGTGACTTAGAATTAAGTTAAAATTTTGTAAATTACTTTACTACTAATAATACGTGTAAGGTTTTGAGGTATGGCAGCCTCGTACCGTTAGGCGAAGTGTAGGGCGACCCCCCACAAGATGGAGTGACGACCTAGTAAAACATGCAGGAAGTCGATGGATGCAGGTGGCTCAGGACCGTGCTTTGTGGCATTCCTTGGGGGAGGCCTATGTTCAGCAGTGAACTTATGAAAGGCTGTAATGATGATGATGAATACGTGTAAATCAATCTTCGACACATCCACACATCTCACATGAAATAAAATGAATATGTGGGCCACAGAAACACCTATATTTATTCCCGACTTAGAATCAAAATGCCTGAGTTGCGGAGGTGTAAGAACTTACTTACCATCAGGTGTACCATCACTGCACATCGTCCTGTAGGTGTTTCAGGAGAGGACAATGGGAACGAACCAGTAGATGGACAGCAGTGTCTTCCTAATAACAACTATTAAAAAAAATACATCAGTTGTTAACCCGCCTGCCAAGCGTGACAACTATGGTAATTATTGCCCCTACGAGGAGATCTATATTCGGCAGTAAACTTTTGACAGACTGTTACGGTAACGGTTGCGGTGAGAATTAAAAGGCGTTGCGATACGTTGCCACGTCTGGTGACTAAACTAGAATGCCTCTGTACTAGTAAAACAATTTCTGTGTCTCTCCTTCACAATACGAAGCTCAGCAGAATAATGCTGCTATTACGCTGGTATTCTGTGTGAACGTGGTCTTGACCTGAGCCGTTCTTACATTATGCAAACCGAGTCCCCCCTGTCTGTCTGTCTGTCTGTGTCTGTCGAAGTACGATAACGGTACAACAATAGTGAGTAATCATTTCACTTTATCTGTAGTCTCGCTGTTCTGGGTATTCAGCTCTAACGCTTTAACAAATTTTTACATTTCACGGCATTTTGCTTTGGGAAGCTAGCAATGGTTAAAATATAAAGTAATATAAAAAAAAAATAACAAAACGAATTTCTTGAAGATTATTTTTGTTTGTTTCGGGAATTATTATAAAACGCAACGGTAATCCAATATGATTTTGTAAACTGTCATCACATTTATGTAAAAATGTAACGACGCATTAGAAAGTCACAATCTTTTTGTAACACTTTACTTTTATTTTTGTTACAAAACGTAATATTTATATCTCTTGATCATTAAACTTATTTTTGTCCCAACTACCTTTAAAATTGTTACCATTTTATAATAAATTATTATATAACAGGCAAATTATACTCAATGTTATTGTTAAAGAATGATGCGTTCTCCTAGAATTGGTAGTATCTATATAATAATTTGTAGATGTCAGGAATGTGTTAGATGCAAATTAATATTATGTATTGCAATTGTTGGAGATCCATAAGATACATAAGAGTAAGATAAGGAAGCGGACAGAACGGAACAACCCCATTATCTAATTACTCTTTGAATAACATTCTCCTTTAGAAACATGTTTTAGCAAGGTAGGGATCCACTAGCAAGTCATTAAACTAAATATTAGATAATTAATTTAAGAGCATCACTTCTTACACCGTAGTGTTGAAGTTTCCTAATTAATGTGTCATGGTGAACACAATCAAAGGCCTTGAATAGGTCACAAAATATACCCAAAGCATCCTTTGAATTCTACCATGCATTAAAGATATATTTAATCAGCTCAACACCGGCATCAGTTGTCGAGCGACCCCTTGTGAAACCAAATTGATTTTTATGAAGTAAATTATTTATTTTAAAGAACTTTATCATTTGATCAAGAATAATTTTTTCAAAAATCTTACTAAGTGTTGGTAGTACAGAAATAGGTCTAAAATTGGCTGGGTTCTAATATACTATCAGATTTAAATAAAGGTATTAATTTACTATGCTTCATTAAGTCAGGAAACACACCAGATTCGATACTAGTATTAAAAATAACAGCTAAATGAGGCGAGATTGTATCTATTATAGACGCAATAACTTTAACGGAAATCCCCCACAGATCCGCAGTTTTCTTAACATCAATAGTTTAAAAATAATTTACAATATCTTTTGATGATAGTTTATTAAATGTAAAATTCTTTGTGCATGCATTTACATTTTGTTTAAGTATGAAAAGTTAATGCTACGTTTTTTGAGTTTTTTATTGCATTATATGTATATTTTTATTCATTAATTCTTTAATGAAAAAGGCATTCTTAGGACAACAGTCCTAAGAATGCCTACATTGATTAACAAATCAACGTAGCATTTGTTTCTTTTTTATTAGATTTTAAATTATGTATCAATAAATACAAAAAATTTTGAATAAATTTATGGTTATATCACACGTATAATAAATCGTTGCAGCAACATTCAAAAATTTATACCTAAAATGAGTCAAAAAGATGAAGTGATTACTCGTATCCTAGTCAGATCGCAGCTCGTTGAGCTCGAGAGCTATTATGCATATTAGGAGATTAAAGTGCTGGTATAGAAGATGCGAAATGGATAGATGAAGATGGTAATCTAGATAAACAAAAGAAGAAAATATTGCAATGCCAATTATATATATATAGGAACATTGGAAAAATCCTTGGACTTCTGATAAATAACATAAATATTTATTTGTTCGTTATTACAGATTTTTATTAATTTACCAAAATAATATTGTTGCAAGCAATAAATATTTTTAAATATTGAAATTTTTTGTACTGTTATAATTTGTCATCATTTGTGACGTAATATTGTTAGTGGCATGTATCTATTGGACACAGTATACACTTATCATCAGCTGGACTGTGTGCTCGTTTGTCACCCTTATTCTACAAAAAAGCTCATTTTGTGTATGGGTCCATTCAAAAGAAATTGGCTTTAGATATAAAAAATTCAAACGAAAAATAATTATTTAGATACATGAATGCAAAGAATAACATTTCATGATATGACTGAGCCAAAGTGATGGAGAAAACAAAGAAAATCCGGCTTCCCTAGCTATTACTGTCCTATCCCTTGCCCTCCTGGACAGTAATATCCTACATTTCCTATTTCTCACTGTAACTTACCAATCTTCCTTTTTACACCAACTATCCTTCCCTTTCCCTATTCCTACCTTCTCCGCCAATCCAACGTCTGCCGTGCGGATGGATGCATGGCTAGGGGCAAGCCTAGTCGTTAGCGTGCCACACTGCTCTGGGACCCCAGAATCAGGCTAGCCTTACCCTGGCATGCAGGGCTCTGCTGGGGGGGACATACCTTCCCCTCGCTATTCGTGGGAACGCAATTGACAATAATAAAAATAATTTAAGAAACCAAAATGGCGGCGATGTGGTTTGCCACCCATCACGTCTCGTTTCTCGCGGGGGCGAAAAACGGCCCACGGAGAGCCGCTTCGCTACGTTGAATGTAAGAGGAGGAATAGATAGTAACGTAGATGAAGCATGTCAGATGATGGATGAACGATGCATAGATATTCTGTGCGTGAACGAAACCAAGAGGAAAGGATGTGACACCACGGTTCCTGGGCCTTACACGGCTATGGTTTGCGATTTCCCGACAATTTAAAAGTCCCGGGACACGGGACAGCCTATAATCAAAGTTCCGGGAATTCCCGGGACTTCGATACTTTTGAGAAAAAACTTTTTTGTTTTTTTTTTTTAAGATGGGTAACCCTTTTTTTTTAAAGAATTTTTATTGAGTTAATTTCTGGTGAAACGTATTAAAAGAGGCAATTTTTTGTAAAATCATAATTTATTAAACAATTAAACAGAAAATTAAATAAATTTAACGTTAATTTCAGTCTTAATACTCGTAATTGCTTTGTTTGTTTCTTTTAGTCACACACAGATGCACTTGTAAACAGTTAAATCTTATAGTTATGAAACAACCCTAGTTAAAAATCATACTAATTCCTAATAACTTTACTAATATCTAGTAATTCTAGTATCTAATCATAGTTCATAATCTCATTGCTAATTCTCATAATCACATATTTGTTTGATTTATTGTGTTGCGTACTCAGTAGTTACGTAGTAGACCAAGTAATTATTCATTAAACTAACACATGGCGCTAGGCCCCTTCAATTATCTATACAAATAAATAAAATTGAAGTGTCTGTTTGTAATGTTAAAATAACAGCTTTTTACTCAATGCATATGAATGTATATACTTATAACAAAAATACAATTTTTTTAATTTTTGTCTGTCTGTCTGTCCGTTTGTTCCGGCTAATCTCCGAAACGGCTGGACCGATTTCGACGGGACTTTCACTGGCGGAAAGCCGATATTCTAAGGAGTTAGGCTACTTATATTTGAGAAGAAGAATTAGGGTTCTGAGAAATATAATTAAAACCCTCAATTACACGCGGGCAAAGTCGTGGCGCACAGCTAGTTTGAAAATAAAAATGATTACATAACAATTTCGACAATCTTTTCTCGTCTCGAGTCTCGACCCGAAAGTCCCGGAACTCGAGACAACTAAAATTACGAAAAGTTCCGGGACTTCGAGACACGAGACGTCCCGGGACCCAAACCCTATACACGGCATACTGGTCGGGAGTCCCCCAAACCAGCCGAGGCTGTCAGGGAGTTGGTGTGATTCACTCACTTCAATAGTTGAATGTGTGATGGAGCATGCATGTGTAAGCCCAAGACTCCTCTGGATTAGGTTAATAGTCAGACTCACTCGCTTGTTTATCCTTGGGGTCTATGCACCGACGGATTTTGTACGGAGGTGGGTCATTAAAAGCCCAAAAAGAGAGAGAGAGAGAGAGCAATTTTGGGATAGCATGAGAGAGGTTTTTAATAAATGCGGAGAAAATGAACGGATCGTCATGTTAGGGGACTTTAATGGGTGGGTTGGAGTAAAGCATGATGGGTATGAAGGAGTAGAATAGAATAGAATAGAAGAGAATAATTTTTTATTCAATATAGATCACATGTGTAATTCTTATTAAAAGTCATCTTTTACTTTACCACTGGTTCGAAAAAAAACCCTCTGTCCTGGGAAGGACCAGCAAGAAACCCAGCGGGACTTTTTTTTAAAATAAATTTTACAATATAAATGATTACGAACTATGTACAAAATTTATTTTAGAAACTGCTTGGAAGCGACCACCTCATTCCCAGGAGTTATTATCAACCATGTATTCATTTATACTATGATAACCCTTTTTATACAGTATCAGTTTAATAAAACATTTAAACTTGGTAATAGAGAGAACCTGTACACTTTCCGGGACCTTGTTGTAATAGCGTATACATTGCCCCAAGAATGAATTACTGACTCTGTGGAGTCGAGAAACTGGCAACACTAGCTTGTGTTTGTTCCTAGTGTTTACAGAATGTATAACACTTTTTTTACTAAAACTATCTTTGTTTTTGTGAACATACATTAAATTTTCGTAAATTTACTGAGAGGCCAAAGTTAATATATTTATTTCTTTAAATTTATCTCTAAGAGACTCTCTCGGTTTTAGATTGTAAATAGCTCTAATGGCCCTCTTCTGTAAAACAAAAATAGTTTCTGAATCAGCCGCATTTCCCCATAGCAAAATCCCATAAGACATTATGCTATGGAAATAACTGAAATAAACTAATCTAGCTATCTCGACACTAGTGAGATCTCTAATCTTTTTTACAGCATAGGCTGCAGAACTTAGTCTGCTTGCTAATTTGGATATATGGGGGCCCCACTGAAGCTTTGCGTCAAGATTGATGCCAAGAAAAACAGTGGTGTATCCACTGTTTTTCTGGGGGCTCAATTCCTCCCCATTTAAAAATACATTGGTATTCAGATTTTTAACATTCGTTGTTGTAAATTTAACACAATTAGTTTTGTTTCCGTTCAAATGCAGATTATTAACGTTAAACCAATGCACTAATTTTGATATAGCATTATTCACTTCGTCACATTTAAATGATTGACGTTTAAGTTTAAAAATCAAGGAAGTATCATCAGCAATTAGTACTATGAGTTTTGGGTACGTTTGGAGACGAGAGAGTGAATGACAATTGGAGAAGCCTGCTTGAAGTATGCTTGGAATGGAATCTGTGCGTTGCCACCACAATGTTTGACCACAAAAAGATTCGTTTGTATACAAGAGATGAGGATGAGTCTAGAAGTATGATTGATTTTGTAATTGTGGATGAAAGACTGAGGGAGAAAGTGCTAGACACTTGGGCATACCGCGGTGTAGGCCTCGACACAGACCACTTCCTGGTCATAGCCCGAATGCATGACCTGTTTAAACGGTGGCGACACTAAAGTGTTTTGGACAGAGTAAAAGTGGAAAATCTACAAGAAAAAGAAAAGAAAGACGAGTATGTAGAGAAACTGAAAGAAAGTTTTAAAAGCATAAAAGAGATAGGTGTGATTGAAGACTTGTGGGAGACATTAAAAAAAGGAGTCGTGAATGTTGCTATTGAGGTATGCGGGGTAGTTAAAAGAAGGAAAGGAAGAAAGAACTATAATGTGTGGATAGATAAAGATGTACAAAGGGTTGTGCAAGAAAAGAAGAAAGCGTGGTTGGATTGGATAGCAACAAAAGCTAACCAAAAAGATTAAAAGGCAACGGATGACGAGATAAAAGAAGCAAGAACGAAGTATAAAAGATTGAAATCAGCAGCGAAAGAAGTTGTGTCTAGAAAGAAGGAAGAACGATAGGATGATTTCGATAGGAGGCTCACTGAATATTTCCAGTCAAACATTAAGTTTTTCTGGAAATCCATCAAAACAGCCAGAGGAAAAACTGCTACCTCAGAGCTGAGTACAATCAGGAGTCAAGATGGGAGCATTATAAAAGGAGAAGAAAATATGTTAAAGAGATGGAAAGAGTATTTTGAAAGTTTGTTTGAAAGAGAGGAAGTTCAGGTACAGCATCCGCCACCTTCCATGGAAACTAATATAAATGTTGATGAAAGTGAGATTAGCATGGATGAAATTACCGTCGATATGTTGAGGGCTGGACAGGGCATAGTGGCTAGTCAGCTGTACCGCCTTTTCAATTTGTGCTGGCAAAATGGGCAAGTACCGGGAGACTGGTGCAAAGCCGTAGTCGTGCCATTGTATAAGGGAAAAGGGTCACGGCAGGACTGCATAAATTACCGCGGTATAAGCCTTTTCATTGTCGTCGGTAAATTGTATGCGAAAGTGCTGATTGAAAGGGTTATGAATAAAACAGACGAAAAGGTATGAAATGCACAAGCGGGATTTAGAAAGGGATTGGGATGTACAGATCAGGTCTTTTCCTTGCAGTGCATAGCCGAAATATTGCGCGTTCGTGAATCTAGAAAACACCTATGATAGAGGGGTAAAGAATGAATTGTGGTCAGCACTGTCCGTGAACGGTGTGAGCAGTATCCTCATACGAGCATTGCAATCTCTTTATAGGGATTCTAGTGCTTGTGTAAGAATAAACGGGGCATACCCTGAATGGTTTAATATCGACAAAGGTGTTAGAAGGGCTGTGTAGCGTCACCTCTTCTTCTTCTTCTTCTTCTACCTAGCGTTTATCCCGGTTGCTCATCCCGCCCAGCGCGGGAGAACCCAGGGTCCGCTTTCCAACACTTCCTCCTCCACTTTGCTCGGTCTTCGGCGTCCCTCACAACTAGCCCATTGGCGCGCATGTTATCCTGCACGACATCAAGCCAGCGTTTCTTGGGCCGTCCTCTACTCCTGGTACCAGGTAAGGTCATGTCCAGGCATTTGTTTCCCACGTAGCTTACTGGTCGTCGTAAGACGTGGCCGTACCAGCGGAGGCGACTTTCCTGCAGCTTGTCAGCAATGTCACGGACATGGAGGCTGCCGCGGATGTATGTATTCCGTACACGGTCTTTCCGCGTGACGCCACACATCCACCGCAGCATGTTCATCTCCGTGACATGCAACAATTGCCGGTGTCGCTCCAGCACCGGCCACGCCTCACTGCCGTACGTAAGGACAGGCCTTATGATGGCCTTATAGACCTGTCCCTTCAGCTTGACCGGCATTTTGGGGTCACAAATGATACCCGTCACCTCGCGCCATTTCACCCAAGCCGCTGATATACGGGCCTTGATGTCGCGATCGATGTCACCGGATGCATCTAACACAGATCCGAGGTACCTGAAGTAGTCCGTGCGCTCAACGGTGTCGTCGCCTATACGGAGAGACGTCAGATCTGTGTTGTTGCAGGCCATATACTCCGTCTTCGCCACGTTTAGCTTCAGCCCGCCGTTCTCAAGCGCCTCCCTCCATGCGTGCACGCGTCTGGTGAGCCGTCCTTTGTCCCCATCTACCAGTGCGATATCATCAGCGTACATAAGCAGCCAAGGCTGCGGCAGTTTCTGTACGCTGGCTGATAGTTCGTCTAATATCACACTGAAAAGATAGGGGCTTAAGGCGGAGCCCTGATGCACGCCTATGGTTATGGAGAAGGGGGTGGTATCACCAACAGCGGTCCTAACTATTGAATCGGAGTTGCGGTACATGTCACGTACGATTTTCACGTAGGTCTCTGGTACCAACTTCGACCGCAACGCCCACCAGATCATCTCCCTAGGAACACAGTCAAAGGCCTTCTGCAGGTCTAGGAATAAAAAATGCAGAGGCATATTCTTTTCCCTGTGCTTCTCCTGAGGATCCTTAGGGCGAATATAGGGTCCATGGTACCGCGTCCTGGTTGGAAACCGTACTGGAAGTCCGACACTGTACACTCCTGTCGGATCCTGGTGTCAATAATGCGCTCGAAGAGCTTCATGGTGTGTGACATTACCTTTATACCGCGGTAATTACCGCAATCCTGAACGGACCCTTTACCCTTGTGGACCGGCGTTATTATACTAAGCCGCCACTGATCGGGCATTATTCGGTCGCTCAGGATTCTATTATAAAGGTTAGTAAGAATGCACACACCACGAGCCCCCAGCGCTTTCCACGCTTCAATTGGCACCTCGTCCGGTCCGACAGCTTTCCGATTCTCCATGTGACGAAGAGATGCGAGGACCTCGTCAGGTGTAATCGGTGGCACGAGTCCATGGTTCGGGAGTTGTTCGGGAGGGTGCACTTCCCGGTGCTGAGTATTCAGCAAAACGTGGAAATAAGAGCGCCATCTCTCCTTCACCGCACGATCATCGTACAGGAGCTCGCCATTAGGGCCGTTGACGCTGCAGCAGCGAGTAATATCTTGCGCTGCTTTGGCCCTAGAGCGCGCCAGTTTATATATGAGCTTGTGCCCCTCAGGAGTGTCCAACTTAGCATATAATGGTTGCAAGTGGTCACGCCTGGCTCTGGCTACAGCTTTCTTGGCAGCTCTTTTCGCAGTCTTGTAAGATGCGCGATCTTCAGGAGATTTGGTCACTTGCCACGTCTTGAAGAGCGCTTTCTTCTCCCGTAATGAACCCTGGACTGTGGCGTCCCACCACCAGGTCTCCTTGTCGATTTTGCGGCCCCCTTTCGCCACGCCGAGAACTTGCTTTGCCGTCTTTGTGATTGCTGTCTGAATGGTTTTCCAGCACTCTTGGACGGACTTGCCTGCTGTGTCGAGACTAATATCTCCAGCGGCAGAGTCAAACTCTGAGTATCTGGTTTGATCCAGCAGCCACCACTTGATTTGACGGCGGCAACGTTCGGCGTGTCTGCGACGGGGTTTTACGAAGAGGTCCATGACAAGAAGTCGGTGTTGGGCAGTGAGACACTCACCGGGTATGACCTTAC
The DNA here is from genome assembly GCA_963668995.1 of Parnassius mnemosyne. Lineage (NCBI taxonomy): Eukaryota > Metazoa > Arthropoda > Insecta > Lepidoptera > Papilionidae > Parnassius > Parnassius mnemosyne. Next base: position 63,078,624 of record CAVLGL010000093.1, read on the forward strand.
ACCTGACCTTACACGGCTGTGTAGCGTCACCGTGGCTGTTTAATCTGTTCATGGACAATTGCTTGACAGATTTAAAAGAGAATGAAAGTGGGTTGAGAATGAATGAGTTACTCGTCAAATGTTTTCTCTATGCTGATGACCAAGTATTACTTGCGTCTTCGGCCAAAAAGTTGCAGGAGATGGTAACTGCTATGAGAGGAGCTTTTGTTAGAAAGGGAATGAAGATGAATGTAAAGAAGACGAAAATGATGGTGTTTGAAAGAGATGAAGCAGTGACAGACTGCAATATCGTGATTGGAGATGAACACATTGAACAGGTGAAGGAGTTTGTGTATCTGGATTCAAAGTTTACGAGAGATGGAAAGTGTGAGAGTGATATCGAAAGAAGAGTGAATGCAGGAAACATGGTGAATGGAGTTTTGCACTCCTTTATGAGCAGTTGGAAGGTGTCTAACAAGGCTCGTTTGGCTGTGCATGAGGGGTCTTGGTTCCGACACTCATGTACGGAAGTGAAAGTTGGGTATCGCAGAAGAAACATGAAAGCAGAATAAATGCAGTTGAGATGAGAGCGTTAAGAAGTATGATAGGAGTTAAACTGAGTGACAGGGTAAGAAATAATGAGATAGGGAAACGTTGTGGTCTAAAAGAAGATGTAGTGACAAAAATTGAGAAATGCTGAGATGGTTTGGCTATGTCAAGAGAATGAATGAACAACGTTTGACGAAAAAGGTGTATAAGGCGAGTGTGAATGAAAGTGTTGGAAGGGATTGACCTAGGCGGACGTTTCTAGATCAAATCAGGGAAAACTTGAAAAAAGGCCAGGTTAAGAGTACCACAAAACCGAAGAGCATGAAGGGAATAATGAAATTGGACGAAGCGAAACTAGTATGTAAGGATCGTAGCAAGTGGAAAGAAGTGGTCTCTGCCTACCCCTACGGGAAAGAGGCGTTATTATATATATATGAATGTACTTTTGTCCTTTGTCTATCAAATGCTTTAAAATATATATGACAGTGCCTTTAAATTTTTGATAGCAATATAACTTATAAAAGTTGAAAATAATTTTGTTAACAAATTACGCATTCTAGGCGATTGTTATAAAATAAGGAACCAGTAGACGTAATTCAGTAGATAATAAAAAAAAACCGGTCACGATACGTCAATTTTTTTGGGAGGTATACAAAATCAACATCCGAAAGTCCACGTAAATTTTTTTGAAACCTTTTTTTTTCCAAACTAGCAATGCAAAATATTTTTTTATAATATAAGATGGATTAATTAGACTGTTTTCTTGATATACGGCTACTCATATCATCTTATAAGTGCAATATGGTTATGATAGAGGCATTTTAAGAACAAAAAATTACTTAACCTTGATGTGTCGAAAGTAGAACACACCTATAATGCGTTGCATTATGAAGCGTGCAATATAAAAAAAAACTGATAATGTTTGTGTTTGGAGTTACTTGTTTGTACTTTATTCTGGCAAAAAACTATAAATGACTAACAACTCTAAAGAATCCTAATATATGATATACATATTGAGATTATTTAGAGTATTACAATATCACTATCGATATCTCTTATGAATCGAAAGTTGTAGTTTCCGATTTTGAGTTGAATATGAAATGTCTATTTCAATAAATGTGACAGCTATCAAAAGATATTTCTTAGATTAGGTGGAGTTTAGCTTGTGTTGTTTTAACATTGGGTTGTTGGAGTTCTTCAAATATTCCTTTATCATTACCTAGTGAGTTTCTTGCCGCATTTTTTAATAGAATAAGATTAACAAATCAACAAATAGTCAACCTGATGAAAAGTGGATCCTGTGACCCATAAACATCTATACCTATCTATCCGTGATTAAGAATAAATATACAACTAAGCGAGTACTACAAAGGCAAGGAGAGTCCAGCAGTGGACTTTAACGGAACGATAAAGAGAAGAAAATCTAAATTAGAATTAACTCAATTAAAATTCAATTAACAATTAAATACTATAATGTAATTTTAAATGGGCAGAAACTGAGTCTTGTAGATACCACCATTTTTCTTGGAATCACACTAGATGCGAAGCTTCAATGGAGCCCCCATATATCAAAACTAGCAAGCAGACTTAGTTCTGCAGCATATGCCGTAAAAAAGATAAGAAGTCTAACTAGTGTTGAAAAAGATAGACTAGTTTACTTTAGCTATTTCTATAGCATAATATCTTATGGTATTTTGCTATGGGGACACGCAGCTGACACTGAAATTATATTTGTTTTACAGAAGAGGGCCATAAGAGCAATTTATGATTTAAAGCCTAAAGAGTCGCTGCGACAAAAATTTAAGGAAATTAATATATTAACTTTGGCCTCTCAATACATTTATGAAAACGTAATGTACGTACACAAAAATAAAAGTAGTTTTACAAAAATAAGTGGTATTCATTTTGTAAATACTAGGAACAGACACAAGCTAGTAGTACCAGTTACTCGACTCCATCGAGTCAGTAATTCATTCTTGGGGTGATGTATACGCTTTTACAACAAAATTCCAGAAAATATACAAAATTTGACCTGCACAAAGGTCAAAAACATTATTAAACTAAGTTTGTCTAAAAAGGGTTATTAAAATATTAAAGAATTTAGAGATGATAATAACCCCTGGCCATGAGGTGATCCCTAACAAGCTATTTCTAATTTGTTGTGTTTTTAATTTGTGTAACATACGTGATTGTAAGCTGTTATTTAAAAAAAGTCCCGCTGGGTTTCTTGCTGGTTTTTCCCAGGACAGAGGTTTTCTTTCGAACCAGTGGTAATTATTAAAAATAGTGACTTTTAATAAGTATTATTTATAATCTATATTAAATAAAAAAGTTTCTGTTTCTGTTTCTGTTTAAGATTCCAATCATGTAGGATAAATATGAAATGATTGGACACTCTTTGCCTTTTCTAAGTCTTGTTAAATTTCTGTTGTTTTTTTCTTAATGACTGTTTGCGCTATAATAAAGAATAAATAATTTAAAATTAAAATGTTGTACAACCGACTACAATATAAATTATTAAGAATAACTCAAAAACTATTAGTCAAACCTTGATCAATTTATATGGGCCCACATGTGAAGCACCAGCTTTCAAATAAAAAAGAATCGTCGAAATCGGTTCACCCAGAAAGAAGTTATGGGGTAACATACATAAAAAATTGTCGAATTGAGTACCTCCTCTTGTTTAAAGTCTGTAGAAAAATCAGTTCATATTAATTTTTTTTCCTCCTTATTTTATCTTACAGATATTCCCGCGTTACCAGCTAGTATTTACTTTTTATATAACAAAGAATTATTACCGCATTCTCACATTTTTGAACGCTCCACAAAGGAAAAAAGAAGCCTGGCTATGATTAAAAATGAAATTAATTTTATCACTGACGGGCAGACACTGGTAGCAATCCAACAAAATAAAAATTTAAAAAAAATGTGGCTGCCAACTTGAAACGTATTGTTTGTGCGTAATATAAGCTTACTGTTTTAAATTAATACATGTTTTGGGTATATTAAAATATTAAAATTGTAACATGTATTAATATAAAGGTTTATATTTCATATTCTTTGTTATCAAATGTTACTTTACTAGATTAATAAATCCTTTTCTTACTAGAAGTCTGTTAGTATAAGTAACATTAGTTACCGTTACCGTTACAACTTATTAAAGTCTGACCATAAGCCTCTTCTGGAGATTGCCTCATGGGGGAATGCCACGCTTGGCAAGCGGATAAGCAACCGCAGTTTTTTTTTATTTTATGTCGTTATTTGGAAGACGCTGCTGCCAATATCCTGATTTGTTTCTCTCTGTCGCCTCTTACGACACTCACGGGATAATATGGGGTAGCGGATGGATATTCTTATAAACTGATGTTATAAGGTATAACTTAGGCTACTTTTATTATGAAAAAAGTATTAGGGTTCCGCGAAAGATAAATAAAACTCTAAATTACCGCAAGCGAAGTCGCGAGGAACTGCTAGTAGAACATACAACAAGAGCTGACAGCCAATGGTGAAAAAAGTTTCACGAGTGGTGGCCTTGTAGTGCAGCATTGTTAGTACCTACCTCATTATTTTCTTTTTTGACTACCTGCTGCCCCACAATGCTGCATCACTCCAGCAGGCGTCCACAATGGAAAGTTTCTTTCTTCATTGTCACTATTTCAGTCTATTAACTTTATTGTACATTTAACTAACTTCAACTCGCCTAATTCAACATTCCTCGTAGAATCAAACACATGATACCCGACACAAGCAACGGACAGTAGTTCAAAGTTCGACACTCAATGTCCCGGATTCATTTATTACCAAATTACAAATAGGGAACTTACGCGATCTCTTCATGAGTCACACGGTTCAGCGTTACAAACACAACTAAGTTCCTTCGCCCGATATTAAACACCACGCCGCAATAAGAATTCAAAATTAACCTAGCTGACACGTAAACTAGCAACCGAGTCAACACACAAAAGGCTCTTAACGCGACGGTATAATTAAACGATGATTTCCAACCAATCAACCGGGAGACGCCTTTGATCAGTCAAACACAATACAATCCTCTTGTCAAGAACTTAAAACCTAGACAACCTAAACTGAGGCGGTTTTCACAAAATCCCAATTACGTAGCGAAGTAACACGCCCTAAGTCTAACAAATCTAGACCATACACTAGCATATGCCAGCGAGCTACTGTTCGACTCGACCCAGTTGCTGGTAGCAACCAACTCCCACCAACCGGTCCGGACCAAAATTATTTGTTTGGTCATTGTGTGATGAAGTTCTCAGTAGCAGCTTAGTGTCTGAATGTTGGCTGTATTTCACTCTTATGCCTCGATAAGCAAATAAAGGCGATGGTCATGTCGGATTACCGTCCCATCGGACTATGAAAGTGAGGGAGTTAAGAGTACACTTGTTCTTGCGCATAAACTCGGGCATTATAATCCTATGCTGCGGAGATAGGCTAGCCTTCGTTGAGACTGGTCACCATGTCAGAAAATCTGTCCGCAAAACATTATTAATTTTCTACTCATATTGATGACGTAATGAAATTCATTGCCGCGTTTCATGTCTTCCATATCGATAAAATAAGAGCCAGAAATGTTTGATTATGTGCGATAGGTGAAGGATTAAACATTTTACAGCAATCACAATGTAAATACCCAGCCAAGTACAAGACCAGCATCGGAGATGCCAAGGTTCTAGTATTATGATTAACAAAGAGGATACAAGTCACCTACGGAGATAATTTAGCAACTGTATCCTCTAGTCAGGGGAAACATTTGAAACCTCAGTTCGATATTTGAAAATATAACTTTTGTTAAAAAAATTGTTCATTATTTTGGATTTTTTAAAAAAAATCCCTCCATGATGAAAGTTCGAAGAGATGGCTCCATGTCTCTGGGGGCTCCGCTGTAACTGGCTAAGGAATATATATAATATAAGAGATAGACAAGTAACGCTTGCATATTATTGGATCACTCGAGGTCCGAAAAGAGGGCGAGGACACAGTAATCCTCCAATCCGGCAACTTTTTTATCACCAGGAATGCGACTATCTGTCTCAAGAAGGTGTTGCATTTATCGTCCACAAGTCTCTCGTTAAAAACGTTGTAAAGATTGCGAGTGTGTCGACGAGGGTTACGTTCATTATACTCAGAATCAACAAATGGTATTCCCTAAAGGTCATACAGGTTTACGCACCAACCGGCACATCCCGATGAGGAGGTGGAGGAAATGTTCGATATCTCTAAAGCCACGCATTCCTCCAAAACCCAATATACGGTGTTAATGAGAGACTTCAATGCAAAACTTGGTACAAGAGAGAACGGCGAGCTGAAGGTAGGGAAATTTAGAAAAGGGCAACGCAACCCATGGAACATGCAGCTGGCCGACTTTATGGAGTAAGAGGGACTCTTTATGATGAACTCTTTCTTCCAGAAGCGGCCCCACAGGAAGTGGACTTGGACGAGCCCCGACGGTTCAACAAAAAATGAGATTGAATTCATTATGGTGACTAGACGACAACTGTTCAGTGATGTCTCAGTAACCGCGAGGGTGAAAACTGGCTAGTGGCTAGAGGCACACTGAATCTAAATGTTAGGTTGGAGAGGTCTTGTCTAATGAAGACAACGCTTCATCCCCCTTCTGCTCTAATCCAAATTCCCGAAGCTTTTCAGCTCAAGTTACAAACTGTTTTCAGTGCCTAGAAAACTGCAATATAGTGGACAATGTGAATGACAGGCTCGTGGAAACTGTCAATGCGACCGAAGCTAAGTTCTCCAAGACCCACCGCAGAAGAACACAAAAATTCTGCGATCACATTTTTACTCTCCTGGCTGTTAGACGTAACATGAGACTGCAGTCTTCAACAGATTTGACAACATACAGGCAACTGAACAGGCAAATCTCCAAATGCATGCGGCAGGACTTACGCAAATTCAATACAGTTTGTATTGAAGAAGTAATCGAGCGGAACTAAGGCTCCACAGTCTTTGCCAGAGATCTGTCTGCCGGAAAAAGCCAACTGTCAAAGTTTAAGAACGAGTGTGGCAGTATCGTTTCCGGGACACCTGAGATTTTGAATGTGATTGAGAGGTTTTATGGGCAACTGTACACATAATCGTCGAGCCACACGCAAGTGAGAGTATAGTAATGGCTCCCGTCACCTGAAAACGGCAAGGCCCCAGGCGAGGATGAAATTACAGCGAAACTTTTGAAAGCGGTTGGGAAACCGGTACTTGAAGTCCTTCAGAAGCTCTTTAATGCCATCGTCCTCCATAGTGGGACTACTCCGGACCCGTGGAGCAGAAGTTCGGTGGTCTTGTTCTTCAAGAAAGGCGACAACGCTCTCTTGAAGAAGTACAGACCGATTTCCCTTCTGAGCCGCGTCTACGTGCTGTTTTCGAGAGTCATTACGAATCGTCTCGCGTGCAGACTTGACGACTTCCAGCCTCCCGAACAAGCTGATTTCGAAAAGACTTTAGTACCATAGACCACTTACATACCCCTCGGCAAATTGTACAGAAGTCCGAGGAGTACAATTTGCTACTATATCTGGCGTATGTGGACTATGAAAAAGCCTTTGATTCCGTCGAAATTGGAGCGGTGCTACTTGTGATTTTTGACAATTTGCGGGTTTGGCCAGTTTCCATAGGACCCGTCGAAATAAAGCTGTTATAAAATTATTTGAATGACACAATTCATAAATAATGAAAACATATTTAATATGATTTACTGTATAGTATTTTCATTTTGTAGATATTGTTCCGAATTCTATACATACGTAATTTAAGTTTGACACAAGAGAGCAATCGTAATATGTTTACTCTAAACAAAGGAAATTTGCACAAGCTAGACATACGGCTTAATCATGGTTGCTAAATTACGTATACAATTCTCTGTACCTGACATATAAGGTAGGGTATAAGATAGCTACTTGTCGTACGTTGATCATGCGCACAGTCTATTCATTGTGTGAGGAAGTCTGTTTCAGCTTATAGCAATAACTAATGGCAGCTTTTTACTAAGCGGCATTTTTGTGACAGTTACTGTAACGTGTGGTGATAGTCATTATCATCATTCATCATTATAGCCTATCAAAATTGCACTGCTTCACTGCCACTGCTGTGATTGCCTCATATAGGTGATATTTGTCAGTCACCACGCTGGGCAAGCACGTTGGAGTAGTAGAACAATGCTGTAGCTACATAGTTGTAGCACAAGTGGGTCGTCCTAACCAGGGAAGAACCACGCTTTCACAGAATACCAACGTAAAGTAGCATCATTGGCCACAGTATCTACTTACCTTCAGATGGACTATGTGCTTGTTTGTCATCTACTATAGTAAAATATTTTTAATAGTGAAAAACCTTATCATCGCCCTAGTATTTTTTCCTGTATCGTGGAGGCAGTTTACAAACTTAATTTGCACAAGGACAAGAAACATATAACTCCGGCATGGACATTTTATAAGCTATACAAATTCTTGTTCCGTGCGGGATTCGAATTGCACCTCCAGCGCTGCAACTCATTGCTAAGCGACTGCAACACAGAGTCGTCGTATTGATTGAAGAACCTTTATTTCCTGGAATCTTATATGTGTTAGTAATTAAAACATAATTTATGTATTTAATATATGTATTTGTGTTTCGTATGGTGAGTGTAGAGAACTGGAGAATCTTTTTACTGGAAACGAGGCATTTTATCTGCCAACCCGCTTTGTGTTGAAGATGAAGTACCGCGTAACCAGTTAAAAGTATGTAAGTAAAGTAAAGTAAAGTTGCAGCTTATTTACGTCCCACTGCTGGGCACAGGCGTCCTCTCATTTCTGAGAGGGTTTTAGGGCAAGGAAATGACCGCCGCGCTGCGCCAATGCTTGTTGGCGAACTTCACATGTATTCGCAATATTTTTTTCTTATTTCTCAGACATGCAGGTTTTCTCACAATTTTTTCCTTCACTGTCGAGCACGTGGTAAATCAGCACTTAAAATTGCAATTAACAATTTCATTGGTGCCGGCGGGGATCGAACCCGGGTTGCTCTAGTACTGTGAAGCTTACAGCGAGCGCTAAACATCTGAGCTACCGCGGCTCACGGCTCACTAAGAGTAATAGTATGTACAACATAATTTAAGACATCAAAATATTTTTTATAAGTGGTGGCGTCGATAAATAATTCATCATCCCATTCCGTCCTGTTGGTGTCATAAGAGGCGACTATGTGAAACGGCAGATAATCTTTTGGCTTCCGATAGATGAACGTAAACCATCTGGCTTACGTCAGACGTAAAATACACAAATAGACTAGCGGGTAGAATCGCGGGATCGATTGTCACGCTTGCCAAGCGTGAGGATTATGAAAAAACCTCCCAATAAAGATAGGTGCCTATCTTTCTTATTTAACCCAGATACTGCGACGGGGCTTTTAAAAGACCCGAAAAAATTATTAAAAATACCCTCAAGTTTCGAGTTGTTAAAATGAATTCTCTAAGATATTTGCACTGTCAGGTTACTTAGTACCTATCCGTGTATGATTTCATGCGGTGTTGTTTACAACTGGACACTTGTTTATTTAAAGTTTTTGTGTCATTGAAGACTTAGGAGTATTAGTGTCATGATGTCTGGACAAAGGTAAGCTTTTATCATTTATATATCTGGATGTTGTTGCTAATACATTTTGATATTTAATTTTAGATATATTATCTACAATATCAGGTTATCTATTTGTTTTGGTGCAACAAAAACTCATTCCTTTTTCACGTTTCAAATTAATGGCCTTTTAAAAGTCCCGTCGCAATATGGGGGTCTATAATTTTATTGTTTTCTTTTTAGCACGCGACCTTTGAGAGCACTCACTCTCAACGATATAGTTGATGAATTAGAGCAATGTGAGGATGATGATTTGTTGCCAACTCAAATTACAATTTTTCCACCTGAGAACGCTAATGCCGACGTCACAGATGAGGATTCTGGAGATGAAGAATTTGTTGCATTGCAAAATCTACCAGGTAAAATATTTGTTTTCGGGTTGATATAACTACGTATCAATGATTCTATCTTGTTTTATTTATATGGTTGCAATATTTATATCTGTTTTTTATAGGCTCTCAACTACGAGCTCCAGCCGAGGTCACTTTTCATATGAGTTCCGACGAAGATGATGTACCTTTGTCAAGTTTGTCAAAAAGAAGACGCACGATGGATTTGACTTTAGAAGATAGTGACGCCGTACCTTCTTGTACTTCAGATGTGTCAACTAATTCTACATTTGTTCAGCCTACAGTTCCCCGAAACCAAACCTATAGATGGAAGAATCGTCATATTCCAAACCATTTCAATCAATGGAATGACGAACAAGGTCCAAAAAACTTACAATCACCCTTATATTATTACGACTGCTTGTTCAACAACAATGTTATTGAATTACTAGTGCGATATACCAATTTGTATGCAGGACAGAGGAATAAAGTGGGCAAAGTAACTGTTTCTGAAATGAAGTGTTTCTTGGGCATCCTTATGTACAGCGGGTATGTAGTAGTACCCCGTAGGTTTATGTATTGGGAGACATCGACAGATGCCGACTTTAGGATTGTGCACAACGCTATGTCAAGAGATCGTTTTACTTTTATTATGTCAAATCACCACTGCTGTGATAATACAGTTCTTGGTGATTCTCCTGACAAATTCGCTAAGTTGAGACCTCTGTTTGACGAGTTAAATAAAATCTTTACTGAAATGGCTCCGCTAGAAGAGAACTACAGCACAGATGAGGCTATGGTTCCATACTATGGACGTCAAAGTTGCAAACAGTTTATACGTGGCAAACCAATTCGTTGGGGGTATAAACTGTGGGTTGGTGCTACAAGATTAGGCTACGTGATTTGGTTTGATCCTTACCAGGGAAAATCTTCAACCATTGCAGAAGGTTACAAACAGTTTGGTCTAGGTGGGAGTGTGATTTTGGAGTTTGCTGATGTTCTACAAGGTCGTGATCCAACATTGCCATTTCATTTATTCTTCGACAATTATTTTTCCTCTATTCCTTTACTGCATGAACTTAGTAATAGAGGTCTAAGAGCCACTGGAACTATTCGTGAAAACAGAACGTCCAAGTGTCCTCTCGAGTCTAACAAAGATTTCAAAAATACTGATAGAGGTTCATTTGTATTCAAATCCAGTTTGCCTACCAATATTTTGGTTTGCAAGTGGAATGACAATAGTGTCGTTACTGTTGCATCGAATACTGAAACTGTGGAGCCCCTGCAAAAAGTCAAGAGATTTTCGCAAGAACTAAAAAGATTTGTACATATTGACCAACCGTCGGTTATAAGAAAATACAATGAAAATATGGGAGGGGTCGATAGATCCGATCAAAACAGGGTTGTATCGGACTTCTATTCGTGGCAAGAAATGGTATTTTTCACTGTTTTGTCACACCTTAGATATGGCTGTGCATAATGCATGGCAACTTTACAAGCGAGACGGTGGAGAACATGATCATCTCACTTTTCCTAGACTACTGGCGAAAGGTTTGCTCGAAAGCTACAAAAAAAGCGATAAGAGGGGACCATGTCCCACAGGTAGATCTCATCTTGAATCATCTCGATATGATGGGGTTGATCACTTGGTCCAGTACAGCGCTCCCCAACTAAGATGCAAAGTTTGCAAAGTTAAAAGTTTTTTTATTTGCCAAAAGTGTAAGATTCATTTACATCCTAAGAACTGTTTCCTTGAATATCACACTAAAACTCAGTAAAGTTAGTGAACTTTACTGACTTTTAATGTGATATACTTAGTGAAGTGCTGTTGTTTTATTGTGAGACATCATATCACATAACTTGCTATACCTATGTCTATTTTCTTTTGTATAGTTAAAATTTACCGTAATAATAAAAAACTAATATACTCGTAATAACAGTTTGTTTTATTATTAGACCGCCACATACATGTAAATAATCCCCATATTACGAAGGGACTTTTAAAAGCCCACCCTTTTCCGGCTTTTCTGAAAACATGTAATTTTTTTTACTATTTTTCCTCGTCATTATGAGTCATTTCAACTATCATATCCGAATATCACCAAGATCGAAAACAAAAAATAGTTACAGTAACATCTGGGTTAAAAAATAAAGGGTAGAATAATTTCGTAATATAGATTATTACGTAATACTTCTGACTTGGAAGAACAAGCGAAAAGTCCAGCGGGATTATTTTTTAGACTTATATAATTTTATAATAATTTTAGACAGTTCTTCATATGAATATCGAACCAGCATGGTAGCGATCACCTAATAAGGGGTTATTTTAATTCATGTCTTAATCATTCACTACTCCTCTCCATAAGAAATGTATGGTTTAACAATATCAGCGTAAGTTACTTTACTTGAGGCTGGTACCTTGTGTAAACTTTCCAAATTCATTTTCCAGTGTCCATCCATAAATAAGATCGTAGACTAGTGCTAATAAGCACAAATATTGTCACATCAAGTGCTTCAGTCCGTAAGCCTGATTAACTATTACTGAAAACGGCACGTAAATTGGCACGTTAATCTCTTTGTGAGCCATTGAGTTCATGTAATTCTATTTTAAATTAAGTCGCGTAAATTGTTTATGATTTATTTTTAAAATAATATTAGAAGCGTAAGTTATCTTTTTTAATGCAAGCAATCTAAGCTTAAGCCAGAACCTATCAGTAAAAATAATAGAACAATAAATATATATACGATAGAAAAATAAAAGAACTAACATGATTTGAATAATTGTTTATTGTACAATCATGATTTATATACACAGTCAGCAATTTCTACGTCGTAGAGCCACGCTGCAGATATATTATGGTTGTAGCACCAATGGGTCAGCTCGACCGGGGTAGGACCACGCTCTCACAGAATACCAGCGCAAAATAGCAGCTTAATGCTACTGTGCTTAAATTGGAGAACCGGAGACCCTTTTTACTGGATACGAGGCATTCCATCATAGTCCTTAGGGGTGACAAAGAAACTGCATTTAATTCTCAATCGAGGATAAATGTAGTTGTCTATGGGCTACAGCATCGATTTACTATCTGCACTGTGTGCTCGTTAGTCCATTTATTGTATAAAAAAAGTAAAATCATATTGTCACATTAAATAAAAAAATTACTACATTACCTACTGGGATAAACTTAGTTGTGATCGATTTATTCATGGTAACAACTAGATGTTGCTGGTCGTCAGAAGACTAAAGTGGTAAAGTGCAGCTGCGATATTTAAAAATATTTATATTATTCACCTAAATATGTTTTTTTGCAAATGAACATTATGTCGAACATTAACCTACGAAGAAATCTTAATTTAGCCAGCCAATTTTAATTATATTTTTAATACTCAAATTAACAGATATACTTACATTATTGCATCAGATGTATATATTTCTACATAATTTGAAGATACGATAAGATATTGTAGTATCAAATTCGCATCATGCCATGGGTGTTCTTGTTAACTAGCGGACTTTTGATGGCAGCAATGAGTGAAAAAATGGAGGTAGTTTTTGATGATGAGGATTATGCTGTGGTGGAACAATCGATATTTTGTCAGTGCCTGTACCTTAAGCTCACGAGAAGTCGCCACACATTAGTGACTATGAAACATATTATAAGGAACACTAAAACGTGAAAAAAATTGAATAAAATAAAAAGTGAAAAAACTAATAATAAAATTTACATACAGAGGTTTTTTTTAAATCTTTTTTTACTAAACTGAAGGGACTTACGAACTTATACGTGATGGCGAATTCACCTGACGGTAAATGGCTAGTGAAATCCATAGACAACTGCAGCTTACTTCAAGCGAGGAAGGCTTCGGACGTATTGTCACGCCTCTGAGGACTAAGATGCTCACAGACTAAGTTTAGCCGGCGAATCTGTTTATAGTTTATTCTAATGTTTGCCGTAACGTACAATGTCTTGTAGCCTCCATTAAACTTGTACCTTTATTTCTTTTGCACAAGACAAAGTATGAGCCACATAATTCTTACTTAAGTGACTGCAATAAGAGACGATAAATAACTAAGTCATATATAACAATGCGAGTAACTTAAGAAATATTGCCAGATTTTGTCAGCTTTGAACAGAAAAAATAGCAGTTGTGTCAACATCCTTCGTCTTCCTCTTCCTCAAGATACAACTATGATTTATACATTATTTTAGGGATATCACACATGGCACATGACACGTTCGTAATTACATGTCAAACGACGAAGAAAATTTATGTTTCTTTTATAATAAAAACGGGGACACATTGAGCAATTTTTCATAAAAAAGAATACTCTGTCATAGCAAAGGTGTAACGCTATAAGGTGATCTATGATAGCTTTTCGTAGAATAGAATAATTTTTATTCAATATAGATTACAAGTAATACTTAAGGAAAGTCATTTTTGTATTATAACCACTGGTTCAGAAAAAAATTCTCTCTCTTGAAAAGAACCAAAGATAAAGAAAGGATAAAGGTTATTGACTTATTCTTTAAAATTCCACAGCTGGACGTTTGCCTTAATAGCCATGCTTGGCAAACGGATTGGCGACTACACTACCAGAAGTGTCGCACCTTTTTCTTTTTTTTCATTTCTTTGTTTTTTAAATTACCTCCACACTAGGATTTTCTGCTGTATCGGCATGGGGAACGGGAGGGCTTTAATTCTTCGATACACTATATCATAGCGACTTCAGATGGTGTCAAAATTATTTTATTCTCTTTAATTCCTTTATATTGGGTTCTAGTTTTTAAGAAAAGTTACATTTTCTTCGATATTATCAGAAAGATGCTTTTCACATTTTTGTTTAAATTTTTGTTTATAATAAGGGCAACAATAGTCCACAGTCACTCACAGTCCACCTGGTGGTAAGTGGATGCTGTGACCCATGAATACATTCTACACCTATCATATAAATGGATATGATTATTTTAATTTTGACCTGGCTTCGTGCTCCTCGGTGATTGAAATGACTAACAAATTTTACTCAATACTAAGAAGTTCTATTTTAAAATATGTTCCTAAAAGCAAACCAGCTTCAAAAAAGTTTCCCCCGTGGTATACCAGGGATCTTATTCGCCTTTCACGTGAGAAGTATAAGCTCAGGATGAGATACAAAAAGTACTATAAGTATGGAGCCCCTTTAAAAGAGGTGTTAGCGCCTGCAGAATCTGAGTTAAACAAATTGAACAACAATGATTTTGTAATAATACTTGGAGGAATTAATGATAAAAATCCTCGTGAACTATTGTTTTTCCTTAGACAATTTTTAAACAATGCGAGCAAACCCAATATTTTAGTATCAGAAGTACCACGAAACAAATATCTTAATGAAAGAAAATTAAATTATGAAATTAAATTTATATGCTCTGAATTTAAGTGTGTTAATTTTATTGAAATGAATTATTCTGTCATGATACCTAGGCGCAAATATTTTCCTCTATATACAAGCCAGTTACTTCTACAAGAATTATTACGTGTGGATTATAAATTAAAATATGAGATATACTGTAAAAGCTTAAATGACATACCGAAACATAAGAAGACCTTTACTGAAAATAGTACCCAAACTGACATGTTTGACGACCCTGTAAAATGTAATAACTTTTCTAATAGTAGCACCCAAACTGACATGGTAATTGAAACACCTTCTCAAATTAATTCTACCAACTTTTTTCTTGTATAACCAAATAAGTATACTTCATCAAAATATTAACGGCCTCATAAACAAGTGTGACTTATTAAATACATCTTTAGAATCTATAGAAAGTGTAAAAGATGTTAAAGTTTTATGCATTACCGAACACAATATGTCTAGTAGTGATTTATATATCTTAAACATTCCAAATTATTCATTGGGTTCAGTGTTTAGTCGTAGGAATCGTCGTGGTGGATCTTGTATTCTGGTACATAACTCACAAAAGTTTATACCAATCAGTAACATAAAAAAATATTCGATTGAAGGTGTAATCGAATGTTCAGGAATACAATTACCTGAACATAAACTATTTATATTCTGCATTTACAGACCCCCCAGGGTAAGCTCCGAAGACATCAATAAGTTTTTAGCAACATTTACTTCTTTATTAAATCAATTTTGCCTTGGAAAAAATAAAGTAATACTCTGTGGCGATTTTAATATTAATACTCTGAAAAAAAGTAAGGAAACTATTGAGTTAAGTGAAATTCTGTATGCGTATAACCTGAAAATAGGAATAAAAGAGCCCACTAGATTGGTAAGTGGCACATGTATTGACAATTTCATGTATAATGTTCGTGACTGTAAAACAAGAGTTTTGGAACTTGCGTTATATGATCACACTGCACAAGTACTTACATGTCCAGTAAAAGTAAGTTGTCTGATCAAATATTGGTACATTAAAACGCGGGACTACTGTAAAGAGAATTTAGATAAATTTAAAGAATGCATTAACGCTCTGAGTTTCAATGATGTGTTTAATAGTAATGATCCAAATACTTCGTTTAACATTTTTTATGATTTTTTCTGTCTTTTCTATAACTTATGTTTTCCTGTAAAATATATTAAAAAAGACACAAAAGTGAAGCTGAAATGGATTACGAAAGGTATAAAAAAGTGCTGTAAACGTAAACGTCAGCTTCTTTGGCAATATAGGAAAAACCGAACAGAAAATAATAAAAGAAGTTTTATAGACCTTTCATCAAGACTGAGTCGTGTTATCAAATTCACACAAAAGGTTGAAAACGACAATTTCATAAATAGTGCTCGAAAGAAATGCAAAGCTACTTGGACTGTAATTAATAATAGGACAATTAATTTACCAAATCAGGAAATACAACAAATTACTTTCAATAACACTACAATTAAGGACCCCATAAGCATAGCGAATAAATTTAATAAATATTATATTAACCAAATTACCAAATTGGTCCCGCATAGAACTCCAATTAATATCTCAAGTGAATCTAAATCTATATTTATGAAACCCGCAACACCGAATGAAATAAATAAAATTATTCTAAATTTAAAACCTACGAATAGTACGGGTTACGATGATATTTCAACCAAAGTATTAAAATATGTTTCTATCAAATTATCACATGTACTGAGTCATATTATCAATCAATGCATTTATCATGGCCTTTTTCCTGACAAATTAAAGTTTACCATAATCAAACCTATTTTTAAGAAAAACGACAGAAATGACATAAGCTGTTATAGACCGATAGCATTAGTACCGGTTCTATCCAAAGTTTTTGAAAAAGTAATTCATCAAAGATTAAATAATTATTTCGAAACAAATAATTTATTTTCAAAAGAGCAGGTAGGTTTCAGAAAGAACAAAACTATAAATATGGCAGTTTTCTCATTTTTAAAGAGTGTTATGGTAAACATGGATAATAAAAATCATGCCTGCGCCCTTTATATGGACCTAACAAAGGCATTTGACTATGTTGACCACAATATATTGCTAGATAAGTTATTTGCTTATGGAGTCAGGGGAAATACGCATGATCTTATTAAGAGCTATCTTGGTAACAGAAAACAGTGTACACACATAACGAGATTGTGTCCTCACAAAAAAATTGTATGTGACTATGAATCAGAGTACAAAATCAATAACTTTGGTGTGCCACAAGGCAGTGTACTAGGTCCATTATTATTTATTATATACATAAATGATCTCCCGAAAGTAACAAGCAATGACACTATTTTATTTGCTGACGATAGTACAATTATATTTACAGGAAAAGAAAAAACTCAAATAGAATTGGAGATAAACAATACCTTAGACAATATTATTAAATGGCTGACTTTAAATAATTTAAAAATAAATTTGGAAAAAACTAAATTAATGGCGTTTCGAAACAGAGTTCACAATTTAACGGACATGAAAATCTACTATACACAAACAAAAATTGAAGAAGTAGAGACAACAAAATTCTTGGGACTGAACATTGATTCTCAACTAAAATGGAAGTCACATACAGAGATGTTGTGTTCGAAACTTAATCAATATTCATATGCGATCTACATGTTGTCCAAAACTGCCAGTACATCCACAGTTTTAATGGCTTACCATGGACATGTTACTCCTCTTTTAATGTATGGTGTTATGTTTTGGGGCAACTCTGTAGGAAAAGAGTTGGTCTTTAGAGCGCAAAAGAGATGCGTTCGGGCTATATATAGAATGAAACAAACCGAGAGCTGCAGGTCGATATTTCCAAAAGTTAAAATATTGACACTACCGTGTATTTATATACTGGATATGGTACTATTTGTAAGAAATAATAGTAACTTATTTGTTAAATTAAAAAGCAAGAGATACCCTTTCCAAATAAGCTTCATGTCTAACAAAACTAAACTTTTAAACAGCAGTGTATTTTGTATGATTCCTAGAGTGTATAATCATTTACCCAACTCTCTGCTTGAAATTTCAAATAATAATTTATTTAAAAAAAAGTGAAGACACTACTTTTAGAAAAATCATATTATTGGGTAAGGGAATTTCTTGAAGACAATTTATTAGATGTAGTATTGTAACTGGCTTAATGGTACTGTGATATTAATTAGACATTTTATGTGACATTTATTTTACAAAGTTGAGATTGTGTATTAATTAGGTAATCTCATTTGACATTATTTTTAATAATTATTTCGACACTGTAATTTGATATGTAATAATTTTAATTTAAACTATAGCATGTAATTGAGAATTTTTGCATGGCATGAGCCTAAATATGGCGATCAACAATGTAAACTGACCACTGTAACACCATCTGTACCCATATTGCGCAAATAAAGAATTAAATTGAAAAAAAATTGAAATTGAAATTGAAATTGAAACTATAACCCACTCGACGAACTGGCATTCCGTACAGTTAAAAAACGGTGCTCTGATTTAACAGAATCTTGTTATCTTAAATATATAACTGATCTCGAAAAGTCCCTATCAGTAAATCCAAAAAAGTTTTGGACCTTCGTCAAGAGTAAAAAAGTCAATAGCAACGCGTATCCATCTGCAATGACATTCGATGATAAAGAAGAAACCTGTAGAACTGGTATTTGTAATCTTTTTGCTTCTTATTTTGCCTCGGTTTACCGGCCAAGCTTGCCTCTCTGCAATGTACCTGATCTAGAATACTCAGACTCTTGCTTCCTTTGAAGTCTCACCCTTAGGCGGGAGGATGTTCTGAAAACTCTGAAAGGACTAGATAGGACTAAGGGAGCAGGCCCGGATGGAATACCCTCTTTGTTTGTAGTTCAATGCTGTGAATCTCTCTCCTTTCCTCTAACAATAATATTTAATGAGTCTTTAATGAATGGCGTATTTCCCTCGATCTGGAAGGAGGCAAGAATTGTTCCATTTTTTAAGTCGGGAGATTCAGCATCCGTGAAGGACTATAGGGCCATTTCGATACTCTCAGTCTTTGGGAAGGCATTTGAATCATTGGTTTGCCCGGTCTTGTCCTATCATATAAAGCATTTAATTTCTCCTCGCCAATCAGGTTTTTTAGCATCTCGCTCAACGGTAACTAATTTGATCCCGTTCGTGGATTTTGTTTCCAACTCCCTTGATTCCCGTATCCCTGTAGACACCATATACACCGACTTTAGTAAGGCTTTCGATTCAGTTGATCACAAAATTTTACTGGGTAAACTTTCTCGTTTGGGTGTGTACGGCAGCCTTCTGGAATGATTTGAATCATATCTTTATCAATGCAAGTCGCACGTTGTGTTTAATGGCTACTCATCGCACGCTTTTCAGCCAACTTCCGGCGTTCCACAAGGTTCGCATCTGGGTCGAATCCTCTTTAATATATTTATTAATGATATCGTGGGTATCTTTGATCATGCAGCTTGTTTCCTTTACGCTGATGACATGAAACTGTCTATTCAGATCATAGGTATTAATGATTCATTATTATTACAGGAGGATTTAGATCGACTCGCTGGATGGTGTAGGGAGAACAGGTTATATTTTTAAATACTGAAAAATGTAAATTTATTAGATTTTCGAGATGCAAAACGAACTTGTCGCCGTCCTACAATATTGCCGGTCAAAAATTGCAAGAGGTGGACTCTATTCGCGATTTGGACATCATTATGGATAAAAAACTACGCTGTCACAAACACATTGACCAAGTAACAAAAGGTTTCCAGATGCTATATTTTGTGCTGCGGAATGCAAAGGAATTCAAAAAGCCCTCAACAAAAATTCTCCTGTATTTGGCATTGGTTCGTTCGGATTTGGAATATTGTAGTCAGGTTTGGTCCCCACATTATGAGGTCCATATTAAGCGAATCGAGCGAATACAGAAGAGATTTCTCTGGCACCTATCCTACCAATCTAACAAAGCCAAACTGCTGCCCTCATATAAGGAACGTCTTGCCTATTTTAAAATGACTAACCTACAAGGGCGAAGACTGTTTTTGGATCAATTACTTTTTTATAAGATTATCAATGACCTCATTGACTGCCCTGCATTATTGCGATCTGTCAATTTTAAGATCCCATACAAGTTGCCGCGTCGCGTACGATATATTCCATTTTCACCAAAAGGTGCCAAAAGTAGCTTAGGTCAACACGCCACCATGAATCGCTTACAGAGACAGTACAACGTAATATCTACTAAGTCTTACAACATCGACATCTTTTCTGACAAGCCGTTGAAATTTAGACGCAAGCTCGGTCAGTTTCTCGAGTCAATGGTGTCTGTTTGATTTAAGTATCTATATCTATTGTTTGTTTTTTTTAACATAACATTTAAAAAATAATGATTGTTAAATGATGATTAAAATGTTTAAGTTTTCATTTGCTTAGTATTAACTAACCTATTTAAGTTTTATTTGCAAAGTCCACATTTGCATGCCGTGGCAGCCTCTAATTAAGATGACGCTTAGCTTTAGTTTAATATTCATGTTACCTTAATATCCATGTATTAGTGTTCGTCTTGTTGGTTGTCCCTTTAAATAAATAAAAAAATAAAAAAAATAAAATAAGACTGGAGTGACAAGTGAACCTACAGTACAACTGTCAAAAATGATAAGTGGCAAAAGCAATCTATGGACACTATTTTCAAACAAAGAACGCTACAGATGCGTTGCCATTTTTGCCATATATTTAATATGGGCCAAGTTAAGGGTACCCTTAACCGATGAGTAGTCGAGAGCATGGTCATATCCCGGTCGAGCCGACCCCAGTTACAGCGTCTAGATATTATACGAGAAATTTCGGGAATCAAGGAAGTGACACAACATTACTATTTAAAATGTATTTATTGCTTTTAGTAGTATTCTATGCGAAATTTGACACATTTTTCCATACGATGGAACCAACAATTGAAGCAACCATTCCATTCGGAAGTTGGGGTCTTCAAAATGGCCGTTTTGTAGGCGTCCACAGCTTCTTCAGGTGATGAAAATCTCTGTCCACGCAATTTATTCTTTATTTTAGGGAAAGTATAGAAATCATTAGGGCTTAGGTCGGGGCTGTACGACGGATGGTCTAATAATTCTGTTTTCTTGCTCTAAAAAATCTTTTGTTCTGTGTGCGGTGTGAGAACTCGCATTGTCGTGATGGAGGATGATACGGCGGTTGCAGTTCTCTTTACGGAGTTCAGAAACGACGTGTGGCAAACAAATGCTAGCATACCATTCTGTATTAACCGTTCTTTGTCCCTCAAGAGGAATAGTCGTAACATGGCCGGTTTTGGACACAAACGTGGCCACCAATTTTTTTTTGCAACACTCCGTGAACGAACAATTTTGTTGGCTTTAACTCATTTTCGAACACCCAAACTCGTGACTGGTTTTTTGTTTCGGGTTCGTACGCGTATATCCAGGATTCGTCACCTGATACGACGTTGTATACAGCATTTGAGGATCCTGCGTGGAATCTTTCGAGAGTTCTGACGCACCAAGTAACGCGAGCCGCTTTTTGCTCTTCACAGAGCGAATGCGGTATCCACCGGGAAAACAACTTTTTTTACACCTAATTGTTCATGCAAGATTATTTGTATTTGACTCATGCCAATGTCTAAAGTTGCCTGGATTTCGCGGTATGTCACATGTCGATCTTCCTCAATCAGCTTACGCACAGCATCAGCGTTTTCTTGGGTGACTGCAGTTTTTGGACGACCTTGACGGGGATCTTGTGTGAAGGATATTGTGAGCCTCTCTGTTGAACGAACTGTAGAAATGGCTTGTGTCGAGCTCGAGCACCTCATTGTTGTAAGTGTTTACAGACCCCCATGTGCTACTTATGACCATTTTGAAAGGATTGTGGAAGAAGTTTTACTCAAACTTAGTAAACAGAACAAGTCTGTTGTAATGTGTGGAGACTTTAATATCAATCTCCTTGAAACTTCTTCCATTAGTATTAAGTTTCGCTCATTGTTTAAATCGTATAATCTTGTAAATTTATTCTTAGAACCAACACGTATTGCTGGGCCTAGTGCGACCTGTATAGATAACATTTTTACAGATGTTAAGCCCTTGCATAAATAAATTATTCAAAATTTAAGTTCAGATCACTGTGGACAGTTAGTATCACTACCTTACATACACAAAAAACAGAAAAATAAGAAAGTTGTGTTTGTTCCAATAAATAAACATCGCTTGGAGAGGTTTAGAAGTAATATAATAAAAAGACTTCCATCACTTTCGTTTAAAAGTAGTGCTAATTATTTGTATGCTACATTATTTGAAATCATACGTTGTGAATTCAGTAGAATATTTACTTCTAAAACTTTCTCTCTTAACAGTCGCAAATCATTTAATGAATGGGCGACAGTCGGAATTTATAAAAGTAGACGAAGGTTATACGAGCTTTATGATGAAAGATCATATAATAGTAGTGTTATATTTAGAGATTATGTAAAAACATATTCTAAAATATTTAAAAGAGTGTGCTCCACTGCTAAGGCTTTACATTTAAGCAACAAAATTAAAACTGCATCCGACAAAATTAAAATGACCTGGAGAATAATAAATAGTGAAACGGGCAAGGTCAAACCGCGCAACTCGGATTTTCAATTAAATATTAACAATAATTTAACGCGATCTGATCAAGAAGTTGCTATGGCTTTTGAGAAACATTTTACTGATGTTCCTTTTTTGACAACAAAATCATTAAATTCTTCTCCTACTGTCGCCGAATCATTGCTCAAACAAAATGTAAAGGCTTGTTCAAATACTTTTAAATTCCATAGGGTACTGCCAAAAGATATCGTTAAATATTTTAAAACTATTGATGTTAAGAAAACGGCAGACTTATGGAAGATTTCCGTTAAAGTTATTTTATCTATAATAGATACATTAGCACCTTATCTAGCCACTATATTTAATATAAGCGTCGAATCTGGTGCGTTTCCTGATTTAATGAAACATAGTAAAGTCATACCTATATTTAAATCTGGTAGTACATTAGACCCCGCCAATTTTAGACCAGTTTCTGTACTACCAACATTAAGTAAAATTTTTGAAAAAATTATTTTAGATCAGATGTTAAGTTTCTTCAATATTAATAAATTGCTACATAAAAATCAATTCGGTTTTACAAGGGGTCGCTCGACAACTGACGCTGGAGTTGAACTTATTAAACATATTTTTTGTGCATGGGAGAATTCAGAGGATGCTTTGGGTATATTTTGTGACCTTTCCAAGGCCTTCGACTGTGTTCACCATGAGATATTAATCAGGAAGCTACAGTACTATGGTGTCAAGAACACAGCGCTTAAACTTATTATTTCATATTTAAGTAATAGAAAACAGAAGATTATTATCAATGGTAAAAGTTCTTCCGGGTCACCGTACTAATGGGTGTTCTTCAGGGCTCGATTCTCGGCCCATTCCTGTTTCTGGTGTATATTAATGACTTACCTCACCTTGTAGGGGATAGTCATGATATAGTATTATTTGCTGATGATACTTCCTTAATTTTTAAACTTAAACGTCAATCATTTAAATGTGACGAAGTGAATTATGCTATATCAAAGTTAGTGCATTGGTTTAACGTTAATTATCTGCATTTGAACGAAAATAAAACTAATTGTGTTAAATTTACAACAACGAATGTTAAAAATCTGAATACCAATGTGTTTTTAAATGGGAAGGAATTTAGCCCTGTTGTATCCACTGTTTTTCTTGGTATCACTCTTGACGCAAAGCTCCAGTGGGGCCCCCATATATCCAAATTAGCAAGCAGACTAAGTTCTGCAGCCTATGCTGTAAAAAAGATTAGAGGTCTCACTAGTGTCGAGACAGCTAGATTAGTTTATTTTAGTTATTTTCATAGCATAATGTCTTATGGGATTTTGCTATGGGGAAATGCGGCTGATTCAGAAACTATTTTTGTTTTACAGAAGAGGGCCATTAGAGCTATTTACAATCTAAAACCGAGAGAGTCCCTTAGAGATAAATTTAAAGAAATTAATATATTAACTTTGGCTCTCAGTATATTTACGAAAATTTAATGTATGTTCACAAAAACAAAGATAGTTTTAGTAAAAGAAGTGATATACATTCTGTAAACACTAGGAACAAACACAAGCTAGTGATACCAGTTTCTCGACTCCACAGAGTCAGTAATTCATTCTTGGGGCAATGTATACGCTATTACAACAAGGTCCCAAAAAGTGTACAGGTTCTCTCTATTACCAAGTTTAAATGTTTTATTAAGCTGAAACTGTATAAAAAGGGTTATTATAGTATAAATGAATACATGGTTGATAATAACCCCTGGAAATGAGGTGATCGCTTCCAAGCAGTTTCTAAAATAAATTTTGTAAATAGTTCGTAATCATTTATATTGTATAATTTATTTAAAAAAAAAAGTCCCGCTGGGTTTCTTGCTGGTTCTTCCCAGGACAGAGGGTTTTTTCGAACCAGTGGTAAAGTAAAAAAATGACTTTCAATAAGAATTACACATGTAATGTATATTGAATAAAAAATATTCTATTCTATTCTATTCTATTCTATCATCACTGAGCTTGACAAGTCCACGTTGAAATTCAGCAAATCAGCGATAAATTGTGGTTTTGGATGGGGCTTTATCACCAAATGCAGAAATCATCCGGTCAACACACTGTTTTTGTGTTAAACCACTTCGAAAGATAGAAATAATAAATCATTGCTCTTGAATTTCTTGAGTCAATTCCATTTTCTCAACGACTAAAACCAAGGAGTTTTCAATTAAAAGATTTTAATATGACAGGAACAGTGGAAATATTCCATTCCCGATACTTTTAGTGCAGCCTATGTATATGGATGTGAAATAAGCGAGAGACTGGTGTCAAGATCGTGCTAAATGGAAGTCCGTTGCCTCTGCCTACCGCATTAGGTGACAGATATGACAATTTATGTTATTGAATAAATCTACTTTTACGGATTTTTTCTCGTTGAATTTACTTATTTTATTTCCCGACGTTTAGGGTGCTTTACAGCAAGTCATGGTAATAGGGGGATGGAGATGGTTGACGTCCTGATGTAGCAGTAAGCTCAGCTATCTTCACTTTTTGAATATAAATTTTTGATTTGATCTACGTAGAAGGAGTTTACAGAATCCTGAGTTCTTGCAGTGGTATGCTTGAGTTTGGATTTAATTTTGTTTATTATAGAATCCCAAGCAGATGACATCACCCATCTATCTTCTCTATTGAAATTAGGATGTTTTTTTAATTTCAAAAGCCTCACGTATCATCCTTGGTAGGAATCGGTGTTCTTTCGTAAGGATTTTTGGTCTATCAAATTTGATGTACTGGCGGGAACGATCTTGAACATGTTCACAGACTGCAGACTTCCTAGAACGTCGGTGCCTCACGTTAGCTATATGTTATTTCACGTGGGTTTTAATGGATCTTTTTGTTTGTCCTATGTAAGAAAAACCACATTCACAATCACAATTGTACATTCCTGAATCTTGTAGAGGGTTAATACACTTACCGGATGGTTAAAATTGACGCGTGTTTGTGGCACCGTAGCGTCCACACGGATGAACCGATTTTTTTGTTTGAAAGATGACTTGATCGAGAGTGTATTTGGCTATGACTCAAGAAAATATATTATGCCCAGTCGCTTGAACATCGTCAACTCTTTTCTAGTAGATTAGGGGATAAGAGAAACTCCAAAAGCCTGGTCGATATTAAATTTGGTGACTGTTGTTACTAGATAAAGTGACGACCTGGTACGATATGCAGGAAGTTAATGGATGCAGGTAGCTCAGTACGTAGTATGACTATGCTCGTGTATCACTATGTTGGACTTTTTAAGGTATGTAACGGTAATGATGATGATGCTGAAACTTCAATGGTATTGCAAGAGCATGGCAACCTTGAACTGGTGATAAGGCATCACCTGGAATCTGCAGGAGACCCAACGCCCCATCAACTTATAGTAGAGGTTTCGCGTTAGGGTTCATTGAAATTGTTATGGAACCGGGTATGATGGTGGAGTAGGAAAGAGAGATGAGGATAAATTGTTGAGGGTTTCCAAGCTACTTTCAGTCGACATGAAATTTTGGTATACGATGTACCGTTTCTAGCAAATTACTGTTAAAATGTAAAAAAAAAATTACTTGTTAACCCCCGAAAAAACAGAAGGGTGTTATAAGCTTTTAGTATGTATCTGTGTGCCTGTCTGTGGCATCGTAGCTCCTGAACGGATGAATCAATTTTGATTAAGTTTTTTTTTCGTTTGATACTATTCTTAATCGAAAGTCTTCTTAGATATATTACAGGAAAATTTGTTCAGCTGTTTGAAAATTTTTTATTTATTTTGTTTTTAAAAAAAAACCTTACCTCCACATTAGGATTTTCTCAGTTTACAAACATAAATTGCACGAGGACAAGCATCTAGACCCGGAACAATTATTTGTAGGCCATACAAATACTTGTTCCGTGTGGGAATCGAACCCGCTGCCCCTAGCGCAACAACTCCACTGCCACTAACACATAAGCCACTGTGCCACGGAGGATCATCAGTTCTTTTTGTTTGGGTTTTTTTTTTAAATTTCTATTTAAGTTAGTAGAACTTTTTTGCTTCGGAATTATTTTTTAATATTCAATTGTTTAAAGTTTTATTGACAACTCAATTTTATTTATACTCGTATATACCTAATATAAGACTAGAAAAACATAAACAACATATTAATTTATCCTGGTGAGCCTGATCAGGATCCCAGGTCAAAGTTATTAAATTATTGTATGTATGTTCGTTGAACTGGTCCTTGATACGAGTGCAAATTTTGAAGTCAATCGGCGATCTACAAGTTGGTGAGAATAACATTAAAATATTCCGTTAGATACATAGATAGATATAGTTACGCGAAGCTAATAAAATTGTGTTAAAATCATATACTTGGGAACTGATATGTCCCATTACTTTTATAAAGCATTGCGGTTCTCATTGAAACAGCACTTATTCATAAAAGCCGACCTTCATATTTGTCAACGTGTGCAGTAAACGTTTTAGGTGGTTTGAGTTTATGAGGTGAAACACGGAGGCAGTGACATCAAACACGCTGCCCAATTGGTCAATCTTTTCATAGGTTGCAAAAAATCCGTTTCAGCAATACCGAAATTCCTCAGTTTTATGTTTACGTTGATGAAAAAAAATCCTTTTCGCCATTGTGGGATATTCTCCTATATATCGACAAGATATTTCACATTAATAAACCCAAAAACAAGCGCCAATGAAATGACTAAATTAAATGTTTTTTGTTGCTATAAAATTACTAACATCACTAACATAGTTATTAAGTAAAATTGTTACTAATATACTTACACTTAATATGGACTAATTATGTCTGAAATAAAGTTATATTATTATTATTATTATAAAAACCTCTTACCTCACTGCAGGATTTCTTTCTATACCCTCAAGGCATTTTACGTACATAAATTGCACCAAAACAAACATTCAGAACCGGAACACTTATATGTAGACTATACAAAATCTTTCTTTTCGCTATTTGAACCAGTGGCCATGCAGCGTGCAACATTTTTACCTTTAGATATGGATCCACCCTTGAAAACCTATATAATAAAAAAAAGAACCATCAAAAATTGGTTCAAAATCTGCGACAATACATACACTCGAATTAAGAATTTTCGAAGTCAGTTAAAAATGATTCCATTCGATTCTATTATCTGAAAAAAATATCATTTATTTTCTTTTCACGGGTGACAACGCATCTGCATTATGATGCGCAAATGAGGATAAATGTAGATGTCTATGGGCCACAGCAACCACTTACCATCTGGTGGACTGTGAGCTCGTTTGTTACCCTATCCTATAAAAAAATAACATTTACGAAAATATTATAATTTTTGGCGACATCATTGCAATATAATGACAACACTAAATAAATTACAATAAGCATACTATGCAATTTAAACTCTTAATCCAGTATATAAGTATACATTTATACACTTAAGTGGAATTCGAAACTAACCTCACAAAGTAGAGGACTTTAAAATTGACTTGTTTAAAGGTGGATCTAGATTAAATTAAGTACTTAAACGGTTGGTGTTCTCCGTACGTACAGTGCTTAAGAGAATTAATTAAATTACAAAGAATTTAATGTTTAATACTTTTGATATTTATTTGATTTCACGTGGTAGGGCCATGCTGCAGCTTTATTATTGGTATAGTTGTAGCACGGATGGGTCGGCTCGACCGGGGAAGGACCACGCCCTCACAGAATACCAGCGTAAAATAGCAGCTTAATGCTGCTATGTTTCGCATGGTGAGTGTAGAGAACCGGAGACCCTTTTTACTGGAAAATAATCATTCCGTCTTAGTCCTCACGGGTGACAACGCATCTGTATTTTGATTTGTAATCGAGGATATATGCAGATGTCTATGGGCCACAGCAACCACTTACCATCAGGTGAACTGTGTGCTCGTTTGTCACCCTTATCCTATAAAAAATATTTTAATAAACAAAATAATATAATATCCCTATACCATTCATACATTAGCCTTTAAAAGTTCTGTGCAGAATCAATGCGTCCCCCACATAATTCCTCATAAGAGAGATTTTTATGCAGATGTCACGTTTGGCAGCTTTTCATAATTTTGGGTTGTTATCAGGAAGGTGTGCTATCAATCCCCTGTTTCAGTTTCGCTCTGTCGCCACTTACGATGGGTAGTACTTAAGACTTGGTGTAGTGGATACTTTAATATTGCCACTACACGCTCAATAAAATATCCTATTATTGTTAGAAGATTGGAAGAATTGAAAAGAAACCGTGAGCGGACCTGCATCTTTTCCAGTAGAAAGGATCTTCGGTTCTCTACACTCAACATACGAAACATAGCCGACACAGGCAGAGTGCCGACGACATAAATAATGACTATGCCCTCCCTAATATATTTAATTGTTTTTATTTATTTATTTTGAATAAGATAAAAATGGGTTTCATTATAATTATATTCAAATATTTGCATTGATTAGTAATACTTTATAGGTCTAATGTAACGGTTGTTTAGCATGGAACTAATTAAAAGTTGAATTGCTCTTGAATTACCGCGATGTCATTCCACACAAAGTTTCAGAAAATAGAGATCAAAAAAGAGCTATATTGATGCTACACGTCACAAACGTGCTTTGATCAAACGAAAGGAACACTTCAAGACCTTTCAGACTTAAAACGTAGTGATGTCATTGAACGCTGTGGGATTATTCCTATTTATTTTGTTATTAGAAGATTTGTAAATGGATTTATTTTATTCACGCGTTCTCAGTTCATATAATGGTAACGAATTGTGGGACCGTTTACCTGACATTGGAACATCATCACTTATTTGTAGCCCATCAAAAGTCTTCTGCTAAATATACCAAGACCCATGGAGCTCATTTCCAGAGTTTTGAATACATAGCCGAAACCCTGTTTACCTAGCGCTGTATATCGCAAAATAATCAGGTATTTTAAGAGCCGCGAATATGCCCGTTACGCTGAAATTTGTAGGTAGTTTCTTCAAAATACGCTACGCATTATTATAAAGCATTCAGATACGGTTATGCGCATTTACAATTAATCCACAATTTAAATGTATAACAACTTTACAGAATGCCTTAAAAATAAAGTCAACATTAGAGCCTATCAAAAGTCCACTACTGTACATAGGCCTCTCCCATAAATTGCCAATGGTGGGATATATGCCAATGTTACCACCCATGGCATGCGGATTGACAACCAGGTTTTCTTTTAATTTTAGTTGTTATTAGAAAGACGCTGTTGCCTATCTCCTGGTTAGTTTTCCTCTGCCGCCTCTTACGACACCTACGGGACGATATGGGGTACTGGATATTTTGAAACTGCCACCATATGATTAGAAAATGAAATTTAGATTAAAGTCATCGCATTTGGAACGATAATATATAATGGCGAGCATATTATAGTCCTTCGTTATCATTCCACGACTTCATTATCTCAAGAATATCGGTGGAATTTAATTTTCTTGATGGCTAACTTCGTACTGTCGAATTCTTGTTAAGCTATGCACACAAAACTGTTGCTTACTAAAATTTATCTCAACGCGTATCCAGAAGTATAAGGTAGCAATAACTTTGAAAGTTATTTGAATATTATGTTTGATCGATTTGCTTCAATTTATGATAGTTAAAGTATCTTTAGGTTTATACAATAGAGTGCAGGACACAGAGTAAATTGGGCTTTTCACTTTATTGTGGGAAGTTAGACTGTGTGACAAAAGGCACGTATTGTAACTCACAACGCTGTACTATGGGAAAGCCACATACAAAGCCGTCTCATAACTGTTTTTAACAAAAGTCTTACCTGATGAAAATTATAAATTAATATACTATTATAAATAGTTTCTTTTTAGGTATTTGTATTTTATTTTTATGTTTAACATAAGTACAAATAAGCATCAAACCTTAGTCATGTTCGATTAGATGATTTTGACGAAATACGTTATTACGATGCCATCAAAACACAATTTGTAAAAAAACCAAGTCTCTCAACTCAGTTCTTCTACCGTAAAAAGTTATGAGATCCATGTAATACCAAGTCGGTTTATTTATTCAGTCCCTTCTTAAGGGTCCTCCTGTCTTATGTTATTACGTAATAAGCTAACCTAACAACATCTTATAGTAACCACATCAATACTAAAAATCTTTTATATTTTAAAGAAATAGATTGACAGTAAAATTTGGGTACTTATAAAAAAGTGAGTTAATGATTTTACAAAAAAAAAAATCATAATATAAAACTATACATCTCCACGGGGGCACTATCTTAAGAAGGCGTACCCCGCCCCAACCCCTGCTCAACTCTGTACGAAGGGATACCTTCGTTCGACCGCAAAATTTTCACTGCTTTTCTGTGGCCCACCTACTGTTTCGGTTAAAAATAAATTAAGAATAAAATTATAATAACGTTAATTCTCACTTAATTATGAAAACAAAGGTTTCGGGTGTTTTAATAAACCCGGGCTACCTTCAACTTATGAATATTAAGTTTTTATAACATCAGGGCTTCAAGCAGGTACACTTAGGAGAGCCCTCAAACGTCTAGAATTAAAATAATAATGATATGCCTTGTATCTTTCATTAAGTAACGAAATGCAAATACTTTGTCACTTCTGTAGATTGAAATGGAATGCCTTGCTACTATCAGATGAACTGTTATGTACTGTGTAGGTTATTTGTCGTCTGACTGCTTCATTGCTCTAGTGGCCGTTTCCGGGTCCCGTCGATCACGGGTTCAAATCCCGGGTCGGACCGAAATCAATTATTGATTTTTTCTGTCAAGAAATTTTCAAAAGTAAGGAGATCTCCCGCCAAACAAGGTATTCAGTCCATGTAGCGACAAACGTTCCGTGTGGTAGTTCAGACCTATTTTATATATACAGCAGTACCGCAGTGACAGCGACAGCGCCGTCACATACATTATAAATATTTAACCAATTTAATATAGAAAATTATATTCTACATTAATAATTCAAACGATTTGCAAATTTCCAACTAAAACATTCACTTTACAACTAAAGACAGCAGTGTGAGACTCCGATCCAGTAATTAACGCGACAAGGTAAAGTGGAAATTTGCGGGTTTTGCTTCTAATTTACAGACTGTAACGTGAGCCGTAATCCCTTGCTTAAAACTTCTAGTTCAGTACAATTATAGAAATAATGATAAATGTAAAGAGAGTTACCGTGTCTGAAGCAAAATATATACCGTTACTGTACTGTTATAACCTATCAAAAGTCCACTGTTAAACGTAGGCCTCTCCTATAGATAGCCTCATAGAGGGAATAATTGCCACAGTTGCTTCGCTTGGCAGGCGGGTTAACCGAAGTTTATTTTTAATTTTTAGTTGTTATAAGGAAGACGCCGTTGCAGATCTCCTGATTTATTTCCCTCTGTCGCCTCTTACGACACCCACGGGACGATGTGTATATTAGGTAGTGGATATTCTTATACCAACACTACACAGCAAAATATATACAAAAATATTTTAAACTTGTTAAGATACAATATATTTATACGTTCATCTCCTGGGCATTAGGCTTCTCGCGTTTCTGTGAGGGTTATGAAGCTATTACACCGCCGTCTTTAGCGGTGTAAGAATATTCACTATTCCAAATCATCCCGTGGAAGTCGTAAGAGGAGACTGAGGGAAAATGAAACAGCAGATGGACAGCAGCATCTTCCTAACTACAACTCAAAATAATTTAAAAAAAACCTGCGGATTACAAACACGCCTACCTAGCGTCGTAACTATAATAAAATTTCCATACATTTCGGGCCTATGTAAAGTAGAGGACTTTTATAAGCTTTAGTGTAGAGAATTCACAAGTCTTGCAGGCAGGCTCAAAATTTTCCTTCACCGCCAGCACGTCGTTATTTAGCATCTTAAATTTAATTTAACAATTTCATTGGTACATACAGGAATCTAAACCGGGAATTGTTTGCGTACTGTGCAATTTACTGCGAGTGCTTAGCCCCTGGTTCTGTCTTTTCTCCCTTTAAAAGTTTAATTAATTATTAATAAAACTCGGCATGTTCTACAAGATACATGCGCCAAAAATATTTTTATTATTCAATATAGATTCTAAATAACACTTATATATTGCAAGTCCTTTTAATGTTTAATTTACCACTGGTTCGCAAAATACCTCTTTCCTAAGAAGAACCTGCAAGAATCCCAGCAGGACATATTTGAAAAAAAAAAGAACAGCTTACAATCATATATATTACTTAATTAACTACACAAAGCAAATTAGAAATAGCTTAGTCATGGTAATCTCTTCTCCAAGGGTGTTATCATCCATAAATTCCTTAATATTAAATAATAGAAAAATCGAAATATTGATAAAATAAACGCACTTTGCCGGTTTTTTTGTCTTAAATCAGAGTAACGCCACATGAATAGATTTTAGCATGGCGAAGAGTTTGAAAGTTAAAGTAATTAAGCTGTCTGAGAAGTTCGTAACTTAATTTTGAAACCTTAGATCAAACTTATTATTTTATCGTTCTTTTATTTTCTCCAGATGCTTAAATATGTTTGAAATTGTAGATAACATACTTAAGTAGTATAGTTGAGCATTGCAAGATAAGTTGCTATTTTGAAATTAGGATGTTTTTTTTAATTTCAATAGCCTCGCGTATCATCCTTGGTAGGATTAGGTATTCTTTTGCGAGGATTTGTGGTAAACCTGATGTCGTCCTGATATGTCTACTTTAAGGCCTGGTAGTGAAAAGCGGGTCTGGCAGAAAAAGCACGAGAATAGAATAAATGCTGTAGAAATCGGTCATGAAGAAGTATACTAGGGCTGAATCTGAATGACAGGGTGAGAAATTGTGTGATAAGATAAAAGCGTGGTTTGCAAGATGACGTTGTGACCAGGATTACGAAAGGGATGCTTCGGTGGTTTGGTCATGTAGAAAGAATAAACGAGGAAAGAGTGACAAAGCAAATTTATGTTGTAGAAGTGAACGGCAGAGACAGGTAGGGACGCCCTAAACGAAGGTGATCTATTGAAAATGGGCCAGATTAAAAGTACCCTTAAACGCCGAGCGAAGACCCGTATGCGTAGAAATATGAATTTCAAGGAGGCGAGGGAGGTGTGTCAAGATTGTGTCAAATGGAAGTCGGTAGTTTCTAACTACCCCAAAGGAATAGCAAGTCCTACTAAGGATGATACGCGAGGCTATTGCAATTAAAGAACATCCTGCTTTCAATAGAGGAGATGGATGGATGCTGGCATTTGCTGGGGATCCTATAATTTACAAAATTAAAACCAAAACCAAGCATACCACTGCAAGACTTCAAAATACTGTGAGCTCATTCTGCGTAGATCGAACCTAATATTCATAAAGTGAAGGTAGCCGGGCTAACTATGACATCGGGACGTTAAGCATATCAGTCTCCCCCGTAACCATGTGTTGCTGTAAATCACCCGAAACGTCGGGAATTAAAATCAGAAAATTAAACGTAGTAATATCCGTAAACATACATTTATTCCAAGAGGCATTCCATCTTAGTCTTCAGGGGTGACGACGATCTGCATTTTGATTATTAACCGAGTATATGTAAATGTAGATGTCTATGGGCCGCAGTATTCACTGTCAGGTGGACTGTGTGTCCGTTCGTCATTCTTATTCTTTAAAAAAAAATAGAGTACATATTCGTATTCATAATTTTTGATCGAACAGTACTCGAAACAGTAAAGATATAATATAAATATTCCAAAGGCGTATTGGGAGCCAATTGAGTTGACTTCGAAATTCTGATACAGACTCGTATTTTTGTACACAAACAAGAATTGAATGCAGTATGGAGACAAATTTAATAACTACATAGAAGTATTAGTGTAGCAGGCGACATTAATGTCTAAAATATGGAAAACAAATAAATTGAAATGGTCAACTAGCTTTTTAAATTAAATTAAAAAAATAGCAGTTAAAAAAAGTTAAAAACCGTTGACCTATAAGAAGAACTTTTCCTGTTTCTTGGAGGTGTTTACAAACATAAATTTAACGTAAAAAAGGAAAAGAACCTAGCACAACTATTGGTACGTTTTCGGAAACTTTGTCCGCCGGGGCGTATTTGCCATAGTTGCCACGCTTCAAAATGCAAAGTTGTCAAGCGCATTTTTTAAATTATTTTAATAAACACAAATATTTTGAATAAACATAAATATAACTCTCACGTCTTTCACCCAGGAGGGGGAAGGCAGAGAATACGGATATTTTTATGGAAGAGGTGGCAAACGAGCATGCAACACATCTGATGGTAAGTGATCACCGTGGCCCACGACCATCTACAATAGATCTATTTGACACGATCGTGTTACTACATCCACGCATACATGCTCGTTATTAAGGGTACTGTTATTATGATCCATCGTTAATAAACCGCAAATTTAGTCGATAAACTAGGTCCTACCTTGCTGACTCTGAAACTTATTTCTACATCATAAAGCGTTGTCAGTCAAACTGAAATTCTGAGGAATAATAGTCAAGAATTATTTTCACAGTTTCTCGAAAGTAGCCCAATCAAGTTAACCTCTTCGATCGGTCGAAGTGACTTAATGCCGTAGTTTATGGCAATCTATAGGTGAGGCTTATGTTCAGCTGAGGACGTGTAGTAGTAGTAGTAGTAATAGTGAATGATAGAAACAGAAACAGAAACTTTTTTTATTCAATATAGATTATAAATAATACTTATTGAAAGTAACTCTTTTGTATGATTACCACTGGTTCGAAAAAAAAACCTCTGTCCTGGGAAGAACCAGCAAGAAACCCAGCGGGACTTTTTTTAAATAACAGCTTACAATCATGTATGTTACACAAATTAACAACACAACAAATTAGAAATAGCTTGGTAGCCATCACCTCATTTCCAGGGGTTATTATCATCTATAAATTCATTAATATTATAATAACCCTTTTTATACAAACGTAGTTAAACTACGTAAAGTTTTTGAACTTTGAGCAGGTCAAATTTTGTATATTTACTGGAATTTTGTTGTAAAAGCGTATACATCGCCCCAAGAATGAATTACTGACTCGATGGAGTCGAGTAACTGGTACTACTAGCTTGTGTCTGTTCCTAGTATTTACAGAATGAATATCACTTATTTTTGTAAAATTACTTTTATTTTTGTGTACGTACATTACATTTTCATAAATGTATTGAGAGGCCAAAGTTAATATATTAATTTCCTTAAATTTTGGCGCAGCGACTCTTTAGGCTTTAAATCATAAATTGCTCTTATGGCCCTCTTCTGTAAAACAAATATAATTTTAGTGTCAGCTGCGTGTCCCCATAGCAAATTACCATACATTATGCTATGGAAATAGCTAAAGTAAACTAGTCTAGCTGTTTCAACACTAGTTAGACTTCTAATCTTTTTTACGGCATATGCTGCAGAAATAAGTCTGCTTGCTAGTTTTGATATATGGGGGCTCCATTGAAGCTTCGCGTCTAGTGTGATTCCAAGAAAAATGGTGGTATCTACAAGACTCAGTTTCCCCCCATTTAAAATTATATTAGTATTTAATTGTTTGACATTTGGAGTCATAAATTTCATACATTTCGTTTTAGTGCCATTTAAATGCAAATTATTACCATTGAACCAATTTACTAATTTAGATATAGCATTATTTACTTCGTCATATTTTAGCAATTGTCGACTTAATTTGAGAATTAAAGAAGTGTCATCTGCAAATAATACTATATCATGGTTATCTCCTACTATGTAAGGTAAGTCATTAATGTATACAAGAAACAGTAAGGGGCCGAGAATTGAGGCACGCCCATTTGTCCCATCGACCCGGAAGATATTATTTCTGTTTGACCTGTCACAAATAAAGATTCAGCCACTATATAACTAGAATTACAAAATTCAATATGGTAGTAAAATACACTTACTCGTAATAAATTACGAAGCGTCCTATTTTATAGGAATCACTTCCCATATTAAAATTTAATAAATGATTTTCATTTTTATTTTACCGTTCATTAGAATTGGAAGAAAACAGTGTTTAGAGAAAAAATACTAAAAGTTTGCTGCATCAGTTTTATATAAATTTGCAAAAAAATAAGACGTCACTCCTAGAAATTTCAACCGAACCTGCTGCAAGTTTTAACATTAAACCTTATGTGACTCTACTCTGAAACTTTAGAACTGTACAGTAAAGTTCAGAAAGTTCTAAAATTCCCTACGAGGCGGAATTTTGGAGTTTGGAACAAAATCTATTGATATGTTGATGCAAAGAAAAGTAAAAAGAGATAAGTTTGAGTTCTAGATCTTCTTATTCGTTTTTTAACTTTACTGCAACTTTTTCTCAGAAATGTGAGGATGCATTGCTTACGTGTGGGTCGTATATGGGCTATAACTTTTAACTTTTAAAATTTTATATCATTAATATGGTAAATGTTTTAATTTCTACAACCCATCTCAGATCGACATGCTCGTCGACGTTTTTTGGGAGTTAATCGGTATTTCCAGATTAGATTTAGGCCCTAAAACCTCTTTTGCAAGAAACGTAATTGGGATGGATAGTTGCTGGACCTTTAATGGGAAATCGTTGCAGTTATACAAACCAGATTATATGTGATTTTAGTAAGGCATCATCATCATCATTACAGCCCTTCACAAGTCCACTGCTGAACATAGGCCTCCCCCAAAGAATGCCACAAAGCACGGTCCTGAGCCACCTGCATCCATCGACTTCCTGCATGTCTTACCAGGTCGTCACTCCATCTCGTGGGGGGACGCCCTACACTTCGCCTACCGGTACGAGGTTGCCACTCGAGAACCTTTCTTCCCCATCGGTTGTCGGTTCTTCGAGCTATATGGCCGGCCCACTGCCACTTCAGCTTACTAATTCGTTGGGCTATGTCGGTTATTCTGGTTCTACTGCGGATATCCTCATTCCTAAGTTTATCACGCAGAGAAACTCCGAGCATAGCCCTCTCCATAGCTCGCTGAGCGACCTTGAGCTTCCTCATACGGCCAGCAGTGAAGGACCACGTCTCAGTTCCGTAAGTCATCACTGGCAACACGCACTGGTTGTACAATTTCGTTTTAAGGTTTTGAGGTATGTCTGACGAGAAGATGTGTCGTAGCTTCCCGAACGCTGCCCAGCCGAGTTGAATCCGTCGATTGACCTCTCGGTCGAAGTTGGACTTACCTAGTCGGACTATTAGTCCCAGGTAAACATACTCGTCAACAACTTCGAGCTTAGTGCTCCCAACAACTACCGGCATAGGTGTGACATGGACATTAAACATAATCTTTGTTTTGTCCATGTTCATCTTAAGACCTATCCGTTGGGAAACACTATTGAGGTCATTGAGCATAGTGCTTAGGCCCTCCAGCGATTCTGCCATAAGGACTATATCGTCGGCAAATCGAAGGTGAGTGATGTACTCGCCATTGATGTTGATACCGTATCCTTTCCAGTCCAGAAGCTTGAAAACGTCTTCCAATGCAGCGGTAAAGAGTTTCGGGGATAAGGCAATTCAACAGCAACTCTCGAAATTCTGGTAACTCGAGGAAGTACCTTTCTTCGTTCTCGTAGACGTTTCTTCCTTCAAAGGAATCAGTTGTGCGGAGCGGTACTTGCAGCACGATTATTAACTTCAACCGTCTTAAAAACTTTGAGACTTAAAAATATTTCAGAATTATATTATTGGACTGACTCTTGAATAGTGCCTATCCTCGAAGGCACGTGATTTAAAACTTTTCGTCGCCAATCGCGTTTCACAAATACAGGAGTTAACTTATTCTGGCTTCTGGTGGCATGTACCACAGTGGCTTAGACCCTCAACGCATGCATAGTGCCAAGCTATGGTGGCAAGGCCCCCAATTTTTATTAGAAACTGAAGATAAATGGCTCAGTAACATTAAAATAATGCTTCAAGTTCCTGAAAAAGGGCTCACTCTAGTTATATTTACTCAAACTGTAATAATACAACTACATACACTACACATACTACAATAACAGCAAATACGTATAACACTGTAAATTTCGATGGATTTTCAAAATTATCTACTCTACAAAGAAGTATGGCTATCGTATTAAGGTTTATCTATAATTTAAAGCATAAAGGTTCGAAACAAACAGGCTATTTAAGGGTTAATGAGCTTGAAAATTCTCTTACCTACTTAATAAAACAACTTCAATTAGAATTTTTTGATTCAGATATTAAACTACTTGAAAATAAAAAATGTTTCCCCTCTCGTTAACGTTTATTATCCCTGCGACCTTTTGTTGATGAAGAAACACCCCCGGGAATGAGGTGGTCGCTTCCAAGCAGTTTCAAAAATAAATTTTTGTAATCACTTATATTGTAAAATTTATTTAAAAAAAGTCCCGCTGGGTTTCTTGCTGGTTCTTCCCATGACAAAGCGATTTTTTCGAACCAGTGGTAAAGTAAAACATGACTTTCGATAAGAATTACACATGTAATGTATATTGAATAAAAATTATTCTATTCTATTCTCGCGGACGACGAAGGTATCAAAGAACATCGGCCAAACACGACCTGACCAAAATATGAAACGACCACCAATGATTGATACGTCAAAACATAGTGACTTAGGTGTATATTAAATAACCTGGTCCAACTTATTTTATTGAAGCCGGTAAAATAATTTAGCTTTGTAATGAAAAACCTCATTCCCTTACTACTTCATATAGGTTTTGAACGCATTTAAACCCGTCCCGTTTTTATCTGTAGTACACATTTCATCATAACACTAAAGTAACACTGCCATTATGCGTTTATTTTTTTTAAACACTAGATTTTATTGTAGATTTTTATTTATTTTTGTAGTGTATTCAACAATATCATTTTTAGATAGGGATATCGAAAGTATTCCGAAATAAGTTGCAAATTATAGGTTAACAAAAAATATAGAATGCACTAATACTTAAAACAGAACGTATTATGAGTGTATCTATGCAGTCTGTGGTATTATGACACGAGAGCTGTCAAAGCGTGAGCAAAAGTCAAAGCAAAGAGAATATTAGAAAGGTTATTGAAACATTTTTTGGTTTTAGCCATTGACTTGACTTATTTGGATAAGTATATATTACTCCATAGTTTTCATATCAATTGTTTTAGCTGAGGTTGTAGTCATGGCTGCAGTCATGGCTACATCATTACCTCAAAAGTGACGAAATACATAAGTGTAACGTTCTATGATCCTCGGCTTTAAGTAATATATTTTCAATTTAGAGTTTACATTGAGCCCAGGGGTAACAGATTAATCGATACACTAGTTATGTTCGCGATGTTTTATAGCCAAGTCACAGCATGTATGGGCCGTGACCGATGTTCTTTAATTTCTCGTCGGCTTATTCCCCATACTTTTGTGGGCCTTGGGAAGCAGATATAAAATCTGCCAAGCATCACATTCATCGAATGCTAGGTAATGTCAATTTAACTTATGAGGAACTATCGACATTATTTATTCAAATCGAAGCAATTTTAAATTCCAGACCCCTCACTCCCCTTTCTTCTAATCTAACCGACTTACTTCCATTAACCCCCGGGCACTTCCTGATCGATAAACCACTCGCCTCGTTACCTTCACCAGCACTGTATGAAGTTAACACGACTCGACTTAACCGATTCCAGCAAATTGAAAAAATCAAACATTTTTGGTAAAGACGGCGCCATGAATATTTTTGTGAACTCCAAGAACGATCAAACTGGAGAGTCAATCAAGGAGAGTTGCTTCAAGGGGACCCGGTTGTACTGAAATAAGCTAACTTACCCCCACTTAAGTGGCGTATGGGTGGTATTTCCAAACTCTATCCTGGTACAGATGGCATAGCATGTGTCGCGTATATTTTGACAACGAAGGGCATTATTCGACGGGCCATTAGCAACTTGTGTTCTTTACCTGTTTTGACGTCCAGTGGAGCAACTCTTTGAAATCCCGATGTTTTCGAAGGGGAAGAGAATACTCGCACCTAGATAACATAATTATAATAGCATCGTTTTACAAAAGTGAGAGGAGCTCAACGAGAGGAGTGAGCGAACCGCTGCGATGTCATACGAGGATTACCGAGCGGACATTTTACCGAACTTCAGTTATTATAAAGATTATTTGTAAATAGATTATATTATAGGTATATATATTATTATATAGATCATCACATAAGTCACATCATACATCATTTTCATACTTAATTTGTTAAAACATTTTTTCTTTCATATAAAGTTAATTTATACTAACGTGTGTTATTCAATAACTATAAACCGTATCCGAAAAAATTAAATTAGAATTTAGAAACAAAGGATATCCCTTTGTATTGGAAACCAGGCATGCTATATTAGTCCTTAGGGTTGACAATTCATCTGTATTTTGATTCTTAATCGAGGATGGATGTAAATTTCTATGGACTTTCAGTTATCATCAGTTGGACTTTTGACTCGTTTGTCAGCTTTATTCTATAAAACATAAACAACCGCAGATAAAGATATTTAAAAACGAATCTACTTTTATAGAATATCCATATACACTTATAGAGATTATCGATTAAGAACCAAAGCGATGACACGTTGTCACTTTTGAGATCTCACATGGAATGTCCCGCTAAATAATGGAGGGTCTCAAGTTCTCTAAACTCACCATACAAAGCATTTAGCTGCTATATTATAATGGTATTATGTCAGAGCGTTGTCCTCCACAGTGAAGCCAATCTACGAGTATTAGTGTTACAACCCTAATATAGCAGCAGTATGCTCTACCACGTAAAAAGTAATGTTACAGTCTATATAATTCCTACCGTTTGACATAAATATTCTCTAATTTGTGAGAATGCTCTTGAGCAATTGTGCATTGAGTGATTGCTTGAGCATCTGTGCCTGCCGAAACCTGCAGATTTCTGTCACCGCCAAGTAGTGAGAATAGATGGTAATAAGAGCACTTAACGCCTAAACTACGACGGCTACAGAACTCGTAGTTAGACTGAACAACACATTATATGCGTACAAAAATGTATCAATTTCATTATGTCTTCATTTTATAAAGTGCCTCGTGTGCTTTTCGCGTTATTGAATAGAATTTCAAAATAGCGTTTGGGAGTACTGAAAGCCTTTCCATTTAGATCGTTATATTGGATTTAAAACTTCATTCCATTTTTGTTTATTTGAGAATATACCTGTTGTTAAAAGTAAGTTTTTATTGTTGAAGGTTGACATGGCTCTGTGAGTCGTATACTTGTAGCTCGAATAACCGACAGCCGATGGGGATGAAAAGTCATCGAGTCGCAGTCGCGTATCGAATAATAAGCCAAATGTAAGCGGCCCCCCACTACATGGGGCGAATACCTAGTGGCTCAGGATCGTGAATATCGCAATGAAGCTTGTATACTTTTGCATCTTGGAGACTAACGTTACACAATATAGATGGTAAAAACTGACTTATCTATTTCGGCGACTTGTGGGTACTACGTTTTTATGGAAGCTCATAATTATCCGCGTGGATAAAGGAAATGTTATGATAGTGATGGACACGTCAGATTATAACTTTAAAATACAACAACTTTTACCGGTTGAATTTACATACTAAAATGTGTAAACATACTCTACCACAAATACACTTAAAACAATTAGCGTTTTAATAAATATATAATCCAAAAATAAAATTTCGACGTTAACTTAATAATACCATCATGCGCCAAACTCTGGCAGTTGTATGGGTTATCAAAATACATAAACTAAATATTTCATTACGTCAAACATTAGTTGTCAAACTGGAATACAGCGGCACGGGCACTGTTGTTTGGGTAGTATCTATCCAGACGGACTTCTAGGCAAAAAACTATTCCCGCCCAGTATCTTTATTGCGTAAAAATCAATATTCAATTATTAAACTACATAAAAATACACGCTCTTTTGCGTAACAACTTGCCAAAAGTATTGCCCTTTGCAGTCGCTTGAATATAAAAATGATCAAAGAGTCGGAAGTCAGCTCATTGAGTAAAGTGGGTGGTGCGTAAATACATAATAGCATTGGTCTTTTGAATGCTATTGATCCATTAGTAATACTTACATAAAGTATATTTAAAAAAATGCTATACTCTTCATTATTATATTTTATATATTATCAACCTTTATATATTATCAACCATCAAACCGGTTGTTTTCTTTTACTCCGCTAATAAGTATACTTGTGTCCGTGTGGCGTACTGTACGTGTTGTCGCTAAGCGTGAACGTCCGACTGCAGTTGCATCGTGCACAGAGTAGCTTGTCATCAGAGAGCTCGATCATTATGACCAACACTACAAACAGTACCTTTATTCATGAAGTGGAACATACACCGAGGTCACGTGAAATGAGTATAGATGGATCGCTTATTGATAAGGAGTCCTCGCATCCCTACATGACGTTTGGTAAAGGAGTATCTAGCCAAGAGATCGATTTCTGCCATAAATTTAAGTCCTTCCAAGAAAATTTTCTGTTCATGCTGGAGACCTGGTTTACTAAGCAAGATGACAAATTCACCAAAGTGCTCAATGATTTTGCGAGTGTGAAGACATCCATTAAATATATTAGCGATACATACCATGATGTCGAAAAATGTGCGCTTGAGCCGAGTAGAAATAATTGACAAGAACTTCCAAACAAATGAACCACGTATTGCTTACTTGGAGGCGAAAGTAGACTACATTGAACGGAATTGTAATGTAGAAATAATTAATCTTCCAGAGAAACGTCGAGAGAACTATATGTCTCTTATTTAAAATATCGCAAATGTAATAAAACAACCTGTATATGCACGTGATATCATCTCCATCCATCGTGTCCTCTAGAGTAACCCAAATAGCTCACGGCCGAAGAATGTAATAGTCAAATTTTCCAGCCAAATTACTATAGACAACTTCATCTCGGCAGTGCGTTTGAACAAAGGTGTCACATCTGATCAGATTAACATACAAGGTTCTCCTCAAAAAGTTTATGTAAATCAACATTTAACTCTACAATCTAAGAAGTTATTTTGACAAGTTCGGGATATTACCAAACAAAATGGATATAGGTTCATTTGGATCAAGAACGGTGTTATACTTGCTCGAGCTGATGTTCCCACACCTGCGATTGCAATTTGCTCAGAAAAGGACATTTCGAAACTTATACCATATATCGCTAAACAATAATTTCGTATATATAATTATTTTATGTGTTCTCTAATATTTGTATAAGTAAAGTTATCGTGAATTACGTAATACATTATAATAATTTCAACTCATTACTGACGTTCAGTATGCGAGCTCTGATCTGTACACTACACTGTGTGTTTACGACAAAGTATGCGTTGATCACTCATTATTACGAACATTTTTACAATATGACCATAATATTTGCTATCGACATATTTAATCCACAATGTTTATTTGCACATGTATTTCCAGGTAATGAAAATTATTTTACATATATTGCAAGTATTCAAGTGATTGGTTTTGCTGGTTATGTAAGTATTATTAATTTTCACAAGCTCAGTTTATCGAACTTAATAAGTGCTGGCCTAATAATTATTAGTGTAAATGGTGTACTAAGTATGATGGCTAACGAGTTTATATTTCTATTAGTAACATGGACTAACACTCACAGAGACTATTAATTTATCAATATACTATCAAAACTGCCGAGGTGTAAGAACAACATTAAGTACCTTATACAATAATATTCTAGCCGAGTCCTATGATATCATTATTTTGCCTGAAACATAGTTGGTTCCTGATATTGCTGATGAAGAATTCATTGACTCGCGGTATGTAGTACATCGTTGTGACAGAAACAGAGCGTTGTGCAGTAAATCTGACGGTGGTGGTGTTCTAATCGCTGTGCGCCGCGGTCTGTATGCAATAAGTTGTGAGTTTATTTTTGTGTTTTGTGATAACCTCCATTCTGTCATACAACATAATATTGATTACCTACTTTCAAAGTTTTACTCTAAATCTAACAATAAATACCACATCGTTTGCAGTTTATATGTACCATCAAATAAGGCCCTTATTACATATTGAAATGTTATTTAATCTGCTTGAACAGAACATAATATGTCAAACCATTAATAATATTTACATCTATGGTGATTTTAATTTGTCAAACATTGAATGGATTGTACACGATACGTATGCACTTGTGCCAAGTGTACACAGTAATGATAGCTCTTTGGATACCCTTTTGTTTATTTTTTTATCATCAATAAACTGTAAACAATATAACAGTATAAGAAATCTCTTAGACCGTATTTTGGATTTATTAATTTCGAATGACAAAATATGTGTCTGTAAGCCAAATCTTAACCCTTGATAGATAGTTATCATCCGCTTTTTAGCAAGCTTGTTTGTTTTGGATTATCACATAAGCC
Source organism: Parnassius mnemosyne (assembly GCA_963668995.1). NCBI lineage: Eukaryota > Metazoa > Arthropoda > Insecta > Lepidoptera > Papilionidae > Parnassius > Parnassius mnemosyne. The sequence goes on from CAVLGL010000093.1 coordinate 63,123,507, forward strand.
CATGGCTCGATCTTCTCAACCTAGATATCGTTTTACTGAGGCAAAGTATTCTGATATTAATTCTGTTGACTAGGCTTCAATTTTTAATGATATTTCATTAGATTCTGCTACTCAGAGCTTCTATGAGACGATATATAAAATTGTTAAAATGCATGTGCCGCAGCGACCTATAAAATCCAATGATAATCCTATATGGTTTTCCTGCCCTTTATAACATATTTAAAAAAAAAAGAAAAGGCGTGGATAAAAAAGACATAAAAAAATTTTTGGTCCTTTATAAATAGTCGCAAAAAAAACGGGTATACCTAGTACAATGATTTACAGTTTACAGTAACGAAGAGACCAGCGGTCTTCTGGATGACTGTAAATTATTTTTAAAGTTTTTTTTAGTTCAGTGTACGAAAATAATAAATACATAAATCAGTCCAATAATGTTGTAATTAGTTCTAACTCAAATAGTTAAGTAACTATATATGATTTAACATTATCAAAAGATGAGATAACTAAGATACTTAAAGCCTTGGAAGTGACAAAGGGATCTAGACCAGATGGTATCTCGCCCTTTTTTCTAAAATATACCACCAAATCCATAAGTACACCTTTGTTTATTTCGTTTAATCGCAGTTTGAGGAAGGGAGTAGTGCCGCAGGCATGGAAATCGGCAAACATTACACCAGTGTATAAAAATAGCCAAAAAATGACATCACCTACTGTCGTCCAATATCTTTTTGTCTACGTTGTCAAAAGTACTGGAAAGATTAGTCCACAATGCTGTCTATCCATATCTGCATTATTAATCCTGAACAACATGGTTTTGTCCAAAATTGCTCCACGGTAAGTAATTTGGCTTTATACGCTAACTTCTTATATAAAAATATGGATAACCGACGCCAAGTTCACACCATTTACACTGATTTCTGTAAAGCTTTTGACAAGGTGGACCATACCATACTACTACAAAAAATCGCATTTAATACGTATACGTATACGTGGGAATTTGTTACGCTGGTTTGCTTCTTATGTAAAAAATAGAACCCAAAAGGTGTTGTTCAATGGCTTTTCTTCAGATGTGATATCTGGTGTACCGCAGGGATAAATTTTGGGACCGTTGCCTTTTGGTCTCTTCATAAATGACCTACCTAGTACCTGCTTCAAAAACACCCATTTTCTCTAATACACTGACGACCTTAAAATTTTTCGGAAAATAAACACAACTAAAGATTGATTTAAATTGCAAAGTGATCTGGATCGTTTGCCTGCTTATTGTGCCGCTAATAATTTACAGCTGAGTTTATCAAAATGTAAATCTATCACATTTACTAAAAATATTAATGTCATCCATTTCACATACTCTCTTTGTAACACTCCCTTACAAAAAGTCTCCATAATAATAGACCTGGGAATACTATTTGACTCGAAGCTACATTTTGATGTTCATATTAGTCACATTAGGGCTAAAGGCTTTCAGCTTAGTGCTTTCGTAAGTAGAACCTGTAATCTGTTTAAAAGTCCTGCGACGTATTTATTACTATACGGAGAGGCACACTAAAATGATCGGGAATAGAATATTTCGGATTGAGTTACAATTAAAACCTTTTTTAAAATTTAAATACTGGCTCTCTTAGAATCTTAATGACAAAAAATTAAAAAAAAAAATGTTTAAAAACAAAAACTATGTTAGTTTAAAGTTGACACGTCTTTAACAGAAATGGAACTCACGCGTGAACATTTCCGTGCCATAATTTTCACAATTTTTGTCGCGGCTTTTCTCAAGACAAATGTCTAAGCGAACTTGTTTCGATATATGTTGTTGAAGCACCAAGTCAAACGACAATATAACGCTGATATGCCGAGTTCCGACACGGTCGTGTGTCCCTCAGCACTGTTTCTTCTGCAAGTCGACAAAGAACAGCGGTCTCGCCTGAAAACATCGCAGCTGTGCGAACTATTATATTAGATGATCGTCGTTTGACATACGAGCAGATTCGGGCTGTTATCAGTATCGGAATGACCGCTATTCAGTCGATATTACATAATGAGCTGTGTGTAAGAAAGCTTGTTTCCCGCTGGGTTCACCACAATTTGTCCGAAGAGCAAAAGGCGGCTCGTGTAAATTGGTGCCGGAATACTCTTCAACGCTTCAACGGAGGGAAGTCAAATGCCATTTATAATATCGTCTCAGGTGACGAATCATGAATTAATTCATACGAACCTGAAAAAAAACATCCGTCGGCAGTTTCAGTCTTCGAAGACGAGGTCAAACCAATGAAAGTGGTTCGCTCCCGCAGCGTGTCAAAGAAATTGGTCGCTACGTTTGTCTTGAAAAAGGGGAATGTTGCTACAATTTATTTACAGAAACGCAGAACGGTTACCGCTGAGTATATCACGTATATCACGGTTTGTTTGCCAGAAATGATAGCCGAACTCCGAAAAAATAACCCGAAACGGCTCGGAAGACAAATTATTTTTTGAAGCAGGAAAACGTTGAGCTGATAAACCGTCCTCCGTACAGTACTGACCTGAGCCAAAACGATTTCTTTACATTCCCTAGAATGAAAGATTTATTACGCGGTCAACAGTTTGAAGACCCCCGAAGCAGCTGTGGAAGCGTACAAATCAGCCATTTTCTCAACATCAACTTCAGACTGGAATTACTGTTTTAATGATTGGTTTGCACGAATGGATAAGTGCATTAAGTTGCACGGAGAATACTTCTAAAAACAATAAAATACAATTTAGCTATACCGTGTGGTTTTTCTTATTCCCGATCATTTCAGTGTGCCCCTCGTATAAATCACTCATTAGGTCACAACTCGAATACGATACTTGTGTTTGGACCCCTTATTATGAAAAATATAGCGATCAGCTGGAATTGGTACAGTGTAAATATCTCCAGTTCTTAAACTATAAATGCTTTAGGAAATCGTCCTCAAATCTTACTCATTTAGATAAATTCTTAATTTCCACTCTTAAAATGAGAAGATTATATTTTGATCAGTTATTCTTATACAAAATCTGTCGTAATAAATTAGGTTGTAATCAACTCATAAATCAAATATATCTACGCATACCTAGTCGGTCCCAACGCATTCGTAATACGTATAGTCATCGTTTATTTGCTCCTAAGATGTGCCGAACAAACGCGGGATAGCGAGCTCCAGTACGGCGTATCATGAAATCATATAATGATAACTTTACTGATCTTGACATATTTGCTTTATCATTTGTAATGTCCAAAGAGTGTATTTTAAAAAGAAATACAATTAAGTAAAGTATTGCCTTATGGTTTAAACAGATTATTAATGGTTTAACCACTTATAATGGTTTAGCTACTATTAGTGGTTGTGTTGGCTAGGATTTCCTCAGGGAAATTTCGAATTATTTATCTACTTGTGGTATCATACAACGTGCTTGCTGTGCATAATAATATTAATTTTATTGCGATATTACTTTGTGGATAACGGTGCTGGTTGTGTAATTACTTGGTTTTCCCTTTTTATAAAATGTGTGTCTGTATTATGTTTTATAACACAATTGTTTGTTGTCCCGAAGAAAATAAAATAAAAAATAATTTACATAGAAAAAAGGTGTAATGCCACATTGTAACACTTTTTTGACCGACTTAAAAAAGGAGAATGTTCTTAATTCGACCGCACTTTTGTACGTATGTAAAGCAATATTTTAGCTAATCAAAGTACGCAATTATTTTTATTCTGTTTAAAAATCCTAACACACCACTACTGCCTTTGTCACATCAATATATCTACGCATTCATGCTAGACGGTTAAGGATACTCTCAATTTGGGCCATCTTTATTATTATCATCATCATCATCATTACAGCCCTTCACAAGTCCACTGCTGAACATAGGCCTCCTCCAAGGAATGCCACAAAGCACGGTCCTGAGCCACCTGCATCCATCGACTTCCTGCATATCTTACCAGGTCGTCACTCCATCTAGTGGGGGGACGCCCTACACTTTGTCCGCCGGTACGAGGCCGCTACTCGAGAACCTTTTTTCCCAAACGGTTGTCGGTTCTTCGAGCTATATGGCCGGCTCAATGCCACTTCAGCTTACTAATCCGTTGGGCTATGTCGATCACTCTGGTTCTACTGCGGATATCCTCATTTCTAAGTATATCACGCAGAAAAACTCCGAGTATAGCCCTCTCCATAGCTCGCTGAGCGACCTTGAGCTTCCTCATCCGGCCAGCAGTGAAGGACCAAGACTCAGTACCATAGGTCATCACTAGCAACACGCACTGGTTGTACAGTCTTGTTTTCGAGTTTTGAGGTATACCTGACGAGAAGATGTGCCGTAATTTCCCGGACGCTGCCCAACCGAGTTGAATCCGTCGATTGACCTCTCAGTTGAAGTTGGACTTACCTAGTCGGACGATTTGTCCCAGGTAAATATACTCGTCAACAACTTCGAGCTTAGTGCTCCCAACAACTACCGGCATAGGTGTGACATTGACATTTAACATGATCTTTGTTTTGTCCAATGTTCATCTTAAGACCTATCCGTTGGAAAACACTATTGAGGTCATTGAGCATAGTGCTTAGGTCCTCATCATAAGGACTATATGGTCGGCAAATCGAAGGTGAGTGATGTACTCGCCATTGATGTTAATACCGTATCCTTTCCAGTTCAGAAGCTTGAAAACGTCTTCCAATGCAGCGGTGAAGAGTTTTGGGGATATCACGTCACCCAGTCTTACACCTGTCTGCCATTGGATAGGTTTCGTACTGTGGTTCTGTACTCGTATAACTCGGCCACTAAGCGCTACTGTACAAGCACTTCAGCACTTCGATATACCGACAGTCAACTTGGCATCGCTGAAGGGACTGCAGCACCGCCCAAATTTCGACGGAATCCAAGGCTTTCTCATAGTCCATATACGCCAGTCATAGTGGCAAATTGAACTCTTTGGACTTCTGTACAATTTGCCTAAGGGTATGTATGTGCTCTATGGTGCTAATGCCTCAGCTTATTCGGGAGGCTGGAAGTTGTCAAATCTGCGCGCGAGACTATTCGTAATGACTCTCGAAAACAGCACGTAGACGCGACTCAGAAGGGAAATCGGTCTGTAGTTCTAGTAGAGCTGCAACGCCCCCCACTATGCCCTCCTTCACGCCCGCAAAGCCCTCACGCCTGAAGCATCGGTAAAACCGGATGAAACCGTGCCTATCGCGTCGAACGTTAATAGTAGTGCGTCTGTGTTATTGAAAGTGTGCCCCATTACCGTGCGCGGACCGCGTGGTAAGGAAGTTGATACATATGCGCTACTAGACGAAGGCTCTACTATATCGTTAATCGACGACGAATTAGCTCGCGAGTTAGGAGCGGAAGGACCGATAAAGCCACTCAACGTTAGAGGCGTGAATAATAGTCAACGCGAAGCCAATAGTAGATTAGTAAATGTAGGAATACGTGGCAAGACGCGCAGTAAGATTTATAATGTAAGCGCGCGAACAATAGCGGATTTAAAAATAGGCTCGCAGTCTGTGAGTAGGGAGTGCTTACGTTTGAAGCACTTACGCGACTTACCGAGTGCGGTATCTAACGACGATGCGGAGCCGAGAATATTATTAGGCGCCGACAACTGGCACTTAATTATCACCCGCAATTTGAGGATAGGACGCCGAAGGCAGCCCATAGCTGCACGTACGTTACTAGTGTGGGTAATTCAGGGAACCGTGCCGCGGTTAAAGTGTAGGGAAGACGGCGAGACCGTATTACACGTAGCAAGCACTAGCGGACGGCCAGATAGGTACATCCGAACGTTTGCCAGTCAGGACGAGGAGCTAACGGAACTCCTCATACGGCAGTATGAGATAGATTATATAGGTATATCGCTAAAAAGCAGGCCGCGACGGGAAGAGGAGCGCGCTGTCGACATATTCCAGCGCACCGTCAAGAAGGTCGGCGAGCAATACCAAGTCGGACTACCATGGAGGGACGACAACGTGCGGCTGCCACCCAGTTACGAGATGGCAGCTCGAAGACTTCGGACAATTGAACGGAAGATGGACCAGTCGTCGGAGTTTCGAGACGTCTATACAACCCAGATAAATTATCGGGGACGGAAAGAGAAGATCCCAAAAGCTGGCACCTGCCGCACTTCGCAGTGTAGAACCCGTACAAGCCAGGGAAGACGAAAATAGTATTCGACGCGGCAGCTCTCGCATCAGGTAGATGTCTTAATGACTACCTACTCGACGGCCCCGACTTGTTGCGGAACCTATCGGGCATACTGTTTAGGTTTAGGGAAAATGAGATAGCCTTATCCGCGGACATCCGAGAGATTTTTCTACGTGTGAAAATCGACCGCAACTGTTTCTGTGGCCATGAAACGAGCGATCTATTCCACCGCGAGAGTACGTCATGACGTCAATGATTTTCGGCGCGAGAAGTTCACCGTTTCTCGCATATAGCGTTAGGGATTTCAAGGCGCGCGCACACGCAGAAACACATCTGCTGGCGCTTAACGCTATCGTACATAGTCATTACATGGATGATTACTTAGACAGTTATGCGACGGTAGAGGATGCAGTGAACACAGCGAAGCAGGTGACCAAAGTGCACCAGAAGGCAGGCAATCATACAGCCTTACTGGAAGACAAGCCGGAGAAACTACTAGCGCGCAAACCTAAGGAAGTAGGCCTAAGGCAAGATGGCCCGGGAAGGACCTTAGGGTTACTGTGGATGGCCGAAAAAGACGCCCTGACTTTTAATACGTCTATGAATAGGGTGTTGCATGAGGTGAAGACGCTACAGCGACTACCGACCAAGAGGGAAGCTTTGAGCGCGGTCATGTCAGTATTTGACCCCCTCGAACAGAAACTGAATCAGAAACTTTTTTATACAATATAGATTATAAATAATACTTTGTAAAAATCACTCTCTTGTCTAATTACCACTGGTTTGAAAAAAACCTCTGTCCTGGGAAGAACCAGCAAGAAACCCAGCGGCTCTTTTTTTTTAAATAACAGCTTACAAATTAGAAATAGCCCGGTAGCGATCACATCATTTCCAGGGGTTATTATCATCTATAAATTCTTTAATATTATAATAAAGCGTCTCCCACACACAAGCGGCTTGCGGTGGCGGCTTACCGCGGGGCGCGGCTGCAGCCGCTGTAACAACACATCACCGCGGCCCAAGTGGCGGCCTGAAGCGCCATTCGCTGTGGTGTCTGTGCTACGATCGGACGTCAGTAAACATGACAAACCGTGACAAAGTATTATTATAGTCAGCAATATTATCATATATTTTGTTTTGAATACTAATGCTTTTGTGACCACGATGCGAATTATCATAAAGTACTGGATAATTTTGCACTGTTTCTATTAAAATCTCTCAATCTAGTACCATTTCTGCCGCGGTACACGCGGCCAGTTGTAAAAATTTACACACACACGTTGGCAAATGGGGCGGAGCATGCGGCCGCGGCCAGCCGCTATCAGGCCGCGCCATGACCGCACGAGTTTGCAGACTCACTTACATTGCAAACGAATACAACTGGCCGCCACCGCGGCCGCCACCGCAAGCTACTTCTGTGTGGGAGACGCTTTACCCTTTTTAAACAAACTTTGTTTATTAAAGTTTCTGAACTTTCAGCAGGTCAAATTTTGTATATTTTCTGGAATTTTGTTGTAAAAGCGTATACATCGCCCCAAGAATGAATTACTGACTCGATGGAGTCGAAAAATTGGTACTGGAACTGCTCAACTACCTCACCATCACCGCCAAGATCCTGCTACAAGACCTATGGCGTATGAAGAAGGTCGGATGGGATGATGAACTACCAGAGGAGCCAGCGGATGAATTCCAGAGATGGCTGCGAGTCGTCGAGGAGATTTCACAACTGCGACTGCCAAGATGTTATGCTCCTACGGGGGGAGTGGTAAAGCGTAAACTTCATATTTTTAACGACGCAAGTGAACGCGCGTACGCATCCGCGTCATATTGGCGTATACAATATCGCGACGGAACAGTTAGGGTAAGATTAGTGGCGGCCAAGGCGAAAGTCGCCCCGATTAAAGCGCAGAGTATACCCCGACTAGAGTTTGATAGGCGTGCGACTCGCGGAATTCGTACAGGATGAACACAGAGTGAGAGCAGATAGGGTCATATATTGGACGGACCCTACTACGGCCCTCCACTGAATACAGAACGATACGGCGGGTTAAACTCCATCCGTAGCTCATCGATTGGGGGAGATAGCCGAGAAAATATCACCCGATCAATGGAGATGGGTATTGACTGCACAGAACACAGCAGATCAGGCAACGCGCATGAACTTCGTGAGCAAGGGAGAAAGCGACCAATGGTTCACAGGACTGTCTTTCTCTTCTATTTCTCTACGAAGAAGAAGACAGATGGCCTCAACGGAAAAAAGAAGAGACAGGGGAGGATGATGAGTTGGAGGAAATCGTGGCGCATCAGAGTGACACCACACCTGCCAGAGACAAAACGCTTCTCTTCTTACGAGAGACTGACTAAGGCCACAGCACGAGTACTGCAGTTTATCGATGCCATACGAGGAAGGGCACAAAAGTTAACGTTACAGCACATCCAGAGTGCAGAGCGGATGTGGGTGGAACACAGTCAACTCGACAGCTTCGCTGAAGACATCAGCCGCGTTCAGCAGGGGAAGAATCTGGTCAGCAGCGGCGCTTTGAGGAAGCTCGACCCCATACTTGAAGACGGAATACTACGAGCCAGGGGAAGAATCGACGCAGCCGACGTGGACGACCGGATGAAGCGACCCTTCATATTGAATGGAAGCCACCGATTTGTGAAGCTGCATATAGAGAAGGCGCATCAAGAGGCAAGTCACGCCAATAAGGAGAGAGTGGTCAACGACTTACGCCCCAGAAATCATATCCTCCGACTGCGACCGACCGTACGAGAAGTGAAGCGGAGATGTCTGCGATGTAGGGTATGCAAGGCAACACCACGGCCAGCGGTAATAGGAGACCTACCACCCGAACGGTTAGGGGAGTTTGCGCGACCGTTTACGTACACCGGAGTCGATTATTTCGGGCCTTTGTCAGTTACGATAGGACGACGGCACGAAAAGCGGTGGATAGCGTTATTTACATGTTTAACGACGCGCACGGTTCATCTAGAGCTAGTTTACTCTCTAACGACAGACTCGGCGATGTTGGCATTGCGGCGCATGGCTGCTAGGCACGGGTGGCCACGGGTCATATATTCAAATAACGGAATTAATTTTCATGGAGCAGTTGCAGAGTTACGATGGGCGATGGAAGAGTGGGCACCGCAGCTGAAGGACTTCAAGCTGACTCGACGTACGGAGTGGAAATACATCGCGCCGTGTGCGCCCAACCAGGGAGGCGCATTGGAGCGTCTCGTGCGTTCGTTGAAGACAGCGCTGGAAGCCACTCTCCATCAGAAGAGCCCAAGGGAGGAAAATATAGTCAACTCTCGACCGATGACCCATGTTTCGGTCGACGTGAACGACCAATCAGCACTGACACTGCCCATTCATACCCCGTTACCCCCTGCGCACCCCGCACACTGCCCGAACATCACGTGATACCGCCGACCAATCAGCGCGCGACACACCTCATAAGACTACGCTCGTGCCGAGACACCCTTTTTGGGAATATAAGAAGGGAGTTTTGGGCTGCAAGTTGTTCATTTTGGCAGCGACACTTCAAGAGATAATATGAAGAGTGAAACATCAAGAGAGAAAACCTCAAGAGAGAAAAGCAAGAATCAAGACTCCTCCTCTAAATAATTATTACTGCCGCTTGTAAATAGTTGCAATATACAATCGTCAAGAGTACTATCTTTTCTTCCAACGTCTCTAGCATAGTTCACCCTACTAATTGTGACTTTACTTTATCATGTACTGTACATGATAAAGTTAAGTCACAATTAAATTCAAATACAGTCCACTGCATTCTCCTACAGCCATTATGATTAAGGACACACCTCTTTACATGCGTGCATAAATGGCTATTTAGTGAAAGGTGACAAATCAAAAATCAACAAAGATGTAGACGGGCTGACGTACTGTTTGTTGAGTACGTCTACGTTCTTATAAATTATTCAGTTTATTTACTAAAAATGTCTTGGGATTATTTGAATTTTTGTAATTACAATAATTGATACGTGAAACAATTTATACGTGATAAATTTAGCTGCAGCTATATTAGTAGTATAGTTATAGCACGAATGGGTCAGCTCGGGCCCGGGGAAGGACCACGCTCTAATAAAATACCAGCGTAAATAGTAGCTTAACAGTGGTGTGTTTCGTATGGTGAGTGTAGAGAACCGGAGACCCTTTTTACTGGAGAAGAGGCATTCCATATTAGTCCTTGTCGTGAAGCGACAATTAAAAAAAAATAGAACCTAACCTAAGTACAACAAAACAACAAAAGTAGAGCCAGAAAACAATATATTTAAATTTATAAAAGGTATTTACAATTTTATAAAAAAATGAAATGAGGATGATGATGAATGAAGTGAGAGTACAATTAGATTATAAAAAAAATATAGGTGAGAGAATAGGGGAATATAGCGTTGAAGTGGGGCCTAAAAGTCGAAGCGACACACGTTGCGTTTGTAGAAGTAGGTTTCTTAGCAGCGACGGCGCGCAGCGCCTGGAGCCAGTCCACGCAGCGTCCGGAACCGGCGCACGTAGCGCCTGGAGAAGGGGCGCGCAACGCTTAGAGCCAGCAGTTGCAGCGCCCAAAGGTAGCGCCGGCAGTAGGTGCACTCGGCGCCTGGAGTAAGTAGTCGTAGCGCCCGGAGTAGTGTGGCCCCCGCGCTTGTAGTAGTCTCGAAGCGACTTCCGAGGTAGATGGAGGCTTGTAGGAATCCGGAGTGGTGCGGCTCCGCGTTTGAAGAAGGCTTCGCCGAAGACTTCACGTGTAAATGGAGGCTTGCAGGATCCCGGGGCAGTGCGGCCCCGGGATAAGGCCTTTAGGAGATACTTCCAATTCGCGAACTGAAGCGAGACTGCCTTTCTTCACCGATTGTTCGGCTTTTATACCTTTCTAGAGAGAACGGAAAAATTATTTAAATTATACGCAAATTTTTTGTAAATGGTCAAGAGAAAAGAGGATTTATGTGGAATTATCGAAATAGGAATAACAGATCGGTAGCAAATTTGAATATAATTACCATGGAAACGATATAAATAAGAAAGACAAAACATGTCAAATTTTTGTTTTAGGTTTATAATAAGAAAACTATAAGATTTAAGTGGAAAATGAGATATTATTGATATAGGAAAAAAGGTAGTGCAACTGCCCACACAAAGCCCAAGATTGTAGAGTTACGGAAAACTAGCTAAAAGATCGAAAAAAAGGTAGACTCCATTGACACCAATTTAAAAGTGCTGATAATGTGAAAATACGAAGTAGAAATGATTTGTTATTGTGTTCTTATGGTTTAAAATCGTTACAGGATCCTATGGAAATAAAGGTGATGTAAAATATCCAGTTTTGAGGTGAATGTAGAAAATCGAAACAGAATGGAAAAATGAATTTAAAATAATGTAAAATGATATATGTAAGTAGCGAAAAATGAATTTAAAATAATGTAAAATGATATATGTAAGTAGCATAACACTACATTTTCCCCCCGACCCTGGAAAATTTTTGACTCAGCAAAAATTTTGATATATACATTCTAAAATAAACCATAAAAACACAGCTTTGCAGAAACAGACATCACCAGGCAAAATCAGATATACTATCTCTTACATACATCATCTGCCATTCAGGTAAGGGTGGAGTTCACATTCAATGACTACCACTCTAAAAGTGTGTTTTCGAAACGACATTAAGGCTTATTTAAGGAGTAGTCATCCGCTCCTGCGTGGAAAAAAAAATAAATTAGTCGAAGAAACACCACTCTTAAAAGTGTGTTTTCGAAAGGACATTCAGGCTTATTTAAGGAGTTGTCATCCGCTCCTGCGTGAAGATAAAGATAAAGAAATCAATCTTAAGCAAGCTTTAGTCGCTATGACTTAAGTAAAGATAAAGAACGGCCAGAGCGGTAGGGCTCAAAGCCAGAGATCTGCAACATCACTAGCGAGATGTGTCTGAAATAATAAGAAGTGAAGATTAACCTACCAAGCAAACAAACAAATTAAAAGAAATAATAACAAGGTGAAAATGATGGTGATATTTATACATATATACAAATTAAATGTGATATTTATACATATATACAAATTAGCAGTTAATAAATGTTTAGATATTTATACATATATACAAATTAACAGTTGTAAATGCTTAGAAAAGTTATGAATCGTCTCGCTTCAGCTTTGAAAAACAATTTTATATAAAGTGTAAAGTTCAAAGTTAAGTTTAAGAAATAAAGATTTAATTGAAAAGTTATACCTCTTTAAGTTACCTAGAATAAAAATATTAAGGTGATGAATGTAAGTGTTGTGTGAAATGTAGGTCTAAATATAATCCAGATAAGTTGAAAAACTAGATGAAGTTTTGTTCTAGAATAAAAATATTAAAGTGATGAATGTAAGTGTTGTGTGAAATGTTGGTCTAAATATAATCTAGATAAGTTGAAACACTAGATGAAGTGTTGTTTTAGAATTTGGAAGGTATGAAAAGGATGAATAAATGAATGATGAATAATGAGTTAAGAACGAAAGGGAGAGCAATTAAATCAAAAGGGAATGGACAAGGCGCAGTAAAGGTGAAGAATTAAGAGAGAAAGAGGACTTTTACGTTGGGCGCCAAATGTCGTGAAGCGACAATTAAAAAAAAATAGAACCTAACCTAAGTACAACAAAACAACAAAAGTAGAGCCAGAAAACAATATATTTAAATTTATAAAAGGTATTTACAATTTTATAAAAAAAAGGAATGAGGATGATGATGAATGAAGTGAGAGTACAATTAGATTATAAAAAAAAAATAAAGGTGAGAGAATAGGGGAATATAGTGTTGTAGTGGGGCCTAAAAGTCGAAGCGACACACGTTGCGTTTGTAGAAGTAGGTTTCTTAGCAGCGACGGCACGCAGCGCCTGAAGCCAGCACACGCCGTTTGCGCTTGTAGAGGTAGGTTTTCTTAGCAGCGACGGCGCGCAGCGCTTGGAGCCAGTACACGCAGCGTCCGGAGCCGGCGCACGTAGCGCCTGGAGAAGGGGCGCGCAACGCTTAGAGCCAGCAGTTGCAGCGCCCAAAGGTAGCGCCGGCGGTAGGTGCACTCGGCGCCTGGAGTAAGTAGTCGTAGCGCCCGGAGTAGTGTGGCCCCCGCGCTTGTAGTAGTCTCGAAGCGACTTCCGAGGTAGATGGAGGCTTGTAGGAATCCGGAGTGGTGCGGCTCCGCGTTTGAAGAAGGCTTCGCCGAAGACTTCACGTGTAAATGGAGGCTTGCAGGATCCCGGGGCAGTGCGGCCCCGGGATAAGGCCTTTAGGAGATACTTCCAATTCGCGAACTGAAGCGAGACTGCCTTTCTTCACCGATTGTTCGGCTTTTATACCTTTCTAGAGAGAACGGAAAAATTATTTAAATTATACGCAAATTTTTTGTAAATGGTCAAGAGAAAAGAGGATTTATGTGGAATTATCGAAATAGGAATAACAGATCGGTAGCAAATTTGAATATAATTACCATGGAAACGATATAAATAAGAAAGACAAAACATGTCAAATTTTTGTTTTAGGTTTATAATAAGAAAACTATAAGATTTAAGTGGAAAATGAGATATTATTGATATAGGAAAAAAGGTAGTGCAACTGCCCACACAAAGCCCAAGATTGTAGAGTTACGGAAAACTAGCTAAAAGATCGAAAAAAAGGTAGACTCCATTGACACCAATTTAAAAGTGCTGATAATGTGAAAATACGAAGTAGAAATGATTTGTTATTGTGTTCTTATGGTTTAAAATCGTTACAGGATCCTATGGAAATAAAGGTGATGTAAAATATCCAGTTTTGAGGTGAATGTAGAAAATCGAAACAGAATGGAAAAATGAATTTAAAATAATGTAAAATGATATATGTAAGTAGCGAAAAATGAATTTAAAATAATGTAAAATGATATATGTAAGTAGCATAACACTACATCCTCACGGGTGACAACGCATCTGCCTTTTGATTCGCAAACGAGGATAGATGTAGATGTCTATGGGTCACAGCAACCACTTACCATCAGGTGGACTGTGTGCTGATTTGTAACATTATCCTATAAAAAAATTGGTAATGATGTGAAATTATATATTTTAATTTTAATTATTTTACTATATACAGTCTTTTACTTTATTTTACTTTTATTTTACTATATACACTATATACCAGTCAACCTTTTCGTAATATATAAAGTAGGTGTGCAAAAAGTTTTAAGATGGAAATGTGAATAAAATAAAATAAATATACAACAATATAATACATATAACCACACATAAGTTTCTTATTTAAATGTTATATATAAACCATGTATGTAAAGGAATATATAAATTACGTATTTATATACTTAAATTAAAATGCGCTACCAATGAGATAATTTTTATAATATATTATTATCGACCAGAAGTAAAATTCAAAAATAAAAAAATGCACTTAAAGCAAAATTTGTATTATAAACTTCTCATTACATTTACAATCTCAATTATTAATTAACAACTTAAGCAAATATCTAGTTCCTAGCACGTCCGCTCTCTCCGACCGTTCGAGCCAAAGTGCCGCTGCAACCGCGACCAGCTTTTACCCCACCATCTTGGTGATGCTACCGTAAGCCACGCCCTCTTTTAGTCATCATCTTGTAACACGGCCTCTCCTGACAGGCGGTCGTCCTCGTCCGCAACCTTTATGTGTTTGAGATTTGACCTCGCCGCAGCCTCCTCCGAAGTGTCATGTAACGAGTCATCCGACTCCGCTAAAAGTTACAAATGAATTGAACACATTAGAATTTATCATCATATCTCTTAACAGAATACTCCTTACAAAGAAAACGTTCATACTTCATGACATTACACTCATTTCTTATACAAATCGTTCAAACTATTAACATCGTTCTCTACAGGGCCCTCGTACACCATATATCATTTGGTTATATTACGGTAGTAAGTAGTATACCGTGACAGTACCTCCTTTGGTCAACTGTCCTGCCGTGGTAGAGAACCACACTCGATACCAACGTGAACATGAAAAACTTCGAATGAGTAGTCCATCTGCCGTGAAAAAGAAAACATCTCAATGTCAACGTAAGTATGGAAGAGATTCCTTCGGAACCTTCCATCTGCCGTGGTAGAGAATCACACTCGATACCAACGTGAACATGGAAAACTCTTAAGTGAGTGGTCCATCTGCCGTGACAGAGAAAACATCTTAATGTCAACGTGGATATGTATAAGTACACTAACCCATACATACAACGAAACATTTGCATGACAGTCAAACATAATAACATCTGTGACTTACAATCAAAAAACGCAGCACGGGTCTCGGGAGTCCACTCTCCCGCCCACAGCACAGTGTTTTCAGCTGCAGCTTCTGTACGTTTCCTGTACGAGACAGTCAACAGCTCCAATTTATACCGATGATGTGGAAGTCTTTTCAATAACTTGTAAGGTCCGCGAATACAGGAATCTAACTTCCCCGCTAACTGCGAAGCCTTAATCACAAATACCTTGTCGTTTAACTCAAACCCGTAAGGTGATCTAAAGCCTTTATTCACCACTATCGTCTTGTTTTTGCTGGTTAATAGACAGTAGTGACGACACACGGTGTCTTCGCAGCGCCATAAGCTCTTCGCGGTTTGGGGTAGCAATATCTATTGCAAGATCTAGGACAAGAGTATGTATAACTGGGGTGGAAGAGTCGCTTCCGATAAGCAACTGAAGGGGAGACATATTGGTCATACTGTGTTTTGTACTATTTAAAATAAGTTGGGTCTTTGGTCTTTGGTTTGGATCTTGCATGGATAACCACCACCTAACTGCACGGGGAAGAAAATCCTTTTTACGCTCGGTTAGCATTAGAGTGTTACAGTCCATAACAATTTTAAAGGGTACGCCTAACAAGTCCTTTCTAAAATTCTGGAGAGCTTTAACTACGGCTACAGTTTCCAATTCGTAGGAATGATATTTGGGTTCCGCGCCTTGGGTTGATTTACTGAAATACGCTTCCGCACGACTAAGCCCACCCTCACGAATCTGTATTAAGACTGCACCGTAACCGGTAGCGCTTGCATCTGTGTGCACTGTGCACCACCGTAGGTAACCGAGGGTCGTAAATGGCAAGGACGGGTTCGTTTGTTAAACGGTTAATAATATACTGACGAGCTTTATCTTGTTCGACTCCCCATTCAAACGGCATGTTTTTTTTTAGTTAAATGTTCCATACAAGCTGTTCGCTGGGCATAATTTGGAATATATCTTCTGAGATAGCCCGCAAGGCCAAGGAACTGTCAATTTGCTTACCACTTCGAGGCTTTGGATAACAAAACTAATGCCTGGACCTTACGCATGCTCGGCCTAACCTGACCATTACTGATAACCAACAAAAGCTGTTCTTTCTCTTCACGTTTAAGAGGTGTGTTTACATTATTAATATCGGAAGAACATTTTGTCGGATATATGTGATGACTTCACGATTAATAATATTGGTGCCTATAATGACCGGAGTACTGATACAATACTACAAAAATTTACATTGTGCAGGTTAAGTTTTCTCTTACTCTAAACGTTGTTTGGCAAAACAGTCGTTAATTTCATGACCACTTTTTTTGCAAAATGTGCATGTTAAAGAATGCGACGAATGTGTGTTAGACGACGACGACCCCGAATTATTAGCTAGTCGCATTCTTTTAGTACTCTTACAGTCGTACTATACGCTTATGCCCAAACCTTCTACAAAAGTGACATCTTAAGTCGCCAACCTCCTTTTTATTTTCATTCCGTCGGGTAATGTTTGATTCAGAACTAGGATGCGATTCATGAGTGATATCACGGGTAGACGGAAAATAATTTTTTGATTTTATGTACATCGACAAAAATTGCACTAAACCGTTGGGTTGTAACTTTGCATTAGTAGCTGCAGCTTTAATATGAGGATCTGTGATGCCCCTTAACACTATAGCGACAATCAGTTCGTCAGATAGTCCCCTAACCAAACCCAACCTTAACAACGAACGTCTAGCTTATTCGGCCTAAGTAGCATAACTTTTAGAATCTTTGGTCATCACTTCGTAAAGAATAAACGCAATATCGAGGGTTTGAGGACACAGCATTTTAAATTCTCGTTTGAAATTCGTCCACGAAAGATTGGTGCTGGACCGCTCGCTAAGCCACATACGTGCTTCTCTCTTCAAAAAATTACCGATTCGCGACAAACAATCGTTATCATCCCATCCGTTAGTTTCTTTAGCCCTATCCACTTCCTCGCACCAAACGTCGATATTGTGAAAATGAGGGTCAAAGTTATAAATATAATAATTATTAGACCTTACTTTAAGTAACGAAGTGATGGCCTCCACGATTCTGCCAGTTGTGTCTCCGCCTGTGGCAATGCCTTCCCGTGATACCGAGACGGGTGCGTGAACTGCCGATGAGTCGTCATCGCGTACGTCGTCGGTGGCTGCACCAATCATTAGCGCGGGCAGTACAGGGTGCGGTGCCTGCCCCGAACATGTTGAAGCGGCCTGTAAAAGTGGCTCGGACGGCGGTAGTGGCGAACTAAAACGTTCCTCAAGCGTATTCAATCTAGCAAGGATAGCATTCAGCACATCCTTGTTCGACTCATGCTTGCGTTTACGAGAGCGAGATTGTTATTCAGACATTTTAAGATTTATAAACTGAAGACTAAGTAAAAAGAAAACTACTAAAACGTTAAAATGTAATCACGATACTAATATTTAATTTTAATGTTAGTCAGGTGTTCCAAACGTGGGCAGGGGACGAAGCACTATCCCATTTCTGATATTATCGACCAGAAGTAAAATTCAAAAATAAAAAAATGAACTCAAAGCAAAACTTGTATTATAAACTTCTTATTACATTTACAATCTCAATTATTAATTAGCAACTTAAGCAAATATCTAGTTCCTAGCACGTCCGCTCTCTCCGACCGTTCGAGCCAAAATGCCGCGAATAACCCCGCTGCAACCGCGACCGGCTTTTACCCCACCATCTTGGTGACGCAACTGTAAGCCGCGCCCTCTTTTAGTCATCATCTTGTAACAATATAGATAATACATATAGTACATAATACATAATTTAGTCATAAAAACAAAAGAATTTATCCAAGCTCATATATCGTTACGGTACATGTACACCAAAACCGATTTTCTCAGCCGATGGCAGACAGAACTACCCGGACGAGTAACTCGGACGTGTATGTGCTTACACTGCAACAGTGTACCACGTGTGCCGACATTGAACGTTGCCGGTATTCTGTAGTTGACTGTTGCTTAACAGAGTGAAGACGCATTTTTTTTAAATATCTGGAATCGCTATATCCATTTCCAATACAACTTCAGCCCATAACCGTTTCGAAACCTCTCGATTATTGGAATTGTCTATTATATTCACAACTAATTAATTTTTCAATATCCATAGTCGTTTAGGTAGATAACAATACTGACAAAAACAACAGAATAAAGACAAAATTATTAAATTAAACTATAAATTCACTCAATTTGCCCTGAAGACGCCGGCAATCTGGCGAGAAATTCCAACAAGCATGGACTCAATGGTTGATCGAACGATTTCGTGCGTCATCGGACGATGACGGTCGTATTTATGTACGCACTCTCTTTCTTTTACAATTTTTTTTTCGATCGAATCAAACTTTTACAAAAAATTTCATTCGATCGTCCGAGTACAGCCGTCATCGCCCGAGCTAACCTCGGCCGTTGACGGATTAGGTGTACGCGTACCCTTACAGTACTCGTATTCTATAATAGATGAAAACAAAAATTCACATTAGTGCATGCTGTCCGTGACCTATGATAACCACATGATACGTGTTTGAAAATGGAGTTAAAGTCACATAGCAAAATATTACGTAGAACAATGGGTCTATTGTTTGTAATTGCTCTGTTTGTAATTTTGTTTAGCGTTGGCTTAATAACCTACCATAAATACATAGCTTATTATTATTAACTTAGTTACTATTACTACTATTATACTTTATTATTGTTTTCATTATGTAGGTATTTTATAAAACATTTCATCATCAACATAACAGCCCATTGAAAGTACACTGGATATTTTCAGCAGCCCCTATAAATTGTCTCTGCATGGGACTGATCTGGATATTGAATAATTTAGCACCATCTATTGGATTCTTTTACATCACACCCACATGGAAAAAGAAATATTACATACATACATACATACATAAACACTCACGCCTGTCACCCAGAGGGGTAGGCAGAGACTACGGACTTCCATTTGGCGCGATCCTGACACACCTCTCTCGCCTCTTTCACATCCATATATCTACGCATACACGCTCGTCGGTAAAGGGTACTCCTAATCTGGCCCATTTTCAATGTATCGCCGATCTGGTCGATAAACCTTCGTCTAGGGCGTCCCTTCCCGACCCTGCCGTTCACTTCTGCAACATAAATTTGCTTTGTCACTCTTTCCTCGTTCATTCTTTCTACGTGACCAAACCACCGAAGCATTCCTTTCTTAATCCTTGTCACAACGTCATCTTGCAAACCACACTTTTCTCTTATTACACTATTTCTCACCCTGTCATTCAGATTCAGCCCTAGCATACTCCTTAAGGAACGCATTTCTACAGCATTTATTCTACTCTCATGCTTCTTCTGCCAGACCCAACTTTCACTACCATACATTAAAGTGGGTACTAACACAGCATTATGAATTGCCATACGTGCCTTAGTTGACACATTCTGACTCCTCACAATAGCGTGTAGAGCCCCATTCACTCTATTTCCTGCGTTCACTCGTCGTTCTATATCCTTATCATATCTACCATCCCTGCTAAATAAACATCCCAAATATACAAACTCATCCACTTGCTCAATCAACTCCCCTTCTATTCTTATTTTACATAAAGTTTTACTTTCTTCTCTTTCAAAAACCATCACTTTCGTCTTACTTGCGTTCACTTTCATACCCCTTTCTTTCAATGAACAATTCATTAAAGTAACCATCATTTGCAACTCGGCCGCCGACGATGCAAATATGACTTGATTATCGGCGTACAAAAGGCATTTGACGGTTGACTCACCCATTCTCAACCCACATTCTTCAACTTTCAAAGTTTGCAAACAACTGTCCATAAATAGGTTAAACAGCCACGGGGAAGCCACACATCCCTGTCTGACACCTTTATGAATGCCAAACCAGTCCGAGTAGACCCCGTTGATCCTGACACAAGCACTAGAGTCCCTATAAAGAGACCTTAATGCCTGTATCAAGCCAGCGCTCAACCCAAATGAGTTCAGTGTTTGCCATAACACGTTCCTGTCCACTCTGTCATAAGCCTTTTCCAAGTCCAAGAACGCACAAAAAACTTTCTGGTTTTTAGCCAAAAACTTCTCCGCTATCATGCGCATGGAAAAGACTTGATCCGTACACCCCATCCCCTTTCTAAATCCAGCTTGCACATCCCAAATTTTTCCATCAGTTTCTTCCATAACTCTTTCAATTAACACCTTAGCATACAGTTTACCCACAATGCTAAGCAAGCTGATACCACGGTAGTTTTTACAGTCCTGCTGCGACCCCTTTCCCTTATATATTGGGACTATAACGGCTTTGCACCAGTCTTCCGGTACCCGTTTCAGTTCCCAACATAAATTAAACAAGGTGTGCAGCAGGCCTGCAACCACACCCTCACCAGCCCTTAGCATTTCGAGTGATACTCTATCATATCCGGCTGCCTTACCTGCTTTCATGCTTTTAAATGCCTAAAAAAGAAATATTATAGGTGCTAATTCGCTTTTTTATGGTTGTAGCACGACTAGATAGATTCGACCGGGAAAGAACTACCCATGATAGGTCAAGGTTGCTGTATAGAGAACCCGATACCCTTTTTGCTGAAAACGAGGCATTTCATTTTTTAGTCCTAATGAGTGACGGAGCACCTACTATTTTGATTCGTAATCGAGGATAAATGAAGACGTCTATGGGCAAAATCATCTATTCACCAACAGGCAAGCTATGTGCTCGTTTGTCACCCTTAATATATAAAAAAAAAACACAAAAGCATATACAACCACGCCTTAAATAAATGCGTCAGCCCGTCGACATCCTTGTTAACTTTTGACTTCCGATCTTTTACTTGATATACTTTTCATTATTTAAATTACTGTGTTACATGTGACGGCTCGCCGCGTGCTTAATATTTATTGCATAGTGAATGTTTTCGCTTAAATTGCGTAATCAATTTAAACTCACTTCAAGTTTTATTCGTTAGAAGCAACCCACCCGCTTTGCCTACGTGGGATCTATACTATAATAGATATTAATGTAACGTTATTTAGATTTAAAATAATCACAGACTGAAAGAGAACCTTTCTTCATGCGTTTCAGACGACTTCATATGAGAGACATTATAAAGAAATAAAGGTGACAAATTAGCACGTAAGGGCTTTGTCGGGTCATAATAATCAGCACAACATAACATACGTACAATATCTTTTGTTGAAATTCACACAAAAACTTTTTACAGATTTTTATAAAAATCAGTTGTGAGATTTCAGTAGAATTTTTTTGTTTAGGACGCGAGAACAATTTGCGTCTGATCCAAAACAGGTGACCGAGCGACCAAATGCCCGGCCAAGAGCATTTTATGTCTGCTTTGTAGTTTAAGTAAATGTAACTTCAGTTGGAAATTGCAATTAATTAGATTTTATCTTGACCGCTATAGTCGTAAACGGGAACCAAATTATTCGTCTGCATCCAATAAAAAATAAACCCACAGTGTTTTATATTTTCCTTATCTCTTTCTCTAGCTGTAAATCTTTATACAATAATTATTAAAACTCTCTATATCCTTTAGGCTAGAACACAACAATGAGGCATTATTATTTGGCGGCAGAAATAAGTGAAAGGGTGGTACCTACCCATGCGTAAGAAGCATACTACCAAGTAAGAAAAAAAAATTATGACACTCTTTTTAAGAAACTTTGGCAATAAACTACGCATTGACCCTTAGCAAAACAAGATATTTCAAGCTGAAGCCAAAATAGTAATAAATTAAACATATTGACGTCAACAAAATACAAAGCCATCGCAAAATTGAAGTTTTTGGAACAGCTTCGTGCTTGTACCACTTTAGGAACTATACGTTAATTTACCGCTTAAGACCGCTGGTCTGATACAGGCATTGAAGTCTCTATATAGGAACTCTAGTGCTTGTGTCAGGATCAACGGGGCCTACTCGGACTGGTTTGGCATCCATAAAGGTGTCAGACAGGGCTGTGTGGCTTCCCCGTGGTTGTTCAATCTATCTCTATTTATGGACAGTTGTTTGGAAAATTTGAAAGTAGAAGAATGCGGGTTAAGAATGGGTGAGTTAACCGTCAAATGCCTTTTGTACGCCGATGATCAAGTCATACTTGCATCGTCGGCAGCCGAGTTGCAAATGATGGTTACATTAATGAACAGGACATTAAAAGAAAAGGGAATGAAAGTGAACGCAAGTAAGACGAAAGTTATGGTTTTTGAAAGAGAAGATAGTAAAACGATATGTGAAATAAGAATAGAAGGGGAGTTGGTAGAGCAAGTAGATGAGTTTGTATATTTGGGATGTGTGTTTAGCAGGGATGGTAGATATGATAAGGATATAGAACGACGAGTGAATGCAGGAAATAGAGTGAATGGGGCTCTACACTCTATTGTGAAAAGTTAGAATGTGTCCAAAAAGGCACGTATGGCAATTCACAATGCTGTGTTAGTACCTACTTTAATGTATGGTAGTGAAAGTTGGGTGTGGCAGAAGAAGCATGAGAGTAGAATAAATGCTGTAGAAATGCGGTCATTAAGGAGTATGTTAGGGATGAAGCTGAATGACAGAGTGAGAAATTGTTTAATAAGAGAAGAGTGTGGTTTGCAAGATGATGTTGTGACCAGGATTAAGAAAGGAATGCTTCGGTGGTTTGGCCATGTAGAAAGAATGAATGAGGAAAGAGTAACAAAGCAAATCCATGTTGCAGAGGTGAATGGCATAGTGGGGAAGGGTCGCCCTAGGCGAAAGTTTATCGACCAAATTGGCGATATTTTAAAAATAGGCCATATCAAGAGTACCTTTAACCGACGAGCGTGTATGCGTAGGTATATGGATGTGGAGGAAGCGAGAGAGGTGTGTCAAGATCGTGCCAAATGGAAGTCCATAATCTCTGTTTACACCTCTGGGTGACAGGCGTGAGTGTTTATGTATATGTATATATGTATGTACGTCAATTTACTCTTAATATTGTCTTTCAGTATAACTTTTTTATATAACTAGACAAAAGTATATTCCTCGTTTCTGGGGATCCCTCTGGGATGTGTATCACCGATATAGAGACGCGTCAAGAACAAGTAACTTTGTTATTGTTATTATATAAGTCTCACAAATTTTAATGTAATAATAATAATAATAATTGGTATTTAGTTTCTCCCACATATTGTGATCAGTACATCACAATGAACTTAGTAACAATGAACTATACAACTAAATAACAGCTATAAATATTAGCTAAATAAGATCTAGGTGGGGGACTGGTGCCCAAACTAGGTTGTCCTGTGTTATGGCATCACCAGGCCCCTCCCTCAAAAGAAGTGATATTGCTGTAATACACTTAATTGAAAATCTGTAATTGAAAAATCTTCGGGCAAATAATAAATCGGTAACAGGTATACTGCATACAATATGTGGATATTATTTTGTTTAATACAGTATTGGATTTATTATATTCCGTTTTTGAATGATATAATAATAATGTCGCAAGAATTTAGAGCTGATGTACCGTGAGCAATTTACAGAATGTGTAAAGTTCGTTTGTTGAACATAATCTATGTTTTTATAAGATACTTTTAGTATAAGTCTTTGTGCATGCTTTAACCTAATCATGTGGGTTTTTGCTGCACCACCCCAAGACGTTGTACTATAGCTAATAATAGACTGACATAAGGCAGTATAATCACATTTTATGATACTTATATCAGCAAGATGACGAAGCTGATTAAAAATGTATGTAAGACATTACATTATATTATTATTATTAAAATTTAATGCTTTTAATTTAAAAAAATATGGTCTCGATATTTCCCGCACAGCCAAGCACGTGATAAATCAGCTCATAAAATGCAATTAACTATTCCATTAGTGGCGACGGGGATCGAGCTCGGTTAACTTGTCTTTGATGAAATTTTAAGGAAATCGATTATCCATAATCTACTACAGATCCATATAAATATAGCACGTATTATATTTTAATAAAACAATAATGATATTCATTTTTTATACATGTATTTAACAATTTATGTACCAAATTGTTACAAGGTATAAATAAATAGATATTTTTGTACAAAGGCACTGCTTATTTACTATTGAAATTTCTTCCAGCAGACCTAACAATGGACAGTTCAAAGAGAAGCATATTTAGTGTGGGGTATCAAAACAATTTCATTATATTAAAGATATATACACTAATATCTAAACACATGTGACAAACACATATATTTTTCATCTTTAATAATACTAATAACTATAATAAAAATCTTGTCTATGTAATGAAAAGCATTGTGCGAAAACAGAATTTTTGAAGACACTTGAACTATTTCGGTGTTCGTTCTGTTAGGGGTCGATCTTGTTGGAAATAAGCACGTAATCTGTCCTTCGTCAGATATTTCTCAAGTCATGTGAATAGAGAGTGCACTTGTGTTGTGAGTTGCTACTATTCGTTTAGGCTGGGCGCTTGACCGTATTTCCGTTTGCAAGGCGGATATCATTAAATTATCTTTATATTATTTACTAAGCGGTAGGACTTTTTTGTATGGTTCAGTGCCTATTTTTGTTACCAAGCACCAGCTATCGGATTCACATCATACGTTGAATGTCTAAACTGGCGACGGGCAGCAGCGTCAAAGATGCAAGATGTCTAGTCCGGCAATAGTCAATCTGCCTACCAAGCGTGATCATTGAGGCAAATTATAACTTGAGAGACCCACGTCCAGATGTCTATATTACACTCATTTTACATAATATCTAAAGCCAACGAAACTAGTTTCACGTTCTCTTAAGTAGACGATCATTTTTTGAGAAACACCATTCAGAACAAACGACGACATGCGACGACGTGAATTTGTTACTCATGTTATGATAAATTAGACTTGTGTTGTGACCTCTGCGAAATCATGTTTGATGAACTGTAGCGGATCGTTCGTACATTTTATTATTTTTATTATTTATTTAAAAACTTCAACCACTCAAAATTCAGGATATTCGGAGAATTCTGGCTTAAAAGACGCAGTGATCAGAAGTCATAATATTTTTCTATCATTTCAATAAACGATTTCCACGGGATGAAATACGGTGATGTATTCTCTTAGGTAACCATTACGCAAACAAAAAAAGCAGTAAAGGTTAAAAAATTACACTTTATCGCTTTCTTAAACATTTTACACTAGCAAATAAAACTGATAAATCTAATTAAAAGAAAAACTAGTTACGTATCACCTTGTTTATTACGTAGCGACAAACGCCACTCCGTTCTATTTGCCGAACAATTTTCGCTACGTCTTGTCGGATTACCAATGTTTAAATTTATCCAAACATAAAAGTTCACAGTGTTACATTCTGCATCACAAGTTTACGTTTTTCATCAATTTAATTATTTAAAATTTCACCTCTGCTACAGAAGCATCAATAAATTTATAGTTAACGTTAATACGGCTTACTTAAGTAGGCTTACTAGAAGTTAGGTAAGAGACAAATTTATACGTGGTAGAGCCGCGATAAAGCTATATTATGGTTGTAGCACGAACGGGTCGGTTCGACCGGGACCACACTCTCACAGAATACCAGAGTGAAATAGCAGCTTAATGATGCTGTGTTTCGTATAGCGAGTGTAAAGAACCGGAGAACCTTCTTACTGGAAACAAGGAGTCATATCTTCAGGGTTGACAACGCATCTGCATTTTAATTCTTAATCGAGGATAGATGTAGGTGCCTATGAGCCAAAGCATTCACTTTTCATCAGGTTTTTTTTTTTATAGGATCGGGTGACTAACGAGCACACAGTCCACCTGATGGAAAGTGGTTACTGTGACCCATAGACATCTACATCTATCTTCAATAAAAACGCAAGATGCAGATGCGTTGTCACCCGTGAGGACGAAGATGGAATGCCTCTTTGCCAGTTAAAAGGGTCTCCGGTTCTCTACACTCACCATACGAAACACAGCAGCGTCAAGCTGCTGCTAGACAGGTAGACTGTGTGCTCGTTTGTCATCATTATTCTATGAAAAATATTGTTAAATCCAATTGTGCATACTTTAAGTACATTAAAAAATTACGTTTAACATGATTATACAAAATTTTTAATTAGTTTAAATACACACAAGTTTTCACTAATAACCTTATTACTATACTTACATTTTTCCGATAATTTTATGTCAAACTTCAATTAAGAATAGTCCGGAAAATACAAAAGTGTAGGACAAAGAAAATATTAATAGTTCTATAAAAATGTTATTAGTTCTATTCGTCAAAAAATGCCAATAGCAATCACCGAAGTACAACTTGAAGCTACTCCGTAAAGTCCGGAAGTAAGGTCTATACGTAACTAATAACACGAGCCCAAACTCGGCACATTTAATTCTCCTCGTCAACTAGTTCCAGTAGAAGTCATCAAAGTACACTTTCAAGTCACTATTTTTTTATAGGAGTGGGGGCAAACGAGCATGCGGCTCATCTGATGGTAAGTGACTACCGCTGCCCATGTACTGCAACGCTAGGGGAACCAGGGGAATCGCAGATGCATAACCGACCTTTTAAAAAAGAGTAGGCTCCTTTCTTGAAGGTCCCTATGTCGTATTGGTCCGTAAAAACCGCTGTTGATAATTGGTTGCACAAGAAAGTTGTGCGAGGAAGAAAACATCTTCTAAATGGCACAGTGGTGGACCGCCAATCATCCGAATGGTGTTGATAGTAACGGGAGTTCTGCCGTAATGTGCGTTCGTGAAATTTGGCGGCTGAGATTAATCCGAAGAATTCCTCAGAGCACTTCCCGTAGTAAATGCGAAAGAAAACGCAAAGGGTGAAATATCTTTTCACAGCCCCAATGAATCGATCCGGTCGGAAAGGACTCTTTCGTCGACGATTCGAGCCACTCTGCGATGGATGCGGTCAAGTGGAAGGAGCTGTCACTGGGAACGCCAGCCCAAAGATGGGTACATTATTCCATATGAGGCCGAATCTGCGCCTTGTAAAGTTGCAGGCGTTGGGCCGGAATGAAATACTGTCCCGATCTGCTGAGCACGCCAAGCTTTTTAGAGGCCAATTTGGCCTTCTCTTCCAAGTGACCGCGAAACTGCACGTCACTCGATATGTCGACGCCGGGGATTCCGATACTGACTGATGCAATAAGAGGAGTGCTTTGAAAATGAGGAGATACGAGAAAGGGGTTCTTTTTAGCGGTAAACACGCAAACTTGTGCCTTCTGAGGATTAAATTGGACTAGATTTAGTCGCCCCTAATCCGAGACTTTGTTCAGCAAAGACTCGACTTCAGTTACAAGTTTGCTACGGTCCTCGGGGACATTTTCCCGAGAAATATTGACACGGCCGGTGTATAGAGCATCACCAGTGCTGTCATCCGCATAGCAATGAATGTTACCGTCTTGCAACATATCATTGATATGCAGAAGAAACAGCGTTGGCGATAGCACGCAGCCTTGTGGAACACCAGCGTTAATAGGCTTGTAGTCGGAGCATGCACCGTCTACAACGACCTTGATGCTCCGATCTGCAAGAAAGATGGTGATCCAATTGCACGATTTCTCGGTAAGCCCATAGGAAGGGAGCTTCGAAAGAAACGCTTAGTGCCAAACTCGATCGAAGGTCTTCGCAATGTAAAAACTAATGCCAATGCCTCCCCCTTGGACTCTACTGGCTCCTTCCATCTATGTGTCAGTAAAAACCAGAAGATAACCACGACTAAAACCGTATTGGCGGTTACTAATCAGCTGTTGATCCTCAAGGTACTGCATGTGCTGGCAGTTTATAATGGATTCTACTATTTTGGTGAACAAGGAGGTGATGGCGATAGGCCTCTAATTGGATGGGTCTGAGCGGTCGCCTTTTTCAGGGTTCGAGTCGAGAAAAGATGTATTCCATTATTTTGGGACCACGCCTACTAGGAGTGCCGTAAAAGACGGGTTTAAACCGGTGCCAACTCTAAAGCTCGCGTACTCAACATAGTTGGGAGGATTACGTTAGGTCTACTCGACTTGTGGATGTCCAGAAAGAGGAGTGCTTTGCAAACCGAGCGCTGCAAGAACCGCACATCTGGCATGGAGTACTCACACCGCGGGATGGTCGGTGGTGTGTTCCCTTCGTCGTCAAGAGTCGAGTTGGATGCAAAAAGGAAGCCTAAAATGTCGGCTTTCTCTTATGCGGCGTGGGCCAGTGAGTCATCCTCCCTATGCAGAGATGGTAGTGATGGCTTACAGGAATTCCCTTGGACAGCCTTGGCGAGAGACCAGAATCCACGAGTTCCCGAAAGAAGGCGAACTAGTTTCTCGCCAATTCTGCCTATGTGCTCTGACAATAACTCTTTTGAAGGACTTGAAGGCGAAGTTATTCTTCTTTTTAATTACGTTAGTGGTTACATTCCGAGCCGCCGAAGCCCCAGCCCTGGCCTGGTAACACTCCTACTTACTGCATAATGAAGTCTTACAGGAGCGACCAAACCAAGGCTGAGATCTGCCCCCGACGGGTACCACAGATGATGGAATAAATATTTCCATTCCCTGTTGCACCACATCAGCGACAGAGTCAGGAACAGCACTGGAATCATGCGGCGAGAAGCAAAACCGCCCCCATGGGTGGAATAAAAGAAAGACCCCATACCGTCCCAATCCGCTGACCTGTAGTGCCAAAAACGGCCTCAACCTGCAGAACGCAACCGCGAGGGGAGCGTGAGTGGCACCACACTCCGGATCAGACAATGGTCCGAAGAGCCCAGAGAAATGCAGGATGATTGATGGCCAACCGTATTATATGGCGCATGTTTTTGAAGTAATTAATGTGACAATCGGGCTCACAGTTCTCCTGGTAAATAAATGTTGTGGTCCATAACATCTACATCTATCTATTCGTTAATAATAATTAAAATGAATATGTGTATGCACCTATAAGATCTTAGATGGAATACCTCATTATCAATAAAAATAGTTGCGAGTTCTTTTTCCGTTATAAAAATAAACATGATACGAAATATTGCTCTAAATGTTTATTCAAGCAGTCTCCCTTGTACCATTTTCATCTAATACTTTTAATAAATCCTGAATAAACTTGTTTCTTTATACTTCTCTCGAGATTTTCTCGTAGCTTATGTTAGTCGATAAGTTTTTCGGTGCAAACATATAAACAATACGCATAATGATAATATATTTTATTTCATATTACAATAAGCCCCATACCTATAAAAATATTTTATTTAAGACTTAATTTTCATTTTTTAATCAGTTTAGGGTCAATTAAAGCTCTTAACATCATCATCATCATCATCATCCTCATTACAGTTTATCAAAAGACCACTTCCTATAGGCTTCCAAAAAATAATGCCTCATAGAGGGATATTTGCCAAGTTGCCACCCTTGATTGGCATGTTGGGAATCACAGCTTTTTTATTTTTCTAGAATGTACAGATAATTTAAAAAAAATTGCTGAATTCTGGTTTCCAATTCCTCTGTTTTGTATGTTTGTTTTTTTTTACATATTATGCCAGTGCTTGACCACAATCCCACCTGGTGGTAAGTGGTGATGCAGTAAATCACACTGTCTTATCGTAATAAAAGCCTATTTAATCTTGCCTTGAAGACGCCCAGATTTTATTCGGACGGAAAGATAGACGCCGGCAAATTATTCCACTCCTTTGCTGTACGCATTACAAAAGACGAAGCAAACCGTTTGGTTCTAATGCGTGGAATATCGAAAACAAAGGGATGAAGACCCGCCAACCGTCTGGTTGTCCTATGGTGGAAAGGAGAGGGAGGTTTAAGGGAGGGAGGATTAAAGCGTGTAATTCATGCACACACTCACCGAAATGCATCCTATAGAATACCGAGAGACTGGCTACTCTGCGCCTGTGCTCAAGGCTGACAAGATTGGTTTCAACCAAATTAAGGTCACCAATGAGCCTCTGAGCACGTCTCTCCACTGAGTCCAAAGCTGCCAGGTAGCATTTTGCAGCACCAGCCTATATGTGACAGCAGTACTCCATGCACGACCGGACGTGCGCTTTACATAAGATAAGAAGCTGCCCCGGCGTGAAGTACCGCCGCACCCTTGCAAGAAAACCAGGTTTCCTTGTGGCTGCTTTGGCTCTGGATTCAATGAACCGCCCATAGTTTAGTTTCGGAGAAAATTCAATCCCTAACAACTAAAGGCGGTCAGTGTACTCCAAGGATACATTCCGGAAAAATAGGAGCCAAGGTGAGTAGAACCTCCTTTTAGCGGTAAAAAGACATGCTTGTGTTTTGGAGGCGTCAAATCTCACGAGATTGGCATCGCCCCATTCGGAGACTGTCTGTAGTGTGAGACTCACACGCTCAACCATAGCCTCTCTTTCTGACTGGATTTGATCCCAACTGACCCGGGCATTTGGTTGGTAACTCTTCACAACTGTGCTGTCCTTTGCATACCCATAAATACCCAAATAAAAATAAGCAAATCATTTATATGCAGTAGGAAGAAACTTGCGGAGAGAACGGACCACTGAGAAACACCGGCGTTAGTCGCCACAGTATCAGATGAAACAGAAACAGAAACTTTTTCATTCAATATAGATTTTAAATAATACTTATTGAAAGTCACTCTTTTGTTTGATTACCACTGGTTCGGAAAAAACCTCTGTCTTGGGAAGAACCAGCAAGAAACCCAGCGGGACTTTTTTTTTTTAAATAACAGCTTACAATCATGATGTTACACAAATTAACAACACAACAAATTAGAAATAGCTTGGTAGCAATCACCTCATGTCCAGGGGTTATTATCATCCATAAATTCCTTAATATTATAATAACCCTTTATATACAAACTTAGTTTAATAAAGTTTTTGAACATTGAACAGGTCAAACTTTGTATATTTTCTGGAATTTTGTTGTAAAAGCGTATACATCGCCACAAGAATGAATTACTGACTCGATGGAGTCGAGTAACTGGTACTACTAGCTTGTGTCTGTTCCTAGTATTTACAGAATGAATATCACTTATTTTTGTAAAACGACTTTTATTTTTGTGTACGTACATTACATTTTCATAAATGTTTTGAGAGGACAAAGTTAATATATTAATTTCCTTAAATTTTTGTCGCAGCAACTCTTTAGGCTTTAAATCATAAATTGCTCTTATGGCCCTCTTCTGCAAAAAAAATATAATTTCAGTGTCAGCTGCGTGTCCCCATAGCAAAACACCAAACGACATTATGCTATGGAAGTAGCTGAAGTAGTAAGTGAAATAGTAGTCTAGCTGTTTCAACACTGGTTAGACTTCTAATCTTTTTTACAGCATATGCTGCAGAACTAAGTCTGCTTGCTAGTTTTGATATATGGGGGCTCCATTGAAGTTTCGCGTCAAGTGTGATTCCAAGAAAAATGGTGGTATCTACAAGACCCAGTTTCTCCCCATTTAAAATTACATTAGTATTTAATTGTTTGACATTTAGAGTCACGAATTTCATACATTTTGTTTTAGTGCCATTTAAATGCAAATTATTAACATCGAACCAATTTACTAATTTAGATATAGCATTATTTACTTCGTCATATTTTAGTAACTGTCGACTTAATTTGAAAATTAAAGAAGTGTCATCTGCAAATAATACTATATCATGGTTATCCCCTACTATGTTAAGTAAGTCATTAATGTATACAAGAAACAGAAAGGGGCCGAGAATTGATCCTTGAGGCACGCCCATTTGTACCATCGATTCGGAAGAGCGCATATTGTTAATGACAACTTTTTGCGTTCTCTTACTTAAATATGAAATAATTAATTTAAGGGCATCACTTCTTACACCGTAGTGTTGAAGTTTCCTGATTAATGTTTCATGGTGAACACAATCGAAGGCTTTGGATAGGTCACAAAATATACCCAAAGCATCCTGTTAATTTTCCCATGCATTAAATATATATTTAAACAGCTCAACACCGGCATCAGTTGTCAAGCGACCCCTTGTGAAACCAAATTGATTTTTATTAAGTAAATTATTTATATTAAAAAAATTTAACATTTGATCAAGAACAATTTTTTCAAAAATCTTACTAAGTGTTGGTAGTACAGAAATAGGTCTAAAATTGGCGGGGTCTAATGTAATTTCAGATTTAAATAAAGTAATTACTTTACTATGCTTCATTAAATCAGAAAACACACCAGATTCGATACTAGTATTTAAAATAATAGCTAAATGAGGCGCGATTATATCTATTATAGACGCAAGAACTTTAACGGAAATCCTCTACAGATGAGCAGCCATCAACGTTGACCCGGAGAGACCGTTCACTCAGAATGTCCTTCACCCAGACAATCATGCCAGTCGATAAGCCGTACGCTAAAATCTTGCCCAATAGACTAGCGTGCCAAACCCTGTCAAAGGCCTTCGAAACATCGAGGGAAACAGCAAGTGCTTCACCACTGTTCTCGAGGGCTTCGCCCCATATGTGAGTGGCATACGCTAGAAGGTCCCTAGTTGATCGACTTTGGCAAAATCCGTACTGGCAATCACTGAGGAGATCATTTTGCTCTAGATATGCCATGAGGTGGGCGTTCAATATTGTTAGGCGATATTGCAATATGTTACGCGATATGTTCGCCAATGGTGCACCAATTTTGATGGTTCTTTATATTAAATAGGCTACACCAAAAAGGTGGTATATTTTAATTTATAGAATAAATCTACCCTTAATTTTATTATATTATTTATACGATAACAAGTATAACCCAATTTTAAAAAAAAACTTCTTTGGTGCATGATTTTACCTTTATAATGTTTAATTATTATCATTACTATAGCCACCAACGAGAAGAAAACACGCTTTTACAGCCAAAATACAAATACTGTTTGAAATTATTATGCCTCTTGATAATTAATTAAATACGTCTTTCTTTGGAGTTCTTTATATTTCTGCAATAACGTTCTACGAAAATAAGTACACAAACAAAATTATATTTATTTAAGAAAGAAGTTGATAGAGCTTTACAAGCCGCATATTACATTGCCATGAAATTACTTTTAGTGCACGCAAGCATACATGCAACTCAACACAAACACATAAAAACACGCGCACGCACACTCGCACACTCATTTTATACACGTATGCTCGCACATGCACAGACATACACATACACACACGATTGCAAACGCTCATGCACACGCACGCGGTACTTACCAAACGCACGCTATACACACTCATGCGCGTTAAATCGTAAAACGAGAAATATGTCAAAACTTTTAATTTCAAATATCCAACGTCGTTTGATGTCTGATCGAAATATCGAACGATATGAACGTTGGAGGAATTTAGTTTATAAATACCTATTCTGATCGTATGTTTATATTTTATTATATTATAATCTATGTATTTAAATCCAATTTACTCTAGCAGAAATAGTGACAAAACGACATGTTTGGAATTACAAGCAAAATCTGAACCGAAGCAAATTACTCTCACTGACAACGTTGAAACATAAATCTATCTCAAAATGGATCGAGTTTAGTTTAAAACATGTTGGCACTTCGACAATGTGACGTGTATAATCAAATGAATTGAATGTCTGATAGCTTTTTTTTTTAAGATTAACACTGTTAGTAAAAAGAAGGATTGGTGATCATAGAATCAGACATACAAACAAGTACACACACATACAAACGGAAAAATATCCTTTATTTTTCTTTTTCTAAAATTTTTCCTTATTTTTGATAATTTCAGCTCCTTACTTGGGTTCTTCCTGTATCGTGAAGGCTGTTTAAATTCATAAATTAAACAAGGATAAACATCCATACCCGAAACAATTATTTGTAGGCCATACAAATATTTGTACTATGGGATTCAAACCCACGGCCCTCAGAGCTGCAAGTCATTACTAAGCCATTGCATCATTTAGCTGATTTTTGTGGCGCGACGACAGCGGCACAACACCATTGTGGCGGATGAAAAGAGAACGGGAGATCTCCCGCCGAGCAAGGTGTTCTGCCCGGGGAGCGGCCAACGCTCCAAGTGGTAGTTCGGAGCTATTCTATATATACTGCTTTAACTTTGGAACTTTGTTAGCGCGATTTAGGCTTCAATGTATTTTCGCTTGTGGCGCGACGACAGCGCCGCCACATTTTCATTTCAAGATTTACGAATATATAATTTGTGTTGCAACATAATCTTTAAAAATAACTGTGTCTACTAAAACATAATTTGGACTCTATATACCTAAATTTTCCCACACTAAAACTGTTCGGCTGAATTATAGTTATAAGAACATCTTGAGCGTTTTTCGCAAATGACTTCTAACGTCTAAAGTCTGGATGTTTAAGACGAGGGACTTAGAAATCGTTAACTATTTCGTAGAACTTCTGGTGCCTTTTTATGACATCTTCCTTAGAACTTTTCGGTTGATATACCCAATAAATAGGGCACTATACTAAACGCAAACACATTTAAGTGTTTTAAAAAATATGTAATGTATTCTAAACTTCGAGAAGCTTTAACTAGAATACAGAGAACACAAAAAGTATTAAGAATTGGAAAAATCTACCTTAGGCTTTAAGTAGGTGATTCGGTTTTCAGTTGCAGACGCACATGAACCAAATCGCAATGTTTTATGTTCAAATTCAAACCAATGTAGCCGCCCGCAAAATGAAAAGGCCGGAGGTTTAAATCCGCCACTTGACTACTGTCGTGAACCACTCCTAACAAGCATTTTAAGTTTACCAGGATAAAGGATAGTAAAAGGCAATATTTGTAATGTTTAATATTATTGCTAGTACTTAATTTAAAAAGAGTTTACATAATTATGTATGTTAAGATGATTTTGTAATAAAAACAACTCATTCTTTTAGATGTTATAAATAAATAGCATGATCCGCGTAAATAAAATAATCTGTCTTCACTAGTTTGATGAACACTTCCCGATATCCTTCAATTGCTTGCAGTATCCCTGTCACCACTACTCCCAAAACCACTATACTAGAAAGAATACACCGCCGTCGATAGTTCTTCGATATTTTTCACCTCTAAACTCTGATCATCAGGAGAAAAACTGTTGCGCAAGATTATCCCCATCTGATCCAATGTTTGGTAATATTTTTATTATATATCCAAATTAATTTTACGGCACATAAGACACCCAATTTACCAACTAACCCGCCTGCGGTTAGCAGTTTCAGTTTCCCTCCGTTGCCTTTTACGACACTCACGGACGATATGGGGTAGTGGATATTCTCACACCGCTACTACACGGCCAACTATAATCTATACAAATAAATAAAATTGAAGTGTCTGTTTGTAATGTCAAAATTACAGTTTTTTACTAAATGCATACGAAAGTAAATACGGTACCCATAACAAAAATACTACTTTTTAAATTTTTGTCTCCCTGTCTATCTGTCTGTCTGTTTGTTCCGGGTAATCTCCGAAACGGCTGGACCGATTTTAATGGGACTTTCACTGGCAGATTGCTGATTTCACAAGGAGTAACTTAGGCTACTTTAATTTTAGAAAAATAATTATTGTTCCGCGCAAAATCATAAAAACCCTACCACGCGAGCGAAGTCGCGGGGAACAGCTAGTTTTATCATAAGATTAGTGATAATAGTAAGCTTATTTTTATAATTTTTATCGTATATACTTTTAATTCACCATCTTTGTGATTTTGTGATAAGGTACACATTAAAAAATGATTCACTCGCAAAGATAAAACAATTTAGTGTTTCTATGTAGTAGACTCCTCTTCCGCCCAGGAGTTAGTTTGTGTAGTTACCATTCTCTTACCTACTTCTGCCGCCAAATAGCGGTGCTTTCACTGCTATTTTGCGGTCGGAAAGGTATAAAGAGATTCATTGGCCATCCATTCATCTACATCACTTACTATCAGGTGGGCCGCATGCTCATTTGCCTCCTCTGCTATAAAAAAACATATTTATTAGAGTAATTTGGCAATTAAGCTATCTGTTCAACCGTTGTAATTATTGACAAACGAAATTACAGTCCACCTGATGGTTAGTACAACTTCAAAGGAAGAAGGCTACAGATGCTTTGTCAGCTCTGAGGACTGAGATGGAAAATCTCACTGCCGGTATTCACACTAGTTCTCTATAGAATTCAGACCGAAACATAGTGCTGCTGTTAATAATATTTGGCCGCATAAATATTAGGGTGATACATAATCAGACGGATCCCTCGGCGGAAAAGAAATGCTACCTAGAGTGATATAGATAACTTAGTCAACATTTGCAAGCATTCCTAAAATACTGCAGAAATAATCAAAAAGATATATTATGTCAGTTGGAAGGATAAAAAAGTTCAAAGAAAACCCTATATTTAAAAAGATAGCATAAACAAGACATTACTGAGATTTATACACGAAATCACAGCCAAGTTCATCCTTTATGCGAATAAAAATGCTATAAGGTGAGGGAACCAGCCAAGTTTGCAACAACGCGTGACTTTATTCGGAACAGATTAAAATTGTATTACGAAAAGAATTCGACATGTATTTTTTTTAATTTCATTGTAATCCAGCGAATGCAAATAAAAACCCCAAAAATGACCCAACACTTTTTTTTTGATTAGACCGTGTCGTGGCGGTGTTAAAATATCCACCATCCATATCATACCGCGGATTTCAAAAAACCAGGAGAAGGTCAGCAGCGTCTTCCTCATAACTAAAAAATAAAAAAAACTTCGGTTGCCAACTCGCCTGTCAATTTACGGATGAGGCCTATGTTCAGCAGTGGACTTTCGATAATACATATAAATGATTTTTTGATTCAGTTACCCATGGGTCTTTTTTTTATAAGATAGGATGAAAAACGAGCACACAGTCCACCTGATGCCTCTTTTCCAGTAAAATGGGTCTCCGGTTCTCTACACTCACCATACGAAACACAGCAGCGTTAAGCTGCTATTTTACGCTGGTCTTCTGTGAGAGCGTGGTCCTTGCCCGGTCGAGCCGACCCATTCGTGCTACAACTATACTACTAATATGCACATGCAGCATGACTCTACCACGTATTATTCATTAGGAACTGTTATTGTTTTTCATTCATCGTAATTTTATTTATACTATTGTTAATATTACAAATTGCTTAAAAATGTTAAAAAAAGAGAAACCCACGGAGTTCTTTTCGCTATGTTTTCCGGTCAGACGAACCTTATTTCGAAACCGTAGTAAATTACAAAAATAATAACATTTTGACAACCGACATTTTATTTTATTGCGCCAAAGATATAAAATATCTTGCATTTCAATTAATTTCATTGAAATCAAAAACTTTCAAGAAATAATTATAACCTTTTGACTGTGTGTCGTACTAAAATATTATTAAACTGTGAGCTAATTGGAGTTTCAATTTGTGAGCTTGTTTGAAATATTGTGTCATATCGCACGTTTAATTCCCTGGCAGTAATACTTCCATATTTTATTTGCGTTCACTGTTGCAATCAGTATTAGTTGACTTTGTGTTGGCTTGGTTTTATTAAAAGGCCAATTTTTGGTCACGTTCATAGTTTTAAAGTATTTGGGAGCTATAAATTTCGCTGGATATATCAAAACAAGATTACTCACAAATATTAGTGTACACGCCCTTAGCTGTCCTGACAAAGGTCGACTATACAGGGGCCCATACAGCTTTAGACTCGACGGATAACTAAGGACGGGGCCCAAATGGCCTTATGGAGAGTTGAACTACACGATATAGATAAGCTAGATAAATAAAAAGTACGTACCTGTTCAGAGGCGAAGAAGGATCCCAGGGCTCGTTCAGGCGTTAATTGTCGTGAATGTGCATGTAAGTAGTGTGTGAGAAGTGTATTTATGTTTAACCCGAATTAGATCTTTTAATCAGCAGCAATCCTGCCTCCGGCACCGCCCCCAGGCGTGGTCTTCTCCAGCGGCGGCAGCAATGGACAATTTCTTTCTTCAATTCACTATGTCAGTCTATCAACTCTATTGTACATTTAACTAACTTCAAAACGAAACTAAATCCCGTTAATTATAATTAAAAACGTAACACGCGGCGTGACTGTTAACGGTGGGTCAAAGTTCACTTCCGTTCACTCCGCAACAAAATATTTCCCTAAACAATTAGCGACAGGTCATTACATCAGGGAGTAAGCGCTCGCCGCTTAGTAATACGCGAGCAACCAGACCTCGATCACCGCCAGCGGTAATAAAATTGTTAATTGTTCGGCGCCTCCCTATTCATAATCTAAGCATGGGCAAAGCAACGGTACAAGTATATAGTCTGAAACTTTAGTTTCAATTTGTTTGCATTTTTGGGATCAATATTTGCCTTTATCTAAAATTTTGAAATTGATTAAAACTCATGTCCCGATGTCAAAGAAAGCCCTGGCTACCATCAGATTTTAAATTAGAATAAATTAAACTAGAAATTAAATTAAACTAATTTTACGAGCTTATGTCCGTAGATAATACTTGTACTTGCGCGAAGGATATAGGCATTATGCAATTAGTAGGTGGCACGCGTATCATATCGACAAATTTATTTAAAAGTTGTATATCATTAAATTTCAACATCTATAAAAAAACTGTTCCAAATTTAAAACAATAAACAATTTTTTCATAATTATTTCTGCGGCTGCAACGCGGCGAGTACCATCTTGTCTTATTATAAATATATAATACTAGGTTTAAATACGTTTTTTGCTTCACAACCTTACAGACAGTGTTTATAATATAAGATCATATAATATTTTATGAAATTTTCTCTTAGGTTTACGTGGAAAGAGTTTTATCATAGTGAGATTTATCAAACTAAATCCACGCAAACCGCAGTATGTACCGCAGCGCTAGAACATAGTGTAGTGAAGAATTAAAGGTCTGAATTCGGAACTGTTACGAGGAAACTCTTTTTCCTTTTAATTTCAATGATGTGGTCGCCTTTACTT
Source organism: Parnassius mnemosyne (assembly GCA_963668995.1). NCBI lineage: Eukaryota > Metazoa > Arthropoda > Insecta > Lepidoptera > Papilionidae > Parnassius > Parnassius mnemosyne. Next base: position 63,162,832 of record CAVLGL010000093.1, read on the forward strand.
TTTATTAAAAGTTTAATTTTATACTCTTTTGGGTGGATTAGGAAATATCACAAGTTAAAAAAGGTAACAACTAAAATATTATCGAAATAGTTACATTATGAACTCTATCTCAAATTGTCTCACTATCGGAGGTCGAATTTTTTCTTTAAATGCATATGGAATAACCACGAAAGTATAATTTATTGAAAAGAAAAAAGTTATCAATTGACGAAGATATCGCGTGACATACAAAAAATAACATATAATCGAAATTAGAACCTCTTCCGTATTGAAAGTCGGCTAAAAATCTTGCAACCCAGATTAACAAGATTTGAATCTTATTAATTTACTTAAATAACCGAAATTGTTACTACACCAGAAGATCTGACTTTCCTTTTCGTAATTATTATTATTTTTTCTAAAATAATATTGTAGTTGTCGTACATAATATATAATTTCAGGGGTGAATTTTTTCTTCAAAATTTAAATAGACCACTCTTGAGATTGAGTCTATTTAATTAAACCAATCATTAAAATGGACGAAGATATAACGTTTAACATACAAAAAAAATCTGTCTTGATATCTGCTACAAACATGGAATTTCAAAAGCATTTATATTGCAAAGTCAGCTTAAGTAAAAGTCTTTCTTAGGAATTTGGATTATATGTAACAAGAGCTTTATAAGGATACTGTCTGTCTTAATATTAAAACAGTAAAATCATAAACTGAAGAAAAAAATGTAATTAGTTATAAAGAATTTTATTAAAAACCGTCAGCCAACCAAATAAACAAGAGCAAATTATATAAAATATCATTTTTTTTCGTTTTGGAAGTGTTCATTTTTCATTTATAAGAAACATGCGTGTTTCCAGTTATGATGAATGGAGCTTAGATGTTGTCCTTTACTGCTGGCCTTATGAAACAGTTTAAGGTCGCTTAGCGAACTACGGCTACAATGATCGGAGATTATCTGCGTAGGCGAACTCGTAACGATGATGGTAGTAGGTTGGTCCTATACTAGTGAGAGGCCAGGCCGGGGGTTATTTACCACCCACCTGGCAGACATACCGCCAAATGATTCAAATCGTGTTCCGGTATGATGTTAGGTGAAACCCATTTCTTAGGGAGAATGGGCCTGGACAGTTGCGTTGTGCATACAAACCGGTTGCAACGCGACCGTATCTTAGTGTCAGTGTGCCTGGTTATGGAGGTTAGGGGGATCCGAAGCACGGTTGCACCGCTGGCCGACCGTAAATAGTTGGGGGCTCAATTAATGAGCCAGCCACTCATAAAAAGCTGCCCCGACATCTTACAAAAAATCCTGGGATGGCTCCACCATGCCGGATGGCGACTTACTAAAACTCTTTATAAAAAGGCCGGTAACGCATCTGAAATTCCCCTGGTGTTGCAGTTGTTCATGGGCGATGGTAGTCACTTACCATTACGTGAGCCGCATGCTCGTTTGTCCCCTCTCCTATAAAAAAAAGCTTAATATATTCACACAGACCAAAAAATTTTTTTCTAATATAAACGGCTTATTTATTTAGCGCCAAATTATTTATGATAAATAAGGAACAACAATTTGCTTTAGAATTTATCCGCAACCTATTTCACATAAGCGCTTATTTGGCTTAGAGGCAAAAGCAGTCAAATTCAGCTAATTTGCAATACTGTAGAATGCAATACTGTTATCGTAATTAGGCAAATACGAAATAAAGCTACATACTTATCTGAAATAAACTTAAGATCACGTTGACGTCCACATAAATAATGACATGTTTTCTTAGTCAAGTTGAATAACCTAAAAAATTGGAAACTAAAAAACATTAAAAATTTGAAAAACCCAGAAGTGCACGTCTCATGAGCGAATTTTGATGAAAAATAAAATAAAAATAGTGGCGTTTTATTTCATTTTGATGAAAAGTAAAACAGAGAATCTGATCGTCTTTTATTAATAACTTTTAAACGGTTTTGATTTCAATAACAATAATCAATAGGGATCCTCCTTAGAATCAATGGAATCTTCTTTAATACTTTATATCTCAATCTATTGCTTACATTTCTATTAAGCAAGAAAACTCACCGACGCACAGACCAACTGACGGCCATATATCCATATATTTTTTCAATAACATTTTTTGTTATGTAATCAATAGTGAATCAATTATAAAATAAACTAGTCTGTAAATTCAATGTCTGTAATATCAGTTATTGTAACGTTAATAATAATATGCATTTGATATCTAGCTAAATTTCATTCCTTCTTTCTGCGAAGCGCAATGGAATTAAATAAACTTTCATCTGTAGTAGATATTGATTTATTTTCTACTAGTTCTAAATCTGTAAAAAAAGTGATGAACAGAGAATTTTTCACTCACAGCCGCGACTAGCATGACTCAAGTTGCAAGCTCCTTGGTCTCATGGAAAGTTAAACTATGCGGTTTTTTTTCTTGTTATTGTTTTTGCTTTTTTTTTTTCGTTTATGTTATTTTCTTTATGAGTAATTTAAGTAATCCCTAGAGTATTTTAAATTTGTATAAAATTGGATTAAAGTAATATGTGGAGGCTTGTAATTAGCAATTATTATCACCATTTTGTAACTTTACCGAAGATATTAGTCTGTAAGCCTTCCTAAAATGAATAAATAAATAAATAATAAATAAATAAAAGTATTAGAACGATTTTATGTAGTGCAATTGAGGTATGGCCTGATAGTAGAGCATTCCTCTCATTGTGAGGCGTATAATAAATAATAACCGACTTACAAAATATAATTTAAATATTTTCATTTTTAGTTTGTCAAAAGCTATCAAATTATTTTATCTTTAGTTGTTTGAAGTCGGTTTAATTTTTTTTTTAATTTTAATTATCATTATATATAACCGTTGTTTCTCAACGTGGAAACTGAGAAAGGTGCGGAGCAAGCGTTGTTTAATGTCCATTTTTTATTTTCAATTATTTGAGTCCTCCTCTTCTATATAAATATAAAAAAAAAAACATTATCTATTTTGCCACCCTTAGCGGTGTATAGTTTTCCCAAATTCAAATGGGGCCACCCTTGTCGAATAGTCTTTTCAATAAAAAATAATTCTTACAATCGACAAAGATATCGCGTTAAATATATACAAATAAATACACTTATATTGAAAACATCTATCTTTTTAAAAATTGGTTGAAACCACAACAACATCTATTAAGGCCTTAACAGTGGTTGAAATGCCTAAATCTAGGATATTTAAGAAAAAAAATCTCAATAACTGTTCATTTAATCCACAAAGAAAAAATACAAGGTAAGAGAAGAAGATTTGGTAAACGTTTTTAATTTAACAAAACTGTATTTTTGTCAACCCCTTATTAGAAAAAAAATCCCCAAAGAGTACCTATCTTTGTCATATTTTGCAAAATTTCTCCAAAACGGCACAAGCTTTTTAAATAGTTCTTACACTAAAAAAAAGGTATTAAAAATATTAATATTTTTAATTGAGAGTTTTATTTTTATTACCCGTTTTATAAGAGAATATATCCTTTTTCCCTGAAATTGAATATATTTACGCGAGCGCGCATGCTCCGTCGCCATGTAAGCTCTGTCACAGTCCGTTTTCGGACATCGTTGAGGGTGGACCGCACGTCGGTGTTGGAGCGACTTCGTTCAAATATATATTAGTTTTTTAAAAGTTTATACTCAATTATAAATATTTTTATGACTAGAAATACTTAATTTAGTTAATATCTGTACACTGGTAACTGTAAATATTATTTTCTAAATAAATGAATTTTTAAAGTGCCCAAAGAAGAAGAAATTTTTGCGTCGACGTTGATTAGTGAAATTGAAAAATGCATTTTTATATAATTTAGATGTGGAACGACGAACATGCTCTCGTTACTTAGATTTCGATCGTTTTTAATACCTATGTAATTTTATTGTTGCATATTTTTATTAATTAGTTGATAATGAATTTTATAATTATGTATTACAATAAATATAAATATAATTATGAGTTTATAAAATATTATTGGGGAGAGAAATAAAGATACAGATACTTACATTTAGGTACACTGTTATCAAATTAAATCAAACAATTTAAATAAATAAAAGAATGGTGCTTACCTAAGTATAAATAACTATATAAAGACATTCTTGGGTTTATGGTTTTTTTTTTATGTTAGACAAACTATCATCTAAAAAATGTAAAAATTTTAAATTGGAGAGGGGTTTCTCTACGTGATAAAGTTAGAAATGAAGGTATTTGCATTATAATCAGAGTAACTGACATAGCTCAACGGAATATTACAGTGAAATGGCAATGGGCTAGCTATATAACTTGGAAAACATATAAAAAATAGGAAGAAAGGTCCTCGAGTGGCAACCTCGTACAGGTAAGCGAATTAGTACTCAACCTTTATTCCTCTTCACGTATTCTCATACACTTTTTTTCACACATACACACACACACACGCACGCACACGCGCACACACACACACACACACACACACACACACACACACACAAATAGGTCGCAAATAATACTTACCTAGTACTATTAGGCAAGAGTGAATAGGTTTTTGTTAAGTCAGTGCAATTCACCATCTTAGACTACATAACCACTTACCGATGGGATTGTAGTTGCTTTACTACTTGCTGGGTAAAAATAGTAAAAAAAATGTACCCTGTGAAAGTTTGCATTTAGATATAATTTTTCTAACCAACCATAAAAATATGATGAGAATATGTATATAAGTATAAAGGTTGCCTCACACGGAACAGTAATAATATAATATTATATCTTCCATTATCTCTGAAATCCGAGGTATGTTCATATTAAGAGGCTGAATAGAGCCACATTGAAATGCATGGGGATCGTTTTGTAATTTCACGTCATTATCGAAAAAAAATTGTACGTATTTTAGGTGGCGGTTTGCAAAACACAAAAGAAAATAATTGCAAAGTTGCTTCTAAAAATACTTCAATTTTCAACGTCAATTTTTTTTACGCGGTAGAGCCATGCTACAGCTATATTTATTAGGTATAGTTGTAGCACGAATGGGTAGGCTCGACCGGGGAAGGGCCACGCTCTCACGGAATAACATGTAAAATAGCAGTTTAACCCTGCTGTGTTTCGTATGGTGAGTGTAGAGAACCGGAGAACCTTTGTACTGGAAACGAGGCATTACATCTTAGTCCTCACGGGTGACAACGCATCTACATTTTGATACATAAATGAGAATAGATGTAGATGTGAATGGGCCGTAGCAACCACTTACCATCAGGTGGACTGTGTGCTCGTTTGTCACACTTATTCTATTTAAAAAAAAACTTTCTGAGATTTCAGAAAAATAATGTTAAGCACTCGTACAATTATGTCTAATGTTAATAAAGCTATTGCGCTATTTGGATTTGTAATAAAGTGATTTTACTTCATAGCTTAAATAATTTATTTACCTTTCTATTTCAAGAACCGTTTTTCTGCCACTCCTATTGAATTTGACAGTGCTTGCTGAAATTTAGCATTTTTAGATGGATCAGAATCGCCCGCTGATCCGGCTGTTAGATATTGCAAAAATAATCGAAAATATTTATTTTTACTTTCATGCCCAAGACTACCTTGTTTTATTTTATTACGGTCAAATAATATTTATTAGGTTATAAAGCAAGTATTTTTGTAAATGTTTTGTATGTAAATGTAAATGTTTTCATTATTTTGTTATTCTATTGTTTACAGTTATTATCACGTCTTAGCTTTACACCAAGAATTACATTAGAAATTCTTGATGGGATGCGATGTAACGCGCATACATTATTTTCATCAAGAACTATAATATATATATATTTGTTTTTTTTACCAGTAGAGTTTCAACAAAATCTTAAAAAAGTTCAATGAATTTAAAAAAATGCTAATAATTATATAATTTCAAGTCAGTGTTTTACATTTAAAGATCAGTTATAAAGAGCCAATGTTATTATTTTCATTTTGATTAATTTAATTCGAGAATAAAATAAATGTGAAAGGGCTTTTATCTGCAATAATAATTTTCATCAAAAATAACATAGACTTATAAAAGTCATATACACGGTCAATCATACTGAAGATTATCAATTGTACTACAAAATATTTAAAAGACTATTTCCAGTATAATGACCCGAATATCATCATTAATGTTTAACTGGCACACTTAAAAGTTTTATCACATGGCAAAATGATTGACTTTTATATTATGATAAGGTCATGCTTTTCTATAAAAATTTGCAAGAAATTTTAATTCCCGGCCCTATTGGTTTGTTTTACTTTTTACTTAATTAGTGGAAAACAAAATGGACTGATCTAAAAGTTTACTTTCTTGTGTAAAAAGTGCTATTTAGAATTTGATGCAAATGGTAATTAAAGTTTCTATGTAAATAAGTGTAACATAGCGGGTATTATATTCAATGGTAGCGGCCATCCGTATTGGCAAAGCCAGCACCATTTTCTGTACAGAAACCGGCAAAGTGTTGCTCAAGGCACTATAAACTATTCCGCCGTGTTAGGTGCAGGAGCTATTATTAGAAGGAGAAGAGGTACAATTTTGTTTTAGAAATGCGCAATCAATATTGTTTTGTCTGCAATTGAGCATAAAATAAAAAATAACTTCAGCCAAAGAGCATAACTGGCATTATACTCAGGCCCATCAATTGGTTTGGAAAAAAATAATTTTACCAGGTCTCAAAAAATCAACCACAATTCAAAAAACATAAATATTAAAATCAAGAAATGGATATATGTATGTCTTAACATACATATAATGATTTATGGCCTCTTGGTAACTGACGGTGACTCACTATAACATCCTACACTCACGCCGAAACTAAGAGGAGAGAATCACTTTAGAAAAGGTAATAATTTATTGCGGAAATTATGTGATAAAATTAAGAAAAATATAAACTTGGCCAAGTTAATCTAACTTAGCCTAACTTATCCTTATGCGTACAAAAAAAACGTCAGTTTTTAAGAAGATATAACAAAAATAAACAAAAAAATAAATTTCAATAAAGTTCAGTGTTTAATTGATTATATACCGCTGACACTTAATCACACTTTTCGAAACCACGCCAGTTGTAAACAATACTTGTGTGAAAAGACAAAATTTCTTTTCAAATTTCCGCCGAGTTGTAAGTAGAAGGCCAAATAGGTCACGTGTCAATTTTAATTAAATATATTTTATATGAAGTGATCTGGACTACGTTTCATCAATTAACCATTGGTAAAAATTAAAACAGGAATTTTACGATTGTGTTTACAAAAAACATTATTAGTTGAACCTTGCAGCTTGTTCATTATTTTTATTATAAATACCTATAAATGTATATATTATTAATAAATAGTTCCCATAATATATTGGATTATTTTTTATTTTGCCCTATCTGCAATGTTCTGCGCTCTATAGAAAATGTGGCGTATGACATGACTGACAATCTTTCGAACGTTTTATCTAGGTACAAAGATGTTTTACGTTTTCGTCGCCTCCACATGATATTTTTGTCAGCATAAGGTACCCTTCTATATCTGAAACGAATATAAATATTGCTACAAAGTAAAGTAATAGGCTATACAAGTCCCTCTACTGGGCACAGGACTCTTTTTTTATTTCTGAGAGGGTTTTAGGGCAAGGAAATGCCCGCCGTGCTTCCCCAATGCGTGTTGACGAAAATTGCAATTACAAATTTCATTCGTGCTGTCGGGGATCAAACCCGGGAAAATATTTACAGCGAACACTTTGAACCAGATCTACTAATACGATACAAATAAATACGATTTAACATATATAATAAAAATTCTTACGTACTTGAAACTTGAACACTTGATAGCTCGTGATGCCTACCGGACAAAGCTACAGCACCACACCGTGCAATGTAATTGAAGATGCGTAACCGCGACATAATTCTCAGTGATGCGCAAGCATAACAGGCAGTATGTCACTTATATAATTGTCATCTCTGCAGTCTATTAATCTTTGCACTTCTATAAGTAATACAGATCGTAGTTGCTAGACGGTGTTGACATCGGCTAAAATCTCTGCGATCGCCGTTTCGTCAAGGTCATTCAGGCTAGTTAAAGCCTTAAGACGATTACTATATAATTCACTAGAGTGTTTCTCATAATGGTCAAACAAGCTCTTTTACTGCGTCGTAATACTAAATGTCGGAATTTTGTTACGATCTGTTTCATCGTTTATTGGTCAAATTTATATCCTCGAAACGGTCCCGGGGACGTGGTGGCTGGCGGTTATAATAAATGTATTACTCGCGTACTTGAATGGGAATTGCATGTCGCGCCGTTTTATTTATTTACATACTCGTTTCATTCATTAATTTTGTCAAGTATGATATAGAAAAATAAACTTTTTTAATCAATATGTCTTAAATGGTAGTAAGTAGATTAGCGACACTATCGTAGTGGGTTTGTTTATCCTGTATGGATAGTTGATAAGTTAGTCAATATTCAGGACGTTTTTAAGAAGACTTTATTTTAAACTTATTACGATTAATGTGCGATACATTACTTATATACTACTTAATTAATCCGCGATGGATTCTAACTTAAAGCTACATGTCCGATACATGTGAGAGCCTAACTATGACTATCCGAATTATTATTCTAGAGGTTTAAGCTAAGGAATAGTTATCAGTATTCACACGAAAGACCACCCGTCTTCCAGACGCAATTCAACAATCCACGCCCACTCTTACGCTTGAATTGTGATGGTCTCTGGTGCAGTTCCGGGAAAGCCGGGATGCATAACTCTTCCCCCCTCAGATTTGAAATTACCGGGTGAAGTTTTCCGAGTCCGATAATTTCGATATGAATATTTTTTTACAAAGGGTATACAATTATTATAACTAAAATTACATATAAAATTAATGTCCCGATACTTATGTCCTTCACATTTATGACACTTTCACTTTGCTCAGTTTTTACACTATCACTGGTTAATATGTGGCTTAACTGTTGTAGATTTGTCAGGTCCACATGATCCAGGTTTGCTGCTGCTGGATTTGAAGATGTCTTCATTAATAGCTGTGATGTTTCCGGAAGATTCATTATTGGTAAGGGAGTTAACGGGCATTCATCTATATTTTCATGATGCCTTTTCAGACTGAATCCCTTAATTTTAGCTTCGCAGTTATCGTCGGCTGAGATTATGTATGTCCCAATTAAATTATAGTATGATATTTCATTTCCACATTTTTTGGTAAGTAATACTGTAATTTTTGAATAGAACATCCATCGATCGATTTTCATTATATTTCATCATCAAACTCTACTAATAGGGGCCCGCATGGGGTGGTGTTAGCTGCAAAACTCATTAGGATGGTAACACAATTATCTTTAATTAACATGGATGAATAATCCTCTTCACACAGGAACAGTGAGTCATCAATTTCTTTACATGGGTGAAGAAGTGACAGCGCTTTCAACCCTTTCATCAGAAGGTAGGGGTATTTGGGTACAATGAGGGATGTTTGGTTCATCGAATTAGTGGTAGGTAAAGGAAGAATTTTGTAATATACGTATGTATTCGAATCAACTAGGGGTATATCTCGAATAAAGATTATTTGATTTTCCTTTGCATATACCTTTAAATAATTACTTTGCTCTTATTTTAAAATGTTTTCTACTTTAACAGAAAATACAAGATTATTTCTTCGTTCAATGATTTTTAACAAAGACAAGAGTTCATCGGTGTCAACAATAGACTGATGCAATGTTCCTAGTTTACTAAAAGCTACTGCTGTTTCAATTCCATCCAGTTTGATATATATAGCTTGAAAGTTATGTAGAAACAGGTTATATGCGTTAGCTATTTTAAATTCCGTTTGAGAGTTGTTTGTTATATTAATTTATTTTCTCATTTCCCAAAGAGTCTTATCCAGCTGTATGAAATTGAATTTTGTACTATTCGTAACATTAGTAAAGGTCTTCATCATTTCGGCGACCACTGTCATTTTTCTATTTAGCTGACCTTGATTTACTTTTACATCATTTATTCAAGCATTGTACCTTATGGCATCATCATTGTCCAAATTACCTGTCACAATTTTAATAAGAAACCCGAGAGGATTTAGAATACCGCGTTTAGCCCTTTTCGATAGTAATAGTTGCTTTAATTTTTCAATTGTTATATTTTGAATATAATCTGTTAGAGTTTTTAAATTATTTATTTCAGAGTTAATTATTTTTTACCAAAATAACGTGTCACATGTATATTTAGGTTACCGTATCGATTTTTATTAAATTCTAGATCCTCACGTATTAAGCTTAAGTCTAATATCTTAACTAAGGACCACTTATCGTTACTAATGAGAGGTTGTTCCTCCTTTATTGGTAATATGCCGGAATTTTGGACAATCGGGTGAAGTAGAAGGGCCTGGGTCCTGAAGACTTTCAGCAGGAACAAAATGAACCTGCGGAGGACGTTTTATATCCTTAATTGGGGCCCTTGTATTTTGACAGTGATACTTAATTGGTACTGTTTTCTAACTATATCTCCTATGACTTCTGCTTTTTATAACGCGCTTTATCTTTACTTCTCCTAAAATTCGTGCCCTTTATAAATATTGTGTCCCCTGTTTTAATGTTAAATTCTTTCTTACCTCCTCTTTTTTCTTTAATACTTTGTTTCTTATCAATGGCCTTATTAGTTAAATATTCACATAAATATTGAGTTCGTCGTCTATGTTCTTGTAATAACTTCTGTGTATAATTTTTATTGAATTCAACGTCAAAAGTATTTAAGGAGTCAGTATGACCTAACACTACTTCGAAAGGCGTAAGGCCTGTTGTTGAATGTATGGTTTGGTTGTACGAAATGATGGCAAATGTCATTACAGATGCAGCATCTGTAATTTTTCTTTCATATTTCGCTAAGTGATATATTTCTAATAGGGTGGAGTGGAGGAAACGTTCGACATGTGCCATGAAATTTGGATTGTGAAGAGTGCCTATATGCAAATCTATTTTGTAAAAACTAAAGGTTTCTTTCATTAGTACGTTATTAAATTCGGTTCCTGAGTCTGCACTTACTCTATGTGGTACGCCATACATCGAGAAATATTTAATAAGAGCTTTAATTATGTCTGGGGTTGACCTATTGTTTATTTCTATTGCTTGTCCAAGCTTACTAAAGGAATCGATGATTGTTAAATAGGATTTTCCCTCTACGGTGAAGACATCAATAAAGATTTCCTGAAAGGGTTTGTTTTGGGTTTGGGTTAACTGAAGTTCAGGTTTTAAAGGTTTACGGTCGTAGTTCATGCGCTTACACACCTCACAAAAGTTTATGAATATGGCTACTGTTAGGTCCATATTGTTCCTGAAGTAAATACGTTTTAATTGTATTATTGTCTCTTTTATACCTCTATGACATGTTTTACCAATATGATATTTTTTTTGTTATTTCACGCTGCTCATTCTCATCCTCTACATAGACTACACTTCGCTTGCATTCAAAGATCTTAACTGTATCCTTTTTAAATAACTAAATTACGGCCTCTGAAAATTGTTTTCGATGTGCGTCGTTCTCGAAATAAATGAATTATTTTATTTTAGGTTTGATGTACTCCTTTAGGAATTGTTTTACTAGGTCAGGTCTATTTAGGAGAATATGAACTTCGATTATCTATTGTTTTTGTCTCGATAAATTTTTAAGGGCTATCTCGTCTCTACACCACGTAAAAATAAATATTTGATGAGTTTTAGTATCTATGGCTTACTCTAGAATTGGAATACCATCGGTATCTATTTCATGTGCTGAGTGTCTTGTAAAGGTATGTGAGTTATTAAATGTTTCGTGTGCGGAAACGGTACTACTTGTCGCTGATGGTATATAATATGGTGATTTATTGTTCTTAGCGGACGGGATAGATAAGTTCCTCTCCGTATCCGATGACATTTCCATCGGACTTGTGTCCTTATTTTGTAATCTTTGAATCTCTTCGATTAAGCTGTCTATGTGTCTTTACAGTTGTACACCCTTATCCACATTAACCTTCATTGATTTTTGGTCTTCTCCTAGGGCGCTTACCTTAACACGGGATAAGGCATCGGCAACGAAATTTTGTTTCCCATTTTTATAAACGATGTCATAATCGAACTCGGCAAGCCGCAACTTCCATCTCGTGAATTTATTGTTGGGTTTTTTGATAGTATTTAACCACGCCAAAGATCTATGATCCGTGAAAATGGTAAATTTTGGCCATATAGGTAAGGTCTAAATGTTTTTACGGCCCATACTATTGCCAACAGTTCGTTCTCGATAATACTGTATCTGGTCTCTGCATCATTTAAAGTTCTACTAGCATAAGCTATTGGTTGGTCGGTTCCGATGGCGCCTTGAGATAATACGGCTCCTAGAGCATAATTTGAGGCATCAGTGGTGAGTACGAATGGTTTCGAAAAATCCGGAAATTGGAGAATGGGTGCGTTTACCAAAAGTTCTTTGCATCTCTCAAAAGCGGCTACATATTGTTCTGTAATTGCACTCTTATTAACTTTTCTTGAGACAATTGGTGAGTGGTTGGTTAACTTTAGCGAAATATTTAATGAATTTGCGATAGTGTCCTACTAGACCCATAAATCTTTTGATTTCGGTGGCGGTTGTTAGTATAGGAAAATCTATTACGGCTTGGATTTTGTCATTATTTGGTTTGAGTCCGTCTATTGTTATTGTATGGCCTAAATAGAGGACTTATTTTCTAAGAAATTCACATTTATCTAGGGTAACTTTGAGGTTTGTTTCCTGTAGTCGATCGAATACCATTTTCAACTTTTCTATGTGCTCCTGTAAAGTCTTAGAGTCCTCCTCCTTGAAGAGTATACAATAATATCGTCGAGATATACTAAACAATGCAACCCTTGCAACCCTCTCAAGACGTTATTCATAGCACGCTGAAATGTTGCGGGGGCTGTCTTTGATCAGAACGGGAGGCGTGCAAATTAGTAATGGCCTGACTGGGTTGTAAATGCGGTTTTGTGTCTATCACTTTCCTCAACTTCTATTTGGTGATACCCGCTTGCCAGGTCTCACGTTGTAAAATAAATAGATTTCCCTTATTTATCAAATAGGTCTGAGATATTCGGCAATGGGCACTTATCATCTATAGTGACCTCGTTCAAACGCTTATAATCGACTGCCATACGATATTTTCTTTCAACTGAAGCATCGACTTTTTTGGGAACCAGATGGACAGGTACGCTTCAAGGCGAGTGAGATTCTAATAAATTATAAAGGAATACATTTAGTGACATATTATTTTACACTATAATTTTAGCCGCTTTTACTCCTTTATCTCGTATTAGATTGACTTTTGCACTGTACTATGCATATTATGTTGTATCCTATGACAAAAATCGATAAATGATTCGCCAGACTTAATTTTCATTTGTTCGAACTCGATAGCTATGCAATCTTCCGAACACGGATCGCCAAAATGTTGAATCAAAATATCTTTAAGAGTGTCCCGACAATTATCATATCATCATCATCACATATAATCACGCTCACTTAACTAATGTGCTGCTCTACCTGTTAATCGGCTACTTATTGCATGGAATATATATAAAGTTTGTGTGGCATTATTAGGGCCTACGAACGACCTGTATATGTATTGAGCTTTCTTAATAAATAAATTTAATAATTCTTCCTCTCCTTCAAACTTAGGTATAAGACAAAGTAAATCTTTATATTAGGTATTACACGTAATTGTTCCATTTTATTAAATATTAACATAAAAATTTATATACATATATTAATTTTATTTCTTTAATATATACCTTTAATTTGTTTAACCCTAGGTCGGTCGCGCTAGTTTTTGTAACTTCTTCGGTCGCATGGGGTCTTTGAAAGCCCAGTTTTTTTTTATATAATTGCTTTGTATATTCTCATTTGTTATATATACATATAAGAAGGTATTAAAGTCTATTTTAAAATAAAAACATAATAATCCTTTTAATATCTATTACCCAACAGTCTTAATCATACTAAAAAAATACGTTTTTGGGACATTTTAGGCAACTTTAATTAAAACTGATACAAAATCAATAATTATTATTTCTTTTTGAAATCAACACAATCTATCAAAACAAAGATTTATTTTAATGAGATCACAAAAAAATATAAATATATAATAATACATTTGTGAATTTTTACACCTCATTTCGCTCTTCCGAACAGCTTGAGCAAACTGAGGCTGCGTGTCTCGGACATATCTTCTGGCGACATGAATAGCATACTGTACAATATTTCCTATCAATATGTAGCGGACATTATGCACACCTCTTTCTCGTCATTTGAGTCTGATTTTCAGATCGATTTTGCAGGATATCCGGACCAACGAAACGTTTTATGTGCTGCCGGAGCGTTCTCGGAAGGGTTATTGTGCTTCTGTATTTGATGTTATCATAAAAAAGTTAAAATGCCAATGTTTTGAGGTATTGTGTTCTGAACATGGTCCTATTTGGCTGATTACACGCTAATATTATCTGTGTATTGATTCCAGCAACATCCATTAGCGTAAAAAAAAATTCTCAGAGGCCATCTGCAGCACATTCTTGCAACTGAATAGTTTTTCTTTAGTCTGTCCACAACATCTACATCTCCTTTTGTGATGTTGTAAAATTCAATAATTTCTGGCTTTTTTCGAGTTGAGTCAGAGTTTACGCCACTGTCGTGGTGCATCGTTGACAACAGGAGAACGATTTTATTCTTTTTTGGACAGTAAGACACTAGAGTGTTTTGATCTTTACCAAATGCAAAAAGTGACGAACACACTTCCCTATTTTTGGTCTACAACTGATCAGGAATTTTAGGTTTATTTTTTCTAATGGTTTCGACAATAGTCAGCTTGTGATGTTTTAGTAATTCTCTGGCCAAAGAGACACTAGTGAACCAGTTGTCCATTGTGACGTTGCGGTTCGTTCCTGTTATGGGTTCTATCAGCCTCTTCACCAGAGCATTTGTTGATGTGTTTACAAACATTGGTTCTTCAGGTTGTTTTCCAACATAAACCTCCATGTTGGGTGTGTAAAAATTCCGGGCATCGACCATAGCAAATATTTTTATGCCATATCTGTCTGGCTTATTAGGCAAATACTGCCTAAATAAACATCTTCCTCGATAAGATTCCAACATTTCGTCAATTGTGACATATTCACCAGTGCTGAATCATTGTTTGCATTTCTGAACAAATGTTTCAAAGACAAACCTGATTGGTGCCAAATTATCAATTTGTAGTCTTTCTTGCCGTGTTACACTGCTGTCAAACCTCAAACAGCGCAAGAGAAATCTAAATCTCTGTAACGACATTACCGCCCTCGCAATGTCTATACCGGTCCCATCCGCTGAGAAAACCTCTTCGATTTTTACATGGCAGGACTTCTGTGTACCAATCAGGTATAATAACCCCAGTAATGCTCTTATCTCAGGTATACTTGTCGGTTGCGCATCTCGTAACCTTTCATATTTATCCTGAAGAGTCTGAATTTTATTCATTCGTAGATTGCACAATATCATTCAGTACATCTATTGAAAAAAATAAACTCCATAGCTCCAAAGGAGTGTTGCAATCACGGCTTATATTTCGTGGTCCCGGAAAATGCGATATATTATGCTGTCGGGTTCTAACTGAGGGATTGGGAGCAATTTTCTTCCAGCGGTATATCGTTTCAGTATTTCTATTGCGTTGTTTTCGACGAAAAACGTAATGGTTAGATGTTCTTAGTTGGGCGAGCGGAACATTATCTTCAACATCGTCATCTGAATCCAGATCTTCGGGCAGTTCAGGATGCGATATACCGTCATCCTCAGAATCGGTTTCATGAGAACTTTCTGCAATGAGATCAGGTCCATAATCAGAATGCTCACCATTTGATGTCTCATCGATCGGAACATCCACATTATCTTCAGTTTCTTCTTCTAGCCATCGAACTATCTGCTGTTGTTTAAAATGTTCCATTTTCGGCTATATATAACATATATTAGTGTCTGCTATCAAATAAGAAAAATCTAACACGATCGGTCGCGTGGGGTCTTTCGAAGTCCGCGCGCAAAATAAACGTCTATCATGAATAAGCGCAGCGCGCTAACTGAGTGGTAACTGCACTATTTTTTACTCAAGTATTTTTTAGGAAGCTACTATAAATCACAAGTTTATACATTAACAATTTTAAAAAATATGGCAGATTTTCCAAACCCCATGCTTTCAAAGACCCCATGCGAGCGACTTAGGGTTAAGTGTGTAATTTTTAAAATTTTTTTATAACACAATTTTATAAATTTTATTCATTTAAAATTGATTTTAAATGAATAATATTTATAAAATATTTAATTATTAAACTTAATGATATAGAATAATTTGCCTATGCTTGCGCAATTTATTTTGTTCGATTTAGGAAAGATCAAATAACACTAAAATTCTAGCAAACAAAAATAGATGAGAACGGAGATGGACGTGAAAAGATTTATTCACAGTACACTCGAACTCATCCTTCCGCCTGGGCTAGGAATTCTTCTCTCTTGATGTCCTGATTCCAATTCGACAAATTTATTTCGGTTCGTAGATTTCGCGCAAGTGAAAGACGGCAACATTAACAGCTTCACAACGACTGATTTAGGAGTCTTCTTATATGAGCTAGCTTTACACGCGAAATCGTGCTAGTCAAGTTTCGAAATTGACTCAGGACGTTTTTAAGAAGACTTTATTTTAAAATTATTACTATTCATGTGCGATACATTACTTATATACAACTTAATTAATCCGCGATGGATTCTAACTTAAAGCTACATGTCCGATACATGTCAGAGCCTAACTATGACTATCCTAATTCTTATTCTAGATGTTTAAGCTAAGGAATGGTTATCAGTATTCACACGAAAGACCACCCGTCTTCCAGACGTAATTCAGCAATCTACGCCCACTCTTACGCTTGAATTGTGATGGTCTCTGGTGCAGTTCCGGGAATACCGGGATTCATAACTAGTTTGCGTGTGTAAATAAATAAATGTTTTGCTTATGACAAACTTTTGAAAAACATTAAATTTGCGTTTACATATTCGGTTAGGTCAATACATTCTTTTTTTTTGTTTGGAATAATCCAAGATTATATTATTATAGCGCATACCATATATTATATAACTACCAGCTGCGTGTCTGTGGTGAACACGTGCCTAGTTTTTGCACCTGACAATTATAGCATGTGTCCTAGGTTTGAATTCGAAACGACTTACCGTAACTTGTTCTTCTTCTTCATCAGCCGGTAATTGTAGTAGACTTTTCCTAGAAAGTACTGGACTTTTGCGAACATGGATTTCACATAAAATATTATATATAAGTTTTAAAATTAAGTTTCATTTTAATTGGTTAATTTTTTCGATTATTACAGATTAAAAATATTTGTGGACAATAATTGTTCTGCAGGGGAATCGATCCGACGTATCTCACCAGCACCACCCATCTTAACATGCAATCTATGTTATAATACAAACCATTCTCCAAAACACAGATTGGAACATAATGGATCTAGAAAAATAAGAATTCAAAATCAGAATGGATCTAAACAAATAGATTTAGGGGAAATATTGTATTGTGAACAGGTGCTTGGTAAAAATTGTATAAAATATTTATAAAAATTACAAAATAATAAGTCTTAATCAAGTGTGACCTGACACATCATCAAGTCGTTATGTCTCGTGAGTGTCGTAAGAGGCGACAGTGGTATATGCCAAGGGGAGGTCCATGTCCAGATATGGACTTCAGACTGCTAAAGAATACGAAGCACAAGGCCGTGTAGTGGCATTGCAAGAATATCCACTACCCCCTATCATCCCTTGGGTATCGTAAGGGGGAACAAACCAGGAGATGGGCAGAAAATGGACTAAAATAAAAAAAAGAACTGCGACTACCAACCTCCTGGTCAAGCGTGGCAACTGTGGCAAATATCCCCCTACGAGGCAATCTATGGCCGTGGTTTACGTTCAGCAGTGGACTTTAACAGGCTGTAACGGAAGAATATAAAGAAATATTACATACTTATAAAAACAAAAAATGATTAACAAGAAATGCTATTACGTACCATATAGTATTTTAATTCCTTAACAAGCAAGAGATGGCTAGGAATCGGGCACATAGCTTGAAGAATAGACAAACAGTTGAGAAAAAAGGTTCTAGATTGTTTTCCGCTCACTGGCAAGCGCAGTGCTCTGCGGCCATCTACTACATGAAATGACAACTGATGTAAGGCAAACTATGTATGTCCCTCATACTTTGTATCTATGGGGTAGGCCTATTTTCAGCAAAAGACTTGTAGTGATGATGATGATGTCGCAAGATGAATAAATGTTATCAGATATTGACGATAATTTTCGACAATTATTTTCTTTAATGATGCTTGATAAATTTTATTTCAGCTTGTTAACAAACTTATCTGTGTACATTCGAAACAAGTGGTAAAATTAAAAATTTTGTGCAACCAACTTCAAAATAAAATATAAGGAAATCTTAAAACTGTTGGTCAGAACTTGATCAATTTTATAAGGAACCACATGAGAACCACTAGCTTTCAAATAAAAAAGAATCCGTTCAGCTAGGAAAAAGGTAACAAACAAGATAAAAAAGCATATAAAAAGAACATATAGTCCAATTGAGTACGTCCTCCTTTTTGAAGTCTGTAGAAAATGGTCCATAAGTCTAATTATGTTCAGATATAAGCTAACGGTAACGGTATACTAAATTTTTTTTAAGTATAGTAACTCTCTATTGTATTCATACTACCATTTAATAGTGAAAATAAATAAAAGTAATGTAAATTTTTCACAAATATTTTTTAAGTATATTACTAAGGTACGTGCGGGTAATATGGTCACCTTAAGCTTTGTCACCCTATACAAGCAAAACTAGGAGGAGTACAGAGACAAAAACACAAGGTAGTATATTGTAACTAATATATTAATAAAAAATAGCAATCAAGCCTTGGCAATAATTAGGAACACTTCGAAAAATCAACTTGAAGAAAACTAAATATACTATCCAATACTAAAATCGACTAAAATATTTACTATAATATCAACTGTCAAAATGGTATCGATGAAGCAGCGCTCTTTTGACCCTTCATTATTTGAATGACTGATGAAGAGCTATCGCATCACAAAGCCATCTATGCAAATTAGGCTGTAGTTTTTGAGTTATAAGAAAGTGACCATATTTACCGGATGACCTTACATTGATGATGATTGATGACATTACCCTTTACTACTTATAATTTTAAAAAAATTGTGTCTTTTGTGCTATCAACAAAATTTCTTCAATGCTCACTGTCATTTATGGGTGCAACCTGTTCAGTTCTTTTATTAAACAATTGCTCTCATAAAATATAATGTACGTTCGCCTGAAATAACGTACATATATGTGTCTATACATATTGAATCATATATCTATACAATTGAAGTGTCTCTCTGTAATATTGAAATACTTGGCTTTTATTAAGCTCGAGGGATTATTTGCATGATATCTATTCATAATTTTCAAAATAATTTGTCTGTCTGTCCGTCTGTCTACCTGTCTGAGCTAATCTTCGGAATGGTAGAACCTTTTGCAATTAAACTTTACGAACAGATAGAGAGCAATACCCGGAAAGCTCTTAACTATATTTTATCCGAATATTTTTTTTCGCTACAGCAATAGATCATACCTGGGCGGAGCCGGGGCGGATCGCTAGTTCATTTTAAAATACGGGTGACAACCTTAAGGAGTTCTGCCGTATTGCCCACATCAGACCTAAACGGTATATTATGTTTATTTTGTACATTACATATTTCGTAAGTGCTCAGGGTGCTACAAATTTAAACTCGCCAACCATAACTCTAGGTCTGTCAGAATACAACTAAATATCACGATTATTATTTACTGGCTTGGGTCGAGTTTCAACTATACGCATGAAATATGAAATTAATTAAATTAAATGGAAGAGAATAAGATGGAATATTTCATAAAAAATTTACAAGCGATTAACTTATTCTGTGATATTGGCGTAATAGAATCCATCGCCCCGTTTTGTCCAGTGGTGTCGTAGGAGCTGCCTAAGGGATATTCCATAGAAACTATAAAGATAATTTAATTATTAGAATCGTTTTCTTACCAACAGCTGTGTATTAATTATGATGATGATAAAGATGACGGTAATGATGATATAAACAATTTAATGTGTTAACCATCTATCACATCCTCGCCTGTGGTTTTCTATTAATATTGCTAGCCGAAAAACCGCCGTTGGCTTCGGATAATAAATTGGGTACATTTCGGGTTTCAAGTTTTGTATTCCTGTATAAACACAGATAAATATGAAATATTTCCTTGGCTCATACGAAATATGATAAACTGTAATCTTCCTCGAATGTGTTAAGTCAACTAAATGGTCGTCATAAACATACTTTACTCTGACATTGTGATATAACAAAATGGAAGGTATATATTTATCGTTGCTCAAGAGTAGAATATGTTACTTTTTTAAAGTAAATAAAACACTTTTTTTAGGGTTCCGTAACTCAAAAGAAAAAAAAAAACTGAACCAGGATCACTTTGTTGTCCGACTGTCTGTCAAGACCTTTTTTCTCAGGAACGCGTGGAGGTATCTGTGTGCTGTGTTTTGTATGGTGAATGTAGAGAACTTGAAACTCTTTACCGGTAACGACGCGTTCTAATTTAATCCTTAGGGGTGACAACATGTCTAACTTTTATCCTTAATCCAGGATACAATAATATGTAATAGCTTATGGGCCACATCGTTCACTTACCATTAGATGGACTGTGTGAGCACACCTTATTCTGTAAAAAGCCATTGCTGTAATCGTACAAATATTGAGTGTACATATAAATTTTTACGTTTTTTTTTAAAACTTTTGGAATTGAAATTGGTACAGTATATGGTATTCAAAGAATTGCCCATCGCTTTCTACTACCTTTGACCACCTTTCAGACAGCATAAGCTTAATGAATAAATTATTCGAGTGTTAAAGTCATGGTAATTCAGGGGCTAAGCGCTCGCTGTAAATTAAACATTAGGCGAGCAACCCGGGTCGAACCCCGTCGACACAAATCATATTTTTAATTGCAATTTTACTTTTTTAATTTCTGATTTACCAATTGATTAACATCACAATAAAACCTGCATGTCTGAGAAAATGAATTGAAAATATGAACTTTTTAAATATATTTTTGGTATAAAATTTATACACTAAAACATCATGGCAATGAAATTGCACTACAGTAATATTTAAAGCCAACAATGCGTTCCAAACACGAGTTCGAATGCGTGCCAAAACACGAGTTACAACTTACGAAATATGATTTGACATTAGCTTTTTTTTATATATAGTAGAGGAGCAAACGAGCATGCGGCTCACCTGATGGTAAGTGACAGCTGCCGCTGGAATTAACTGAAACATTATTCCTCAGAACACTCTCAGTCAGTTCGTCTTTTTTGAAATAGGCTGTAGGTGTCAATGGACTACAGTAGCCACTTACCATTATGGGGACTGTCTATCTATACTGAGGAGTTTGTTTTTCAATTCAATTAAAAAAATAGGAAAATAAATTATAACTAGGTAATTGTTCAACCCGAGCAAAGCCGAGACGAGCTGCTAGTTTAATATGAAGTGAATTTGGCCTGTGGCCATTCGCTTTAATTTATCTTGCTTGTTACAAACTGTCACCGTGTATTATATTCCATTGCTGCGTTAAACCTTGTCGCCAAAAGGCTAGTCACTTTTTGACATTTGATAAAATATGTTTCAAATAAATATCTAAAGCTACGCTACGAATCTTACTCATTTCAAAACAATCTTAATCTCAAAATCAATAACAATTGACATTTTATTCTGAAAGACGATGTTGGTATACAAAAGGTCTATGTTTTCGTGTATAATCAATTACGTATTATACACACCATCATGGATCAAATGTATAAAATAAAATAATATGGTCAAAATAAGAAAATAATTAGAAATACAAGATCTTTTACCCTTTTGTTAATTAAAAAAAAACTAAAGTACATAAAAAAAAATAAAGCCCATTTAAACTAAGACATGAACGATTTGAAATCACACGAATCGTAGCCTGCTACAAGCCTAGCCTGGACTCTGCACAACTGAAACACAACAAAAAAGCGCTTTCGTATAGTAGTGTAGAGATGAAATGAGGAAGAAGTCTTACCACCTAAGAGAAATAGCTGGTAAGACTACTTTTCTGTGTACAAGTTCAAATGGTTAGTAAAACATTTTTACCTAATTGCAGGACCGCCCCGTTATTACTTAAAATAAATAATAAACATTGCTATATAGTAGGTGGGGAAACAACTTAAGAGAGAAGTTAGGCTTATTAAAATCAATAATATTTTATAACTTATGTTACTTATTATTAGTTATATTGTTGTAATGATTATTTATTTAAAATATGTAAAAAAAATAATGGTAATAAAAAATATATATTTGATTACTAATTTAAACTGGCTAATACTCGGGGATCCAAGGTATGTACCGTAATGTGAAAAGTTGTGATTAAAGGCAATATTAGCAGGGATGCGTTCGTACTGTACTGTTCATATGTTGGGCGCTGGCAGAATAACAGCGTTGTAGGCAACTGCAACATTTATTCTGAACCAGAGCCCATTCATTACTACATTATGTAATTCTTGTCATTTCTGTATGTACTCATTTTTACTTTATTGGTGGTTATGAATAAATGCTTATTATTATTATTATTAAAATTCAGTCTGAAACGCTTTAATGATTGATTTTATTAATTGAAATTACTTTGAAAAATAAAGTATAATACAGCTTTATTATGGTTGCAGCACGAATACTTCGGCTCAACTAGGGGAAATAGCAGTTTGATGCTCTCACAGAAAAAGTTTTTAGAAAAATTTACTTCGTAAATATCGGCGTTATAAAATAAAATGATGTGTCTTACCTAGTATGAAGAGCACCTCCCGCCCTCCCTCAATTGCGTGCACTATCCCCGTCACCACTAATCCCAGCACCGCTACTCCCAACACCACTACACTAGGCAAGACACACCACTGACAATAATACGACACGTGTTTCGCCTCTACACGAGGCATCCTCAGGTGATATAGACTCTACGGTGGCTAACCGCTAAGTGAGCGGCGAGCCAAAACAAGTGCCTTTTATACAGATCGCTGACGCAACCGCTCTCTACTTAAGGAGCGAGCGACTGCGTCATGTGATAAAACAAGCGACCAATCACCGCCGGACTTACGCAGCCGTTTGTAAAATTAAAAACAAACCGCCGCGCAACGCCCACCCTCCAACCACGCAACCAATCGCCGAACACCTTGAGGGTGACAAACAACCATATTGCGAGGCTCTCTATTATTAGAGAGCAGGCTTAAAGTATTTAAGAGAGGTGAGTTAGTAACATTTGTTTGTTCATTCAGCAATGCAACGGTACTATTGTTACTTTTTAATATCTCTAACTGTTCCAGCACATACAGCCGCAGCCCTTTATTACACGTATGTAAGACTTTAAAGGAGTGGTCGTTGGCTAGGTTGAGTCCAGTGTCCAAAAGATGTTTAGCAAAATGGGATTTATCGGGATTGCAATTCCTGTACGCTGCTAAATGTTCTTTATAACGTGTCTCGAAATTACGACCAGTCTGACCCACGTAAACTCGCTCTCACAGAATACAAGCGAAAATAGCAGCTTAATGCTGATATTTCGTATGATGAATGTGGAAAACCGGAGAATTTTTTTATTGGAAACGAGGTATTCGAACTTATCCCTCGGGGTGACAAATCATATGCATTTAGATTCTTAATCGAGGATAGACATTTATGTCTATGCGCCACAGCATCTGTTACATCAGGATTGGACTGGACTGTGTGTTCGTTTGTCACTCTTACTCTATAAAAATTATTTCAAAGACATGTGAAGTTCGCAGACACGTAGAAGTAGCGCGCTAGACTAATTATTATTTTTACCTTCTCAGAAATGGGAGGAGGCCATTAATGGGACGTATAATACGCTGAGATGTTATGTCATACCTAGAGGGAAATATTATTAATAGAATACGACAAATACTTTTTATCCTATTGCTGAACAAAAACCGATTCTTAGCTTCGTACATTTTATCTAGGCGGATTCTACGCAAGTGAACCCGCGGGTAACATTTATTAAAATGTATACATAATATGAATATACGATTTAATAAATTGCACCTCTACTTAACCGTGTAGTCGCGGTGTAAGATTATCCAATATCCCATATCGTATCGTGGATGTTGTAAGAGGTAGGTAGGAGGTAGCTCTACCAATTTTAAACCTCCTACCTCCTCCTTCTGCATTTCGCCTGGTGAGTACAGGTGGCCGGAGGCCCAATACCCCCCCCCCCCCCCCCCCCCATCAACACGGTAGCGTAAAGCGTAAAGGAATACTACCCCAGGAGGGTACCAGCATCCCTGGAGAATCCCTCGCTGGGCATCCATGACCAAGCTATCCTACTTTTTCTGAGCGTGGGTGCTCAGGCTGCCCCGTGTATTCTGGGGGGGGGGGGGGGGGCGACATTCCGCTCAAGACGAAATCTGCTCGGGGCAACCGGAGCAAAAACACCTTGCTCTTTCTAACCGAGACACAGGTGTACTATCCGACTGATACTTCGTATCTCTCCTACCCGGGGTACAAATTAGAACACTCGTTTGTGCCCCGGGCTGGAGTTTGCGTATAATGTGAGGCAGAAAACCGGGACCAACGTCTTAATAACTAGAAAATTACAAACTGCGTCTATCAACCCGTCTGCCAAGTGTGACAACTATAGCAAATACCCCTCCCCCCATGTGAGAGGATATTTGACATAGATTATTTGGGAGAGACCTATTTTCAGCAGTAGCACTTTTGATAGGGTGTAACATTCACGGATATTTTCAATAACATATCCTAAGTTGACATATTTGTCAGTTGTTAATATAGTTATTTAATTGAATGTCCGTTACAAGATGTGCTGCCAGTTGATTGATCTATTAATAATTAATAGAATAGTATTATTCTAGTAATTAAGACAAGATGCTAAATTGAGATATGAGAATTTAATTACGATATTCTACGAGTACATACTCGTAATACATTATTTGCTATATGTACCTTTCTTCATATATGGTCTATTTCAAAGATGATGATGATATTTTAAGGAGGGTGATAAAATGATGAGGATAAGTGAGATAAGTCTTACGTCTCTTAATTATTCCTGCTATCAAGTATTAGTAATTTTTTTTTATAACACTGAAGTGACAAACAAGCCTATAGCCCACCTGATAGTACGAGAACGTGGCTACTACAGCCAATGAACACCTGCAGTCAACTACAAACAAAGAAGACTACAGAAGCGTTGTCACCTGTGAGGACTAAGATGGATTGCCTCACAGTGTGGCTCTCTATAGCCTACAGACCGGAACGCAGCAGTATAATTACTATTATTTATATATATACATCTAATACTTATATGAAATTCTCGTGTTTTATAGGGGGCAAACGAGCATGCGGCTCACCTGATGGTAAGTGACTACCGCCGCCTATGAACAACTGCAACACCAGGGGAATCGCAGATGCGTTGCCGGCCTTTTAAAAAGGTAAAGGCTCTTTACTTAAACTCCTCCGAAACGGCTGAACCGAATTGTATGAAATTTTGTGTGCGTATCGGGTAGGTCTGAAAATCGGTCAACATCTATTGTAGGTCTGAAAAGCGGCCAACATCTATTTTTCAAACCTCTTAATGATGCGGGTGACCCACCCCTAAATATTTTTTTATTTTTTGACATTTTTTTTTATTTTTATTTTATTATGATTTAGCATTGAAAAATACATAAAACTTCAAATTTTCACCCTTCTACTATCAATATATGTTTTTCAATCGCAATTTTTAAAACTAAAAAATATTTCCTAGAAATAATGTATATGGCAAAACAACGTTTGCCAGGTCAGCTATATATATACGGTATAAATGAGTAAGAGTGAGGTACCCAGCCAGACGGACTTCTAGGCAAAAATGGAGTCCTATCACCGATAAAGTAGAATGTAGTGCTAAAATTATTGTGTACCGGTTGGAACGGATAGGCACCAGTGTTTAATGTGATATGCGGTACATGCGAAAAAGAAGGTAACATTTTCATCCCCATTCCTTTATTGTTACCGTTACAGCCTATTAGAGTCCACTGCTGAACATAAGCCTCCTCCATAGAAACCCCTTACGGGGGATATTTGCCATATTTGCCAGACTCCTGGTTTGTTTCCCTCTGTCGCCTCTTATGACACCCACTGGATGATATGGGATAGTGGATATTCTTACACCGCCACTACACGAAATAAGAGGAGGTAAAAAAATAATAGAATTCCAGCGTCAAATAGCAGTTTAAAACTGCTGTGTTTCGTATGGTGAGTGTAGAGAACCGGAGACCCTTTTTACTGGAAAAGAGGCATTCCATCTTAGTCATCACGGGTTACAACGCATCTGCATTTTGATAGATGTAGATGTCTATGGGCCACAGCAACCACTTACCATCAGGTGGACTGTGAGCTCGTTTGTCACCCTATCCTATAAAAAAAATTAAAGTGGATATTGCTGCATTAGTCTAGCAATGAACATACTTTTAGCGTGAGTAAGCGATATACGAATATTAGCGATTTGAAAATTTATTTATTATATTTAAGCAAGCTAGCTTATGTATACTCTAAGATTTCGTATAGATTTAAGTTTTAACTGTGTATTTCTTTCATAAATTAAATTCTTTTGATATCTAATTGGGAAAGAACTAAGTTTTACATTGGTGGTATCTTATATATTTTTTATAGCCGAGGGGGCAAACGAGCATGCGGCTCACCTGATGGTAAGTGACTACTACTACTATAGTAAGCACATAAACAACTGCAACACCAGGGGATTTGCAGATGTGTTTACCGGCCCTTCAAAAAAGAGTAGGCTCTTTTCTTGAAGGTCCCTAAGTCGTATCGGTTGGTAGTCAATTCCACAAGAAAGTTTTGCGAGGAAGAAAACTTCTTCTAAATCACACAGTGGTGGACTGCCAATCATCCAGATTATATGGATGGTATTGCGAGTTTTGTCGCGATGTGCGATGGTGAAATTGGTGGTAGATGCCGTGGTAAATTCGATAATATATGCAAAGAGATGCAACATCACAACCCATGCAAAGCATTGCAACCCATGCCGGGGCCAGCTAGTAATTAAATTTAAAAAAATACAGTGACGTAGATTGTCTTAATAAGGACTGTTGTTACAGTACTGGGTTTTTTCCAGAAATAACTAAATAAATTAGCGGAAAGTATTCCAATCACGTTTCCCGTAGTTTTAATCAGAGGCAATATTGAATTGGTTCTGGGCATCGCAAGAGTCACATTCGAGACGTGAATTATCGCTGCTGAGTGCGAAGGTGGTAAGGCTTGAAGAATATAGTTCTGAGACCAACAGAATAATGAAATTTCATTATAAAAAAAAGTCAATCGTTATCATCAGACATGTCTTTTTTTACTTTCCACCACTAATATTATAAAAAATAAGAATTAAAAATAAAAGGTAAAGAAAAACAAAAAATAAACTGGATGGTACTACACAAGGTGGTAGAGCTGCCTTTCTGTATAGGAGTCCGTATCCACCCTCTTATCTCTTTCTGCCGTCAAATAATAGTGATTGCTCAGCTGTGTTCCTGTTGGTCTGAGGGATATAGAGAGCTAGTGTAATTATAGGCAGCGGGCATTCCATCTTAGTTCTCAGAAGTGACTGCGCAACTGTAGCCTTCCTTGTTTGAAGTTGCCGCAGATGCCCATGGACTGCAGTAGCTACTAACCATCAGGTAAACTGTAAGTTCAGTTATCATTTCAGTTTTATAAAAAAATACAAAGTCAAATTACGTATTTATGCATATTTTTAAAAATGGAACTTAAGAAAAAGGCCAGCAGCAGGCCAATCTATTTTTTTTTGAACGGATACACAATACTTTTCCACGATCAGTCTTTATGGTTCAACATACATCATATATATTAACGTTACATTTAAGCTCTTTGGCTTTATTTAAGGTTTGATTTTTCAATGAACAGATAAAATGCAACATAAAATTTACGGATTTATAAATAAAAAAGTTTTTTTTTTATAGAATAATAGTGACAAACGAGCACGCAGTCCACCTGATGGTAAGTGGTTGCTTTGGCCCATAGACATCTGCATCTATCTTCATTTGCGTATTAAATTGCAGATACGTTGTCAGCCGTGAGGACTAAGATGGAATACCTCGTTTCCAGTAAAAAGAGTCTCCGCTTCTCTAACACTCACCATACGAAACACAGCAGCATTAAGCTGCTATTTTACGCTGGTATTCATTTCCAATTATTACTTTATTCATTTAGTTAGTAGATGGATGACTTTAATCTGACTTTTAAAAATCAGATTGTCTACAAGTTTTATTAATATGGCGTTATTTAAATTTAAGATAATCAGTGACCATTTATTTTATTAATGTTCTATTATTTTAAGAAATTATTCCAAGTTTTCATTCGAAATATAGCCTAGATCACTCCTGCCATTGTTTTCTTTCTTTTTTTTTGCTCTCTATCTGTTCGTGAAGTTTCATTACATCAGTTCAATTGTAAAAATAAGGCCGGATAGACAGACAGTCAGACAAAAATTTAAAAATATTTATTCATGTCTTAATAGCATGCAAATATCATCCTTAGCTAAATATATTATGCAGTAATTTCCATATTACAGACAAACATTTCAATTTTATTTATATGTATGGAATAGATGTATAGATGTTGTATTAATCTATATATGTATATGTGAATAAAAGTGAAAATATATTTATGTATATATGTTCATTAAAGATTATGTTATTGTATATAGTATTCACATATTTATATTAATGTTATTTAATGATTAGATTTTCTTTTTCTTTACTTCAGTTTTTTTTTAAATTGCACGTTGCACCTATACGTTAAATTATAAAATTATAATGTCCTTTTACTTTCGGTTTGTCAGGTGGAAATCGCTTAAGCGATAAGACCACCTTTTGTAGTTTATAAGTTTTCTGTTATTGTAACAACTTTATATTTAAATACAGCAAATAGTTATCTATCTACAAGATATCCGTGTTTTGTATAAATTTGCAGTCGAAAGTAAAATACAGACTTAATAACTTTATAAGTAACGGTCGAATTTCGAACACTAAGCGACCACTATTACGGCCTTATTACAAAAAGTAGTTTATGAATAATCTCAGTTTTAAACTACATAAAATCTGTTTCACAAAGCCCCTCAGATGAAATTAAATGTAAGAGTTTAGCGAAGACTGTAGCGCCGAAGTTATGGGACTTCTTCAATTTTACTACTTCTTGTAATTATACAAATCAACTATTGGTGTCACGAACGACTTTAAATCGGCCTCTCGTTTCAAAATCAAACCTGCACATCGCATCGCCATCCGTTTAACATTCCTAACAATAATCTGACAGCGTGATGTTAATCAGAAATTTTAATTACAATTATAATTTCATTGGGTGCGTTGCCGGAGAGCAGAGTACTAAACTAATCTACTAATTATTTATTCATAGCTTAATTAAAACGGAACTCGGTAAATTGTTTAATCAAATTGTTTTTTCTACCGACTTAATAAAGGACGAGGTACTCAATTCGACTGTATGTTTTTATATGTGGGTTACCTCAACACACATCGGTGGGGAACCGATTTCGATGATTTTTTTTTTGTTCTCGACGGGAAAAATTGTTTTAAACCATAGAGATTAAAAAACAATATTAAAAGTGTAATTAGGAAAAATACTAGTGACCAACCTAAGTGAAAGGTTACATCCCTTAGAATTATAGTATAGAGCATTGTTTTGTAATAGTTAAGAAAATAACTCTTATTTGTACAAACAAAGTCGACCAATCAGAGTGTGACACCCGAAATATTTTCTTTTAATTGTAAACGTAGTATTTAATTAGATTAAATTTCAATATTAAGGTAATAAAATAATATTTAGTGTGATGAAACTTATTTCCTACTTATAGTAAAATTAAAGAATTAATGTACTCAAATATTGTGAAAATTTTGGATATTTTTGTTAATAACTCTTTTAAATTGTTAATATATTAAGAAACCTTTATGATGTGCTAATAGACAATTAAATTACCAATTTCACAATGTATGGTACATTAAAGTAAGAATTAATCGTGTATGGAAAAAAATATTGTGATTTAAGACAATTGTATAGTGAAAATATTAAACAATAAAGAGGCACTGTATTGTCTGCAATGCTAATAGTTGCACATTGCTAACCTATTTTTGTTGATATCTTTATACTAAACAGGTATTTACCTTTTTTCTCGTCGCCACTTGTATTGTCTGCTATCTTCTCTAATTACTGTAGTGTAACACAGGCTCGGCACGCACTTAACTAAACACGTCCACTCTCGCCCGAGGCTCTCGTGTAACTAACGCGGTGCGCTCGAGCCAGTGACTTATATATATATATATATATGCAAACACTACAGATACGTACATTGTACGTGAAGTGCCCACGATTTTTTGTAAGACTTATATATGCCATGAAAGCGGTAAAAGAGTATTTTCATTAAAGGTGATAAATATCACACCTACATGTAAAATTCCACTAAAATTTAGCTAACGACATTGTATTTCGGTTCGAATCAAGAGGAGTGATTAGTTACATCTACTATTTTTCCATCAAAAATCTTTTTAAATAAAAGTTGTGCTTATAGACATATGTTAAAATAAATCATTATTTTATCATTGCTACATAAAGAAAATAAATTTTGCACACCATAAGTGTGGTCTCATATGCGAACATATAATTTATATAAATTATTAAAATTATCATAACAGGGTTAAAAACAATAAATCATAATTCATAATCCAAAGTTTTTTTTCCGCGGGTACTCTAGGAATTAGTTTACAATTTGCAATTGCAATGCTAATAGTTGCACATTGCTAACCTATTTTTGTTGATATCTTTATACTAAACAGGTATTTACCTTTTTTCTCGTCGCCACTTGTATTGTCTGCTATCTTCTCTAATTACTGTAGTGTAACACAGGCTCGGCACGCACTTAACTAAACACGTCCACTCTCGCCCGAGGCTCTCGTGTAACTAACGCGGTGCGCTCGAGCCAGTGACTTATATATATATATATATATATATATATGCAAACACTACATCTCTTTCTTATTAAGATTTTTTTCTTTTTTTTATCACTCATAACAATCACAAAGCAGCTTGTATTGTCTGTATTAATTATTACCTTTCGTCTTCTTTATTCTGTTCTAGATTTTGTTCTTTTTTATTCTGATCGGGTGGAATAGCCGTCCAATCGCCTCCTACTTTCTTCAAATGTATCACATTTCTCCTAAACCTTTGGTTAGTTTCACTATTGCGTACTGTGCAGTCACCGTCTCGTGCACTCTCTACGACGTGTGGCGTCGGTTTAAAATTTGTTGTAAGATTGTAAGATTATTCGATTTTTGCACTGCTTTTACGTAAACCTTATCTCCCTGTATTATATCTCAGTGAGTTACTCTGCGTTTCCTATCTACATACTCTTTTCCTTTTTCTTTTTGTATTTTGTCTCTATCCCTGATATCTGAATCTAAATGATTGTCTGTAATTTATTTCACCTATTGATGGAATTTTATCACTACTTTTTCGTTGAAAAAACAGTTCAGATGGTAACCTCCCGGTAACCGTAAGGAGGGGTGCTGTTATACATTAGAAGATACTCCCACAAACATTCTTTTAAATCCTTCCTCTCGATCTGGCTGATACGAAGACGTTTCAAAAGATCTCTGTTTTGTCTTTTAACTTCGCCGATCATTTGAGGCCAATATGGTACAGTATTAAATAACTTAATGTTACATTCTTTGAAGAAAGATCGAAACTCTTCACTAACGAACTGCTTGCCATTGTCTGCGGTGATAGAAATAGGATAATCAACTCTACTGAACATTTATTTTACCATTTTAATAATCTGTAAGCTTGTGATGTTTTTGTAATTTTTACTTCTTTGTATCGACTATAGTAGTCTACCACTACCAACAGATACTCGTTACTTGGAAATGGTCCCATTAGATCCATTGTGACATCTATCCATGGAGCTGCAAGCAACTCTCGTCTCTTCATAGGTGCAGATGGGTTTTGCAAACCCACTAACGTATAACCTTTACAGGCTTTTACTAATTGTTCTACGTCTTTATCGATACGGGGCCACCATACCTTTGATCTCAAGCGTCCCTTTATCGCTACGATACCTGGATGACCCTCGTATGCAGCATTTAGTACACACTTGCAGAGTTGCTGTGGTATTACAATTTTATTTCCAAGAAGTAGAAAGCTATCATGAAAACAACTCGTTTTCAAAAAATTTGTAACTCTTAATCGAATCGTCCCAGTCGTTCTGATAGACACCTTTTTTCACTTTGTAAATCTCTTGGTCTTTTTCTGAATATACTACAATGGTACTCATTGCTATAGCAACTGGTCTAGAATTTTCCACTATTTGGTACACATGCTGGTCTTTTCCTTTTGGTGGGTTATCAGGATAGTTACATAATCGTGACAAGGGATCAGCTATATTTGATTTTCCTGGCTTGTATACAACTTTAAATAAATAAGACTGTAGCCTCAGTACCCATCGTTCAATCCTCGCACATGGTTTTGACTTAGACCCGAACAATATCTCTAGCGGCTTGTGGTCAGTGACTAAATCAAAAGGCTTTCCAAATAAAAAAAAAATGTTCGACCGCCCAAACTAATGCTAGTGCCTCGTTTTCAGTTTGGCTATACCTGCGCTCGCAGTCTGTCAACGTTCAATTACCATAGGCAATATTTCTAGGGCCATTTGTATCATTTTGTACAAGGACAGCACCAAATCCGACTGGGCTAGCATCTGCTATCACCTAACTTGCATCTCTGACGTGATAATACCCTAAAATCTGTATTTCCGTGAGTATCCGTTTGAGTTTTTGGAATGCTTTATCTTGTTCCCCAGACCATTGTTTTTCCAAGCTTTTCCTTTTGCTCATCTTCTGTCTTAGCAGGTGGTTCAGAAGTTATGTCATGGCGGCCAAGTAAGGTATCCATTTGTTTATGTAGTTTAAGAGTCCTAAAAATTTTTGGTGTTCTTCTATGGTCTTTAGGACCCTAAATTTCATAATGCTCTCAACGTACTTGTTGAAGGGTTTACCCCTTCATATGTAAGCCTGTGTCCCATAAAATTCACATCCTGCGTTTTATATATGCATTTATTGCTATTCAGCACGGCGTTATTTTTACTAAGTACCTGTAGAACTTTCTTTAGTCATGCGTCATGTTCTTCTTCACTGTTCCCGAATACCAGGATATCATCAATAAAATTGACGACCCCTTCACAGTTTATCAGCATCCTTTCAATGATCTTCTGAAAAATCTCGGAAGCGCAGGTAATTCCAAGCATTATTCTTTTATATCTATATAATATTTTGGGGGTTATAAAAGTCGTTATGTGTCTGGATTCAGAGTGAATTTCCATTTGATGGAAGGCATTTTTTTATGTCTAATTTGTTAAAATATTTAGCTTTCTTCATTTTAGGCAAAAATGGTCCATAGTAGGCAAGGGGTGGTTTTCTCGCAATATAGCGGCGTTTGTACATCTCATATCTACGCACAAACGTAATTCACCATTTTCTTACATGATTGGAATATTGGTGAAACCCATTTAGAGGGGCCTTGCACTTCTTCAATTATATCACTGTTTAGTGATTCCTTAATTTTGATTGCAACCTTCTCTTTAATGGGGATCGGTACTCTCCACTTGATTTATCCCGATACCAAGTTTTAAGACACCCAGACGGACTGCTGTGTTCTTACCCAACAGGTCTCTAGTACCCCCCGAAATCACGTAAATGGTTGTATGATCCTTTCGTCCATCGACTTCGAGTATAGTTTCAAATGAACCCTCTATTGCCAAAGGAGAGTTACTACCATATGCTAATAATGTCTTGTCTGGTCTTTACATTTGATTAAAAGCATATACTTTTTTGCTTTTTAACTCTTCCCACGTTTTGTAAGATATAAGGTTCTTGCGCAATTTCGAATTACACTTTTCCGCAATTTGATCTATGAAATGATCATCTTGCTTTTCAAATGCACACTTTTCAGCCTGTTGACGCAATCTTATCAAAAACTTCCCAAATTTTTCTCCTTTTTCCTGTTTTAGCAATCGAAAAACATGCCGCTCAATAACTTTGCTCCGTTTAGGTTGAAAATACTTGTCGAGTTTTTTTTATGGCTACTTTAAATACATCAACGGTTTTTGATGATTCGGCATTGGCACCCGGTAAATTGTAGAATATTTCTTGTACCCCAGAGTCACCAAAATGCAATAGCGTAGCTCGATTCTTTAGTGCTGATATAACTTCAGCTGCGTCCAGACAGATTAGTAGAGACCTTTTCCATTTTTTACAACTTATAGCCATAGATGTGCTATCACATTAAAGTTGATAATGGTATCATTATTATTATTATTTTAGGGGCAAACTGAAATAGTTTCTTATATATTTATTTCCAATTTAATGCTGGTATTTTAATACCCAAAGTCCAATTTAATGGTAGTACTTAGCACCCAAAGTCCAACTTAATGGTAGTAACTTAGTACCCAAACTTCAATTCAATGGTGGTATCTTTGTACCCAAACTCCAATTCAATGGTGGTATCTTAGTACCCAAACTCCAATTCAATGGTGGTATATTAGTACCCTAACTCCAATTTAATGGTAGTATCTTAGTACCCAAACTCCAATTTAATGGTGGTATCTTAGTACCCAAACTCCAATTTAATGGTGGTATCTTTGTACCCAAACTCAAATTTAATGGTGGTATCTAAGTACCCAAACTCAATTTAATGATGGTATCTTAGTACCCAAACTCAATTTAATGATGGTATCTTAGTACCCTAACTCAATTTAATGATGGTATCTTAATACACAAACTCAATTTAATGATGGTATCTTAGTACCAACACCAATTTAATGGTTGGTATCTTGGTACCCAAACTCAATTTCATGATAGTAATATGTTCCATAACACTCGCCCTTCTCTTTCGGTTTGTGAATTTAATACCTGTAATGCGCATTTACAGTATTACTAGTTACCTACTATGCAATTTACAAAAGTCGTGAAGTGCCCACGATTTTTTGTAAGACTTATATATGCCATGAAAGCGGTAAAAGAGTATTTTCATTAAAGGTGATAAATATCACACCTACATGTAAAATTCCACTAAAATTTAGCTAACGACATTGTATTTCGGTTCGAATCAAGAGGAGTGATTAGTTACATCTACTATTTTTCCATCAAAAATCTTTTTAAATAAAAGTTGTGCTTATAGACATATGTTAAAATAAATCATTATTTTATCATTGCTACATAAAGAAAATAAATTTTGCACACCATAAGTGTGGTCTCATATGCGAACATATAATTTATATAAATTATTAAAATTATCATAACAGGGTTAAAAACAATAAATCATAATTCATAATCCAAAGTTTTTTTTCCGCGGGTACTCTAGGAATTAGTTTACAATTTGCAATTGCAATGCTAATAGTTGCACATTGCTAACCTATTTTTGTTGATATCTTTATACTAAACAGGTATTTACCTTTTTTCTCGTCGCCACTTGTATTGTCTGCTATCTTCTCTAATTACTGTAGTGTAACACAGGCTCGGCACGCACTTAACTAAACACGTCCACTCTCGCCCGAGGCTCTCGTGTAACTAACGCGGTGCGCTCGAGCCAGTGACTTATATATATATATATATATGCAAACACTACAGATACGTACATTGTACGTGAAGTGCCCACGATTTTTTGTAAGACTTATATATGCCATGAAAGCGGTAAAAGAGTATTTTCATTAAAGGTGATAAATATCACACCTACATGTAAAATTCCACTAAAATTTAGCTAACGACATTGTATTTCGGTTCGAATCAAGAGGAGTGATTAGTTACATCTACTATTTTTCCATCAAAAATCTTTTTAAATAAAAGTTGTGCTTATAGACATATGTTAAAATAAATCATTATTTTATCATTGCTACATAAAGAAAATAAATTTTGCACACCATAAGTGTGGTCTCATATGCGAACATATAATTTATATAAATTATTAAAATTATCATAACAGGGTTAAAAACAATAAATCATAATTCATAATCCAAAGTTTTTTTTCCGCGGGTACTCTAGGAATTAGTTTACAATTTGCAATTGCAATGCTAATAGTTGCACATTGCTAACCTATTTTTGTTGATATCTTTATACTAAACAGGTATTTACCTTTTTTCTCGTCGCCACTTGTATTGTCTGCTATCTTCTCTAATTACTGTAGTGTAACACAGGCTCGGCACGCACTTAACTAAACACGTCCACTCTCGCCCGAGGCTCTCGTGTAACTAACGCGGTGCGCTCGAGCCAGTGACTTATATATATATATATATATATATATGCAAACACTACAGATACGTACAATGGCAAGCGGCTCAGTCAGTCTCGAGTCTACCTTAGCACCTCGGGGCTCAGTAACATGTAGTAGCTGAAGATACAAGTAGCAGAACTAAGTAGTAAGTGAAGTGACTAGAAGCTAGAAGTATCACATAGTAGCTGATAATAGCTGCTAGTAACCAGTGATAGTATTGATATTCTCAATTTATATATATTGAAGTCGGTTGTACAAAATTTTTAATTTTACTACATTTACTTTAAAAAAATACGTACAGAGATAATGAGTAATGTAGCCACAACTAAGTGTATTAAATCCTTAGTTGTTACATTTTCTTTATAGGATAAGGGTGACAAACGAGCATACAGTCCACCTAATGGTAAGTGGTTGCTGCGGCTCATAGACATCTACATCTTTTCTCGATTACGAATCAAAACGCAGATGTGTTGTCACCCGTGAGGATTAAGATGAAATGTTTCGTTTCCTGTAAAAAGGGTTTCCGGGTCTCTACACTCAACATACGAAACACAGCAGCGTTAAGCTGCTATTTTACTTTGATATTCTGTAAGAGCGTGGTCCTTCCCCGGTCGAGCCGTCCCATTCATGCTACAACTATACCCACTACTAACATAGCTGCAGCATGACTCTACACACTTATTTTATAACGAAACATGATTATAGTTGCATATGTGTGCGTGTTATGCGCGTTTGCTTGCAAGAAGTCGGATCATGTCCTGTCTACACTTCTTTGTTGGTCTCAGAGCGACAAAGGAGTGGTAAATTATTCATGAATACTTATACATTATATAACCCTTCATTTTTTCGCTAAGCCCACGCGTTTCGTATTCTTTTCACGTGCAATCCCGCTTACTAGTTTATTGGGATATAGAAAGCACCCAAAATGTTTTCCCTCTTCTATTTTCATACAATAGTGTAACATGTTCTTTACGGACTGAGGTTTTCTTTTCAAGTTTTTATGCGATGTTTTAAATAAATCATATTTCAATATTTTTGCCTGTTTGTATAAATATTTTAAAATGTAAGATTTTAAAGCATATGGTTGACAATGGAGCACACAGTTCACCTGATGGTAAGTAAATGATACAACCTATACTCGATTAAAAAATCTAAATGTAGATACGTTGTAACTACTGAGGACTAAGATGGAATACCTCGTTGCTGGTAAAAAGCGTCTCCGTTTCTCTACGCTCACCATTTCAAACACAGTGGCATTAACCTGCTTTTTCACTCTGGTCATCTTTGAGACCATGGTCCTTCCACGTTCAAGTCAACCCATCGTCCGCAACCATAATATAATCGCAGCGCAGCTCTATTACGTTAAAAAACGAAAATATTTAAAAAAAAGAAAATTTTTACTTATAACTGCAATCGCTTCTTTTTAAAAGTGTTCTTCTGCAAAATTTCCAAATATTTATTAATAGAAATTCTAGAAATATTCGATACCATATCGAAGTAAAAAAAGTATAATATTTTGGTTTTAAGTGAATGTTCCCATTTATTTAGGAGTGATGACCTAGAAAGATGTAGATGCAGGAAGTCGATGAATGCAGGTGCCTAATGTTCTAACACACTAAATATCTAAAACACATGGTCAAAACAACAATCTTTATTAACAAACATGAATATATTAGCTAATACAATAGTTTCATTTACAAATGAAAGGCATAAATACGCTTTAATTCGACTTTAATTTTCTTATATAAATCTATTATTATTTCACTATTTTAAACACAAATTTAGGCACTTTGAACACAGCACTTATCTTATTATTATACTCAATAATTCTGTAACACTTATTACTTGTTTCTATACATATTACTGAATTATTCAAAAATTGGTTAAGTATAATAAATAATTTATTTTTTATCCTTGAAGAACATCATTTAGACACAGTTTGAGTCCCATACAAAAT
Source organism: Parnassius mnemosyne (assembly GCA_963668995.1). Classification (NCBI taxonomy): domain Eukaryota; kingdom Metazoa; phylum Arthropoda; class Insecta; order Lepidoptera; family Papilionidae; genus Parnassius; species Parnassius mnemosyne. The sequence goes on from CAVLGL010000093.1 coordinate 63,201,333, forward strand.
GAACAACCAATCTCTGCACGATCATCATCGCTCAGTAGGAGGCTAGTACTTTCTTTGTCTAAATTGCAACCATTTCTGTTTATTATAAAATATTATTTGTTAACATATCCTATTCTTATCTAGCCGTTATGTATCTTATCTCTTATCACAAGAGCAAAATATATTTTCATCTAAAATAAGTATCTAGACTTTTATTTAGTAGACTTTTATTCGTATTGCATATCCGATTGCTATGTAACACATGACTCTAAATTAATCTATAAACAAACTTTTGTAGAATTAACTATCAACCGGGGAATCGAAGCCTGAACTTTCGTTGGAAAATTATATTGAATCTGTTTACTTTTAACGTAGATTACCTTATCATTTGGAATGCCTTATATACTTTAATAGCAATCATTTTAAATATGATTTTTTTATGAAATGAAAAATGACAAACTATTATTAAGCGCGTCGTCAACAATTGTTAATTAGCAAAAAATTTTCCAATCTCTGTTTTTAGGCAAGTAGAAGGCAAGGGGAAACCACTGCACTAATTTCCCATTAAATCCGTATGACATTGAACAATATGAACAGAGCGAAAATATACGACCCGGCTACCCGACGCCATGTCGATTCCAGGTCACATGGTGTGAAATATCCTAAAGGACATACTGTTGTGACTCACCAGACAGAGTGCGGATAAAATGCTACTGGTGACGCATTAAATGGTCAGCGTGTACAGATTCGGAAAAAAAAAGAAATTAGGAACCTGGAACGTCCGAGGAATGATCCAGCCAGGGAAAAAGGAGATATTATAGATATTAGATAAAGAGCAACAACAGCACTATCTACAAATATTAGACCTAACTGAGACTGACATGAGAAGCTCCGGTTTCTATACAACACCAACTGGTTATACTGTCTATTTCTCCGGTTATCGGAACCGGATGAAAGTAAGAATGGAGTTGCCGTATCTGTAACACCTGAAATTAATAAATCGGTTCTAGGATACAATCCAGTGAGTGACCGTATAATTACTCTGAGAATTAACACAAAATCATGACCCGTTAATTTTGTGGTCGTGTATGCTCCCACAGCAACATCAGCAGGGACCGACATCGAGACTTTCTACAACCAAGTCGCCGACACCCTAGAAAGATTGCCATCCAGAAAAATCACACTTCTAATTGGCGATGAAAATGCAAAAGTAGGAAATACTGCAAATGATAATCACCTTAGGTAGGTAGTCGGAAGATATGGACTTGGAGACGAATGAAAGATGTGAAGTGTTGTTACAATTCTGCACTGAAAACTCGCTCACAATTATGAAAACCTGTTTTAAAAACCACCAAAGGAGACTGTATACGTGGGTAATGCCAGGAGACAGTGCGCGAAATCAGATAAACTACATCGAGATCGCCAAAAGATGGAGATCTTGCAATTCCAATACTAAAACCTACCCCGACACTGATTGTGGGAGTGATCACAAATTGCTAGTGGCAGAATTAACACTCAAGCTAAAAAAGTGCTCTCAACCAAGAGCACTGAAAACACAAAGAAGACCCGATCGGGGTGAGCTTCCATTATTTAGCCAAATTGTAGAGGGACGAATCGCTGATTTCACCACAGATTACAATATTGACGTTAATCAGAATTGGAATAGAATGAAAGAAGTCATACTGTCATCACGTAAAGAAAGCAAAAGGGTAATGGTAGATGTTACGGCCTACGGCTGCTCCCACAAACGTTCAATCCTCCGGGGCCTATCAGCGGAGTTTCAACGAACAGACGTAGGTCGGGCCTCAGTATGGCCGCGTGGAAATTCCTAATTACAATAAACAATAAGGGGGAGCGTTCTATCCTACTGCCATTCAACAGGGAGAATATTAAACCGAGCTTACTTACCTATATCCAAGGCGACTGGTCCCTCAGGGTTCGGGTTAACTTTATCGTACAATTATCTAACTTCCAGAAGCCACTAACTCTAATTTGTTATAAAGCGTAACACCCAACAGAAATACAGAATGTCGGTCTATACGAAATCCCGTTACTATAAGCAAAAACGTAACACAATGCACGAACAAGAATGTCCGGATCAAAGTTTACTACCGTTTCGCGTGGCAAAAATTATTTCTAGAATATCAAATGCCGCAGTAGTAGCTAATATTGTCGAATACCCTTATACAGATTCAGAGTTAGACACAAGAAGTCCCGGGAAAAGCTCTCAAACAAGGAATGCGCGATACGAATGCTAGACAGTATATTTACTAGACGCGCCTAAATTATTCCGCGTTCCCGCACAAAAAAATGACAGCGTGATGTCCCAAGCACTGCTGGCAAACGACTCCTGCGATCGCGCGCCCTCGCCACACCGCTCGATCGAACGTCAAACCCGGTATGGCGCCGAGCCGAGCGCCCTATAGCGTCAAATTCCGAAACCTGCGTTCGGGCGTGAACAGTAGATGCTCCAAACAAAGTATGGATTACAGAGGAAACTTGGGAAGCCATCAAATACAGAAAGGAGTTACTAAAGGGCAATCTGGACACTAATCAGAGATCAGAACAATATTAGGAACTTTCGGCGAAAATGCAACGATTGTGTCGTAGAGATTATGATAATTACCTTAATCCCATCTGTCAAGATATTGAAAATCATGCTCAAAATTTTCTTACTACGACCTGTTTCTAAAATAAAAAGTATAACACGGGAGCCGAAACCAAGAATCTGACCTATCGAAAGTGATGCAGGCACACTGTTGACCAAAGTTTATCAAGTGACAGAAAGGTGGCGATTATACTGTGAGAGCCTATACGCACATCCTGGAATGCCATGTGTAGGAACGCTAGGCGAATTAGAAGACCATTATAAGGGACCCGAGATTCTAGAGTCTTAAATCGGAGGTGCACTACGTAAACTAAAGCATAACAAAGCAGCTGGAAGAGATAATATTTTTGCTGATGAGCTAAAGCACCTTGTAGAACAAGGCATAAAAATAATGCGTGATCTATGCAATATCGTATGGAATACAGGAGTTTGGCCCACTGACTGGACAAAATCGCTAGTGATTCCATTACACAAAAAATAATCAATGAGAATATGTGGGAATTGTCGCATGGTGGCTCTGATATCTCATGATAATGCTGTATATACTCAATAAAAGATTACAATCCTATCTACAGTGGCAAATACCCAGTGAACAGGCGGGATTTGTTAAAAGACGGGACCCAAGAGAACAGATTGTGAATGTGAGGCAAATAATTGAGAAAAGCCGGGAGTTCAATACACCTGTGTTCATGTGCTTCATTGACTACTCTAAAGAATTTGACTGCGTAAGATGGAACTGTCTATAGGATATACTCCGGGAAATAGGCGTACCTCAACATCTAATAGTATTGATTGAAAATCTGTACCAAGAAGACGATTCATCGTTAGAGTCAATGGCGTCATCTCTGGAGCATTCAAGCCGAAAGGGGAGTAAGGCAGGGATGTATCCTATCTCCTATCCTGTTTAACATCTACGGGAAATATATAATGAGAAGGGCCCTAGAAGAATGATAAGGAGGAATTTCAATCGGGGGTGTTAAGATCAGCAACCTCAGATATGCGGATGATACCACACTTTTTGCATCATCGGAAAAAAAACTCGCTCAACTCTTTCGCAGGTTAGAGGTAGAAAGTGGATTGGCTGGACTTAGTATTAACAAGTCCAAAACAAACGTTATGTTGATTGACAGAACCAGTCATCTCTCTAGGACTGGAGAAATTTCGGACCTAGAGTTGGTGAGTGAGTTTGTGTACCTCGAATCGCTGCTTTCGGACAGAGGAGGAAGTGAACATGATATAAGAAGACGAATCCAAATAGCTAAAGGTGCAATGAGTAGATTAAAAATAATTTGGCAGAAGAAGAAAATCTCTAATATCACCAAAAAGAGACTTGTCAGAACTTTAGTGTTCTCCATCTTCCTTTATGGCTCTGAAGCATGGACGATTCGAGCAGCAGACAAGCAAAGGATTGATGCGTTCGAAACGTGGTGTTGGAGAAGGATGCTTCGGATATCATGGACCGCTAAGAGGACCAACGAGTCGATCCTGGGACAGCTTCGTGTTGACACCAGACTCTCTACCATGTGTTACCAGAGTATTCTGAGTTACTCGTACTTTGGTCACATTGCCCGACGCCCACCTAATAACTTGGATAGACTTATAGTCGTAGCCAAGGTAGGGGGCAAATCATCCGATCATTCTACCATCCGATCATCCAGCCGCTGGTCGGACCAGATCAAATCACTCACTGGCCTCTCACATACGATTGCAATGCGAAAAGCCGAGGACCGGACAGAATGGAGGGCTATAGTGAACAGCGCTACGAAGGCACTAAATTACGCACACGACCTTCAGTTTTGAAGAACACGACCAAGAACAAGATCCAAAAATAAAATTTTTTTATCAACAATTAAAATATTGGATTATTTTTATGAAGGAAACGACAATTCAAGAAGATTTGTCGATAAATGAAATGTTCTGTGAATCATCAATTACCGTGTTAAATCAGTGACAGGAGTAACGGAGAAAATAGTACGTTGGCGGCGCGAAGGAACAACGTTATTTTGTAACTTTCACTGTGATGTTATTTATCACACATGTCTATATGCAACAGAGGGAAATAAATCAGGAGATGGGCAACAGGGTCTTCCTAATAACGACTAAAAATAAAAAATGTGGTTGCCAACCCGCTTGCCAAGCATGGCAACTATGCCAAATATACCTTCTACTAGGCATATAGTGGGGGTTTTATAGGCTTTTACGGTGTTTGTTGTAATAGTTAATTATTATTAACTATTATTAAAAGTAAAATAATGTATCTTATCTAGTTTGCAGAGCTCCTTCCGCTCTTCCTCAATTGCGTGCAGAATAAGACGCACGTATTATCGACGGTGGTATGTCTTTCCTAGTATAGTATTGTTGGAAATATTTGTGTTGGAATTAGTGGTGATGAGAATAGTGCACAAAATTGTGTTTATCATTTTATTTTATTACGCAGATCATTGATAATTAATTTTTAAAATCATTAAATAATGGATTTCCGCAAACTAACGCCTGGTTCTATTATTGAACTTGTAATTAGTAAATCAAGGGTAGTAAGTACGAATGGTTCCCTAAAAACCCTATTTTGATCAAACCATTTTGTTTCCGTTTATGCCTAATACATTTAGCACTATTGTTCATAGAAAAAAGTAAAGCTTCATAAGCTTATTCTCTTCGTTTTATAATACACAATTTGCACGAAAAAACATTTTGCGTTTTTCAGATGCAAATTAAGATTGCTTTTGTAATTGAATTTCTCTTATATCTTTAGACTTGTATTATGGCCACAGTAGGTTTTTGACTGAGATAATAAATGATAGATTATTAAGCGTGACAAACATAATATGTAGGTTAATATAGACTTAAGATAAGATGTACAAAGGGTATATTTAACTGGACCGACTAGTAAGTCTTCAAAGCGTGGCAGTTGTCACTAAATCCTACCTAATTAAGTATAAACAACATAATATAATACAAAATAGACTTTTTTTTTTTAACTTTGAGTCTACCTGATAGTAAGTGGCTGTTACACTCAATGGACACCTCAACCAACTTCGAACAAAGAAAGCTACAGATGCGTTGTCAGAAAAGTAGTCCCACTATTTGGTAATTCTATTCAATAATAGTATTCTAGCTGAGAGCCGTTTTAGATCAGGGATGTAAATTTGACATTACCCGAACAATTGGGATTCTATTCTCACCGTTCCAAAGAATTTGTTAATTGCAAATTTAAGTGTGTGTAAGCGCTGTCGTCGCGTTACAAGCGAAACACGTCGAAACCTAAATCGCGCTAACAAAGTTCCGAAGTTAAAGCATTATATATAGAATAGCTCCGAAATACCAATCGAAGCGTTGGCCGCTCCCCGGGCAGAACACCTTGCCGGGCGGGAGATCTCCCTTTTTCATTCCACGGCGACGAGTGATTATTTACCACAACCTTGGCGTATCAGATAACATTGTGAGGAAAACTCTATGTCAAAAATTACGTGAGCAACCCGTACTCGGCTTTGAAGGAAACCCGTGTAACCGGATTATTTATTCTGTGCCCGGGTTGCCCACTAAGTGTGAAATTTACAGCGAGCGCTTCGCCCCTGAGCTGCATCTACATCTACTAATTTAGACATCTATAATCAACGGAACACATTATAGTAATATAACATTTTGGATGACTTCCAGTAATGTAGTGAAAGTTGGTTGTGGCAGAAGAAGCATGAGAGTAGAATAAATGCTGTAGAAATGCGGTCATTAAGGAGTATGCTAGGGATGAAGCTGAATGACTGAGTGAGAAATTGTTTAACAAGAGAAGAGTGTGGTTTGCAAGATGATATTGTGACCAGGATTAAGAAAGGAATGCTTCGGTGGTTTGGCCATGTAGAAAGAATGAATGAGGAAAGAGTGACAAAGCAAATTTATGTTGCAGATGTGAACGGCATAGTCGGGAAGGGTCGCCCTAGGCGAAAGTTTATCGACCAAATTGGCGATATATTTAAAATGGGCCAAATCAAGAGTACCTTTAACCGATGAGCGTGTATGCGTAGGTATATGGATGTGGAGGAAGCGAGAGAGGTGTGTCAGGATCGTGCCAAATGGAAGTCCATAATCTCTGCCTAACCCTCTGGGTGACAGGCGTGAGTGTTTATGTTTATGTTTATGTTATGTTCCAGTAATGTTAGTAATTTGTCGAGAATAAGAACAAAAGCCAAGTTAATATTTTTACATAATTGGTTGTGGATGCGGGGAGAATTTATTTTACTGCAAATTGTATGTAATTCATTAGAATGCTCCCATTTTTAGTATGTCATGGCGTCTACATAAGAGTGATATATTCAATGTTCGTATAGTGTATTTCCAGCCAATAATTTGGATTTCCTTAGTAATATGTAAGTTAATAATATCACAGTTCAAAATAATTAGCGAAAGTATTTAATTTAATGTACTTATTGATGATCATAGAAAGATGTTCAAGAATAACTGAATACAACGACTTGATGTGCTATTCGAGGCACGGGGTGAAACATCTCCAACTTCCTGACTATAGCTACTAAGAATTTCTTAACAAAAAAACCTGACTTATGTCCTGACCCGGGACTCGAACCCGGGACTTCATGACCACCAGTCGCGCTTTCGGCCACTAGACCAACGAAGCTGTAAGCGTTTCTCTGCAGATAATAACTATAAATGAACATAAACGTTCACCTATGACAGTGACCGAAATTTGGTCTGGAGGAAATTATGGCATATTTTAAAAAAAAGAATAATCATTTCATTGTTACCGGCAACGTTCAATGTACGATCGAGGATTGAGTACACACTACGAAATTTTTAGGAAAACATCTAGGGTGTAAAATTTGGAAAAGGCAATGAAATTCTACATAACATTTAAGTTCAAACAATAATACAATTAACTTATTATTCATTCATAGTAAAATAAAACAGAACTTCTTCTGAGCTTCCCGTTTTTGGTAATTTTATATCCCAAAAATCTCATTTAAATTCATAGTGGCACCTATTTTATAAAGTCTACTATATTAAAAGTCAGTCAGACCACCTTTAAAGTGAGAATAATTATTGTTGAAGTTACATAAAGAAAAACGTTATCAGTTCCTTATAATTAATATAGGTACATACAATTTACAGAAAATATAGGTATGATAGTAAAATATATTAAATAATTTTAACACGTGGTACTCGTAGAGCCATGCTGCAACTATATAAGTAGTATAGTTGTAGCACGAATGGGTCGGCTCGACCGGGGAAGAACCACGCTCTCACAGAAAACCAGCGTAAAATAATGGTGTGTGTAGGGAACCGGAGACCCTTTTTACTGGCAAAGAGGCATTCCATCTTAGTCCTCACGGGTAACAACGCATCTGCATCTTGAGTATTTATTATGTCATACATGTAGATGTCTATGGGTCACAGTAACCACTTACCATCAGGTGGACTGTGAGCTCGTTTGTCACCCTATCCTATAAAAAATACCATATAAATAAAATTCTGCTTTCTTCAACAAGGAGTATTTTATTAAGATAAGAGGTTATTTGGTTGCCATTTAAACATGAATAACCACAGGGGTTAATTTTCAGAATGGTTAAACCGATTGTAATAAAACTTGACGAACAGATAGAGTGTATTTCAGTGTATTTCATGCCGGCTCAACGCCTGCAACTTTACAAGGCGCAGGTTCGGCCTCACATGGAATACTGTTCCCATCTCTGGGCTGGGGCTCCCCAGTGCCAGCTTCTTCCACTTGACCGCATCCAGCGCAGAGCGGCTCGAATCGTCGACGACCAAGTCCTTTCCGATCGGCTCGACTCATTGGCACTGCGAAGAGATGTTGCATCTCTTAGCATTTTCTTTCGCATTTACCATGGGGAGTGCTCTGAGGAATTGTTCGGATTAATCCCAGCCGCCAAATTTCACGAACGCACATCGCGGCAGAACTCCCGATACCATCCACACCATCTGGATGATTGGCGGTCCACCACTGTGCGATTTAGAAGATGTTTTCTTCCTCGCACAACTTCCTTGTGGAATAGTTTACCACCAGCGATTTTTCCGGACCGATACGACTTAGGGACCTTCAAGAAAAGAGCCTACTCCTTTTTAAAAGGCCGGCAACGCATCTGCAATTCCACTGGTGTTGCGGTTGTTCATGGGCGGCGGTAGTCACTTACCATCAGGTGAGCCGCATGCTAGTTTGCCCCCTCTCCTATAAAAAAAATAAAAAATAAAGATAGAGTGTTGATATAATGCCACACATCGAAAACTTTTAAAAGCTTGAGTATAGTGGTAAATTCAACTTCAAACTCTATGCTTATCTCAAGTTACGCGACTAGGAATCACGAAGAAACTCATAACGATTGTTTACGTAAGAAGCGTAAGAAGGATTAAAGAGAACACTATAGAGAAGAAGAAGTATGTGAGCATTCCGATGCAGTCCTACTGGCAACCACTTGAGCTTAGTACGAAAAAGAGAGACATGGTCATATTTGCGCAATCCAAATATAAACCTCTTGCAAAAATTCTGAATTCGCTCGAGTTTATAGAGCTGAGCTTCGGTGAGATCTAGATAGCTGTCATCTGCGTAGTCAAAAATAGGGAAGAGAAGGGACTTGGCAAGCATAGTTTAGGTGGAATCCCTACATCTCTAACCATGTTTTTCACTCCAACTAGTGAGGAGATACTTATACTTTGCTTACCATTAGGAGGCTGCCACTCGAGAACCTATATTTCCCAATTAAAGTTAGTTCTTAGAGATACATATATGGCCAGTCTATTGCTAATTTTGTTAGGCTATGTCGGTTACCCTAGTCCTACTTCAGATGTCCCCATCACGATGTCTCTCACGCAGGTAAACTCCGAGAAAAGCGCCCTTCATAACTTGCTGAGTGACCTTTTACTTCTTTATACGACCAGCAGTGCAGACACATGTGTTAGCGCTCAATGACAGTTTCGATTCGTTCGATATTTTATATATATACACGTTATAGAAGTAACATGATATAAGACTGGTGTTAAATTATGTATGGACGATACTGCGTGCTTAGCGTATTATTTTTTCAGTTTAAGGGGCATATTAGTATTTTATACGTGTATCGCCAACCTTATGATAACGTACGACTCTCGTATTGAACTTTCGGCAGCTGCCGCATATTTTATTAAAGATTTTAAGAAATAGGGTGACAAATGAGCACACAGTTCACCTGATGGTTTGTGGATGATGTAGCTCATATAAATCTACGTCTATCCTCGATTAAGAATCAAAATGTAGATGCGTTGATACCCCAAAGGACTAACGTAGAATGCCTCGTTTTCAGTGAAAATGGTATATGCACTTAATTTGTAAGATATTGTTAATGTATCAACATGATATTCAATAATTCATTCAACACAGCGTATCAAAGTCCATTGTTGAACATAGATCTCTCCATATAATTATATATTTTGTAAGTACAATATTTTAGTCGAGTATTACAATCTTGTAATTTCTATCCGAATCTTTGCTGGCGTAGCTTTTGTTACTGTTAGTTAGTTTTACAAACAAAATAGTAAGCAAGGAAACTCAATTATGAAACATCTATTCAACTAATATAAAGTATCATTATGGCGGTTTCATTGACTTTTTGTCAACAGAATCTACTAAGGAAATAAGCGGGCGCTTTTGTAGAAGCAATTTTAATCGTCGTTTTTAATTTATCCGAACCAAGAAATAGTTTTAATTTCATATTTTTTTTATAAAGCTGAAGTAAGAATGAACTTGTAGTCCACCTGATGGTAAGTGGTTACTGCAGTTCATGGACTGTAGCCAACTTAATACAAAGAAGTCTAAAAATGCGTTGTCGTCCCTGAGGACTAAGATCGAATGCCTCAAAGCCTGTAATTATGATGGTACTTTATATTTTTCAGACCAGAACCTAACAATGCAAGCACTAATATTTGGTGATATTTTTTTTTATAGGATCGGGTGACAAAAGGGCACACAGTACACCTGATGGTAAGTGGTATTCGAGCCGACCCATTCGTGCTACAACAATAATATAGCTGCAGCATGGCTCTACCACGTAGAAATATATGATATGATATGATAGAAATAATAAGAGGGTGGTACCTCACCAGATGGACTAATCTAAGAATAAAATTCAAAAATTATGTATACACAAGCTTAAAGGTTATAACAGTAATTAAAAAACCGAATGCGTAAAAACCGATGCCCGTGTTAGTTAGTTCAGATGTGTAACATTTTTTCACATGATTGAACTTTGTAAGTTACATGTTGTGAATAATAAAACCCCTTTAATAATAATCAAAAAAAATAACTGTCATAAATGCTATGCATATACGAAAATGTACATATCTTAAATGATCATGTTTTTTTTTGTTACAAACTTTTTAAAAATAGCGTATTATTACTCAAACACAAAAAAATGTTATGAATTCCTTCATTACTTCAGTTTTTGCATATATTCCTTGTTACTGAAATATTTCCGTAGTAAAATGTAAAAATATAGTTTTTAGCCAGATTCATGAAAAAAGTGTACCAAACGAAATTTAATTTCATGCTGTCGCTGGCATACGAGAACACGGCATATTTAAATACAAATATATGTGTGTTGTTTAACATTCAAGTGTGAATATGTTATACCAATGGCATAATTATTAAAGTACTCGCATTTCCTACGGGTAGCTCTGTAAATGGTCTTTAATCGACCACAAAAAGGATAAGGTTTCGACTACGTTTTATTTTCCTATCTTTCGTGTATAAAGCGATATCCTCTCTGGAGAAAACTTCGCTTGATAAACACTAATTAATGCATATTCAGTTTACCGATTGTTCGACAGAGGCAGTATTGTCGCTAATTTGCTATTTAGTTCGTTTGCATAATGATTTCTTATATTCACGTAAACATTCCACGAGTCTCCCCCGTAACCATGGGTGCTGTAAAACATCCGAGACGTTGGGAATTAAAAATAAGTACAAATAAATAAGTTATATGCGATAAAACCCATAAAAATAGTTTGAGTCAATAGCTATGGTTTGGTTATCGATAATACTTAATACGAATTGCGAATTTTTCAATAACTATTAAGCATTTATGCATTTGCTAGCTTCTACAAGATGCGTTATAGTGAAGCCGATTTTGATGGTTATTAATTTTTTTAGATGATATTTTTTTCCTGTAATGATTACAGTATTCATAGTGTAACGAACCCCCCCCCCCCATCTTTTTTCTTTTCTACTATTTATCCACTTATATTTGTATTTCTTTAGAATCTATATCTGTAAGATATATAAATATATCAAATTTAAGTGACCAGTATAACTTGATCTTTCTAAAGGTTTAAATATAGGCCGTTTAAATTTATGGCGTGATCGTTTTAGTTAGGACCCTTTTTTACGTTGTTTATGTATAGTAACTTAGTTCTTTTAGGTGTATCTTGGAAGAATGAATATTCACGAGAGCAATCGAAAGCTGTTGGTAGAGTCTTATAAGCTAGAGAACCCCGTTCACGAAGACAGAGCTCAAAAAGGTTAAGAACAATAAATTGTCCCTATTCCACTTGTATCTGGTTCACAACAGTCAATTCCTTATTAATTAATCCCTTCCCGCTTGGAAAAGGCTCACAATATTTATATCAAATACCAGTTACAAGGGCTTCGCTCTCCCACATTTTAAAAAAAAATGTGGAGGAGGTACACGGCCCCACACACGCCGCGCACGGTGAGCGCCAACCATTTTAATGCGCTCCCCCCGAAGGATACGCATAGTTGGGAACTGGACCGTAGTCCACAGCAAAATAACTGGCGAACCAGTAAAAGAGGACTTGGCCCCTTGATAGTGCGTAAGCACAAACATCGACCGAAGTCGCGCATGTCAATGCGTGTAAACGCCATACAGAATACGATCAAATCCAGCCACAGTGAATGTACGTCACACGGGTTAGGCAACAATAGGCACACTGACCATAAAAAGCCTTCCGTGAGCGCCACCACCTGCCAGACCGCCGTTCCTGCAGACGTGATGTAAGTGTAAGGCATCACCACCAATTGCATGGTCAGCACGGCCAATTGGCCGCAGAGCGTGTCATGAGTCTACCGCTCACCTCAAGGGAATGGGGTCCCACGTTGCGCGGCTTTCGGCCGCAGCCTTGAGAGCCTCCTCAGATTCTCCCTCCAGCTACCACCCGCATGAGGTCAACACATATGCTCCACCAACCAATACAATGGCAGATATAACCAATAGGCAGTTATAAGATAATATTAATAATTCGCCATCAGAAAGGGTTTGTGTCACTGACGTTGAGTATATGCATTTTTCGATCATGTTTGTCTCACCCACCAACAAGTTGCCTTCAATCTCTCAAAGGTGGGAACTTTATAGAGATATATTATTAAGTTGTTATATAAAACATCATGGAGGGCAGACAGTCTGCAGCCCCGCAATGAAGGGACCCGACTTGGGCAAAGCTACTTAGGTTGTGAGTCAAACCAAGACGCAGAGAGCGCCATTGAGAATAGCGACCCGCCAAACAACCATCGTAGAGACGCAATGCTACAGAATGCAACAAGCATCAATACGACTATCGTCGGGCTTACACCATCCCAAGGTCCCCCATACAGTCCCAGCAGACATCACCACCCGCATACCTCCATCGACCAGAACCACAAGATGCATCGAATCAGGTGCAGCACACCCGCAGATCCATCACAAGACACAATAATGCAAGTAGCAGTAAGCATCAATGCAACTATCATACGGATGGCGCCCCCTCACAACACACCCACATGATCCCTATCGTCTTTGGTAACAAAATTTTATAATGTTGTTAACTAAAAATACCACCGACGTATCATAGTAGTACGGTACTAAGACGTCAGTAGCCAAAACTCCACGTATCATAGCGCTATTGCACTAAGACATGAAGTTGAGTATGCTTGCTGCACTTAAAAGTACTACCAAACACACTCACCCTAATCCGAAAGATAGCCGACGTATCATAACGCTATGCGCTAAGACGCCGCCCACAACCGGTAGGGTTGTGCGATGTCCACGGGCAAGTCGTATTGCTACAACAAACCCGCTTACCACCGGCACTAAGATGATATGTCTAGGACACATCGGTTAGTGAGTCCAAGTTTACCTCGGTCTCAGAGGCTGCGAAGCAACCTACACGCCACTATAATAATCCTTTTCAAGTCCCATTTCTTTCAATATAATGCTTTTACATATTTGAGACCTTCCACATATTTGCTTTATTTCATAGACCATACTACTGTATGTCTTATTCATATGGGACTTCAAGTCATAACTCTGCTATCATAATGCTTATGCATCATAGAGACCTTCTATATTAACGCTTTGGTTCGTCAGACCTTACTATGTTAAGTCCTTAATATAGGACTAGTCATTGTGCAACCTTAGTACGAGCAGTCGGTCAGCCGACCACCCCATATATATGTACAACCTTGGGTATGTGTCTCCGACAACGCCCCAATATAAGGGAACATTACAAGAACACGTTCATTAACTTAGAAATTTTCCAATTATTACACGAACTCCTTCATCAACTTAGAAAATTTTAATCCATTTTTTCTATTATATTACAAATGTTATTTATCTTTATTATTGCAATATAATCGCCTTGTATTTATATGATTTGATATATTTTAAACATTTTAAGCAGGTTTTTAATAAATTTAGAGATTTTTTGAGACATTTTATGCGTTTACTAATATATATAATATTCAATATTCCAAATGGATATTTTTGAACTCTATGCTTATTATTTGCATTTTATTGTTTAAATTATAATTTCTATGACATTTTTAAATGTCTGTAAAATGAATTTAATTATTATTTATTAATAATAATTATGAGGCGTCACAATCCACCCCCAAATTTTATGTTAATGATCCACATAGTGGAGTCGTTAATATAAAATTTTAGTATTTTGAGAGCATATTCACTACACTCAAATAATTGTTGGTATATCTGTTCTTTCCTCTTTTAATCTGTTACAATACGGCATATGTTATCAAATCCCCCTGCCCCAGAGAATGGCCGCCACCAACACCCCTTCAACCACAATTATCACAATGTGATAACACCATACATCAAGTTATTGTATATCGTGTTGTTAATAAAGTTTGCAGTCAATTGTCGATTTCTTATTTTATTAATTTATCTTTAAATCTTTGAAACATTATTTCGATAGTGTCACACTTTATGTGCATACAATCCAGTTTGATATTTGTTGAGGTCAGTTCGATACCACATAGGATAAATGTGTTTGAGCCATTCGCCCTGACCCAACTCCCATATTTATTTAATAAAAATGATTACAAAATTATCTTACGATCTATATTTACAACTCTTCATTATATATTAATAACGTTCTACTATCATATAACAAATCTCTTGCTCATAACTTTAATAATTTTAGACCTTTAACTTAAACAATTATTTCCATGGGCCACCCACAAAACCCTTTTATGTTACAATATTTATTTAATTACTCTAATTTATACAAAAAGAAATTATTATTTAAAATATTTTAATAAGTGAATAGCATTGAAAATTCCTCTAATTTCGTTTGTCTCTGGATTTGCTAAGGTATATACATTGTCAAATGGTACGGCTGCTATTACATAAGGTCCTTCATATGCCAAATTGAACTTACTCATAACTTTATTATCAGCGTCTGATCTACTAGATCTTGAAATTTTTACTAAGTCACCAATATTATATTTTATTAATCTATTTCGCTTATCAAATTTTGTGTTTCTTATTCGACTTGCCTCTTTTAAATTTTTACGCACTTGTTGTCTAATTTGTTCGACATTATGTTTGTCTTTACTTTTAGAAATTACTTTGTCAAAAGACATCTCATTAGACTCACCATAAAGAATCTCACAAGGCGTGAAGCCTGTACTATTGTGATAAGAATTATTATACAATTCTTCTAATTTCGGCAATATTAACGCCCAATCTTTGTGGTTAGTATGACAAAGCGTCCTAAATAATCTGCTCAACTCTTTATTTACTCGCTCTGTTGTATTTGGTCTAGGATTTCTAACTGTGGTATATATTGGCTTTATATTTAATTCACTCATTGATTGTTTCCAGTGATTACTTACGAACTGTTTTCCATTATCTGTCATTATTGCCTTGGGCTTTATAATCTCAACAAAATGCTTTACTTTTGTTACAACAGACTTTGCTGTTGACTGTTTTAAAGGATATAATTTGATAAATTTACTGAATGAATCTTGAATGACAAATATGAAAGTGTACCCAAAGGTACCTGATACAAGCGGTCCATATAAGTCTGCCATGACTATATCGCCAATGTTTTCTGTTATTATAGATTTGCAGGGACCCACATATGTTATATTGCTTTTCTTAGATAACTGACATAAATGACAAGCCCTTAATTGGTTTTTAATATCTTTTGTTAAACCTTTCCAAAAGAATCTGTCTCTCACATATTTAATTACCTTATAGGGTCCTTGATGACCCATTTCGACATGCACTTGATTTATAATATCTTGTCTCAATGCTTTAGGTAAATATTTTACTTCTTGTAAATTCGTTTTGTAATATAATACATCATTTTTCAAACTATATCTTTTAAATTTATTGTTTTGTTTTATTATGGAAGTATTTAATGTCTTTAACTTTTCAATAATAGCCAACGACTCTGAATCTTGTAATTGATATACTGTTAAGGATTTTAATTTTTCTATCAACTCAATATTCGGTTCGCTCTCTGTGTAAGCAATTTCTAAACTATTATTTTTATCCTCTTGTATTAAATCGCCATCAGGAGGATAACGTGATAGCACATCTGCAACAATATTACGTCTACCCGATGTATGCTGTACTTCATAATTAAATTGTTCTATATACAAAATCCATCGGGTTACTCTACCATTGAATAACTTCATATTATTAATAAACAATAATGCTTTATGATCAGTTAGTATTATTACTTTACTGCCCCGCAAATATGTTTCAAATTTCTTTAGGCAGCTTATTACAGCATAAAACTCTTGTTCAGTAACAGACCAATTTAATTCGGGGCCTTTTAAGGCTTTACTATGATAGCCTAAAATTCTCATTTCATTATTATCATCTATCTGATATAGTACTCCGGCCATACCCACACCGGAACAATCTGTTTGTAAATAATACGGCTTATTAAAGTCTGGATGATGCAATTGTATTGTATTAATAAATTGTTGTTTTATAAAATCAAATGCCTTCTGTTCTTTACCGCTCCATTGGAACTTTCGTCCCTTTTTAAGTAATTCACAGAGCGGTATTATGCTCTCGCTGTAATTTGGTATAAACCTTCTATAAAAATTGCATAGACCTAAAAAGGCCCTTAATTGTTTAATCTTTTTAGGTGCTGGAAACTCTTGGATCGCTCGAATCTTATCGGGATCTGTCTTTATGCCTTCTGTTGAAATTATAAAACCCAGCATTTTAATTTCTTTACAAATAAATTCACATTTCTGCAAGTTACACGTTAAGCCAGCTTTGTTCAATTTACTTAAAACAATATCAATGTGCTCCAAATGTTTATCTAACGTTCCTGTTGTAATAATGGCTAGATCATCTAAATAGTTCACACAAAATTCTTGGACTTCTGGTCCTAATATTAAATTCATGGCTCTGCTAAAGCTTCCTACTGATGTTTTTAATCCTTGCGGCAAAACATTATATACATATGACTTTCCATTGAATGTGAATCCAGTATATTTTCTACCATCTTTATTTATCGGAATTTGAAAATATGCATTATTTAAGTCAATGGTAGTGATATAATTCGCTCCGTGAAATGAATTCAAAACATCTAATTGTATAGGTGGTTTCTCTGTTTCTGCAACCATTTTCTTATTTATGCTTCTGGCATCAAGCAGAACTCTAATTGAGCCGTCTTTTTTAAGAGTGAATGTCAATGGACTACTGTAAGGCGTTGATGTCCTTGTGATGATACCAGCTTGTTCCATTTCATTTAACTTTTCTTCCATTTTCGCTCTATATGCATATGGAATGGGATAGGACCTAGTAACTATAGGTTCATCATCGATCATTTCAATTTTATGCTCATAGCAATTGGCTCTTCCCAATTTGCTCGAAAACATATTCTTATGCTTTTCCAAAACCTTACTAAGTTTTGCCCTTTCAGAGACCTCCAATGTAGATCCTATTTTTATATTTATTAAGGGATCATCGGTACATTGTTTGATGCAGTTATAATGTAATACAGATTTATTATTATATTTGAAAGGTATAAAGTAGTCTTTGTTTTTCACTTTAAATTCTATTCCAACAGTAGTATTTCTCAAATCAATCAATATTTTATTTCTCTTGAGCCAGTCAAAGCCTAATATTAAAGGTCTTATTAAATTACCTACAATTAAAGTTTGTGTTTCAAAGACTACTTCGTCTATCTTTATAGGCAATATGATCATCTGTTGTATTTTTGTGCTGCGCTGCCCAACAGCACCTTTTATTTGCATTGCTTTAACTGGCATTATTGATATTTTACGATTATTATCTTTAATTTGTAAATATAAACTTTCTGAAATGCATGTAACATCGCTCCCAGTGTCTAGGAGCGCGTCTATTTCTTTGTCAAATATTGAAACTTTAATTTCAGATCTCATATTCCCTATAAATTCCCTTTGATATTTATCTTCGTCTTCCTCGAAGACGGTTTGCACGAATAACTCCGTTATGGGCAAGTCCGACCTGGCTTTTAAGGTGTTTAATATGCTATTTACATTGTCGTTATAACTAAGGCCTTCTCTGTTAAAATTTGCTTTTAAAGTAATAGGTTTTCGCAACCCTCTATTGTTTTTACCCAATGTTTGACCAGGTCGCCAACCCAGTTTTAATAACATATTTAATGCTTTGTTCCCTTTTACATTGTAAGGGGTCGAATCGGGAACTAGTTCGACCTCTACAGCTCTAAATTTGGCTCAGGGGCCGTAACATCAGGTTGGTCATTAGTGAAATGTATTTCATGTACTTCATTAACGTTCTTTTTTCCCTCTTCGGGTTTACGCCATGTTTTGTATGATTGTTGTATTTCTTTATGTTTTTGCTCCGTATTATTATTAAACTTCCTCCTTTTCTCATTATAGTAAGGTTCACGACCTTCATCTTGTTTGTCGATGTCATCTAAGTTTCTTAAGAAATCTGTCGTGTCTATTATTGTCTCAATTTTAGCTATTCTCCATAATTGCTGCACAGTTTTAGGATAATGTCTGATGACATCAGTTACTAATTGTTTTTCAGGTATCGGATATGATAATGTTTGTGCCTTCTCAACAACATAAAGAAAATAACTAACCATGGTGGGGTGTGTACTTCTATTCCATTTATTTTGCACAAGGAATCTCTTTACTTTATTTTGTTCTTCTTCACCCCAAAACACTCTTAGGAAGTCAGCTTTAAAATCATCAAAAGTTGTCCAACGCACATTATTAATGCGAGCCCAATACTTGGCTTCACCTACTAAGCACTCTTGTGCTATCGAAATTTCGAGACCATTAGATGGAACTTTCTTTAAATAATTGGTGAGATCTTCCAAAAATGATACTGGATGAGTATTTCCATTTCCAAATTTCGGCTTTTCTATTGTTACATTATGTACATTATATACAATATTTTGTCTAGGATCATTTACATGAGAGGTGCTCGCCCCGGACACCTCTCCTTGATTTATTTTAATTTGGTAATCTTTCGTTTGGTTAATAAATTTTTCCTCAAGATCCTTTATTTTAACCTCAAAGGTTTTCACTGCATTCTTAATTAATTTCTGAAGCATTTTCATCTCATCTTTAGGCTTAGCCTTAATTGAGGTTGATTTTTTCTTATTTTTAGCCATTTTTAATTTTTATTACCACGTTTTTTTTTTTTTACACTTTTTGTGTCCTTCACTTACTTTAATTGAGTTTTTCCACTTATTTCACTTTATAATATATAGTATTGCAGTTTTTTTTTTTTTTTTTTTTTTTACACCTGTTGTGTCCTTCACTTAGTTTAATTGAGTCTTTCCACTTATTTCACTTTTTATTATTTCGCTCCGTTATGCACACACCTATATTATTACTCAATTTTAATATTTAAGCCCCACCCCCAGACTCTCAACCACCCCCAGCAAACACCACTCTCCAAGACACCTCTCCATTTCACGGACAACAAATTGTAGGCATATAGCCTACCTCATAATTTTATATTACCGGCCTCCTATTTAAAATTTAACCTCTATCCTGGTCACGGCACCAAATTGTAACGAACCCCCCCCCCCCCATCTTTTTTCTTTTCTACTATTTATCCACTTATATTTGTATTTCTTTAGAATCTATATCTGTAAGATATATAAATATAACAAATTTACGTGACCAGTATAACTTGATCTTTCTAAAGGTTTAAATATAGGCCGTTTAAATTTATGGCGTGATCGTTTTAGTTAGGACCCTTTTTTACGTTGTTTTTGTATAGTAACTTAGTTCTTTTAGGTGTATCTTGGAAGAATGAATATTCACGAGAGCAATCGAAAGCTGTTGGTAGAGTCTTATAAGCTAGAGAACCCCGTTCACGAAGACAGAGCTCAAAAAGGTTAAGAACAATAAATTGTCCCTATTCCACTTGTATCTGGTTCACAACAGTCAATTCCTTATTAATTAATCCCTTCCCGCTTGGAAAAGGCTCACAATATTTATATCAAATACCAGTTACAAGGGCTTCGCTCTCCCACATTTTAAAAAAAAATGTGGAGGAGGTACACGGCCCCACACACGCCGCGCACGGTGAGCGCCAACCATTTTAATGCGCTCCCCCCGAAGGATACGCATAGTTGGGAACTGGACCGTAGTCCACAGCAAAATAACTGGCGAACCAGTAAAAGAGGACTTGGCCCCTTGATAGTGCGTAAGCACAAACATCGACCGAAGTCGCGCATGTCAATGCGTGTAAACGCCATACAGAATACGATCAAATCCAGCCACAGTGAATGTACGTCACACGGGTTAGGCAACAATAGGCACACTGACCATAAAAAGCCTTCCGTGAGCGCCACCACCTGCCAGACCGCCGTTCCTGCAGACGTGATGTAAGTGTAAGGCATCACCACTAATTGCATGGTCAGCACGGCCAATTGGCCGCAGAGCGTGTCATGAGTCTACCGCTCACCTCAAGGGAATGGGGTCCCACGTTGCGCGGCTTTCGGCCGCAGCCTTGAGAGCCTCCTCAGATTCTCCCTCCAGCTACCACCCGCATGAGGTCAACACATATGCTCCACCAACCAATACAATGGCAGATATAGCCAATAGGCAGTTATAAGATAATATTAATAATTCACCATCAGAAAGGGTTTGTGTCACTGACGTTGAGTATATGCATTTTTCGATCATGTTTGTCTCACCCACCAACAAGTTGCCTTCAATCTCTCAAAGGTGGGAACTTTATAGAGATATATTATTAAGTTGTTATATAAAACATCATGGAGGGCAGACAGTCTGCAGCCCCGCAATGAAGGGACCCGACTTGGGCAAAGCTACTTAGGTTGTGAGTCAAACCAAGACGCAGAGAGCGCCATTGAGAATAGCGACCCGCCAAACAACCATCGTAGAGACGCAATGCTACAGAATGCAACAAGCATCAATACGACTATCGTCGGGCTTACACCATCCCAAGGTCCCCCATACAGTCCCAGCAGACATCACCACCCACATACCTCCATCGACCAGAACCACAAGATGCATCGAATCAGGTGCAGCACACCCGCAGATCCATCACAAGACACAATAATGCAAGTAGCAGTAAGCATCAATGCTACTATCATACGGATGGCGCCCCCTCACAACACACCCACATGATCCCTATCGACTTTGGTAACAAAATTTTATAATGTTGTTAACTAAAAATACCACCGACGTATCATAGTAGTACGGTACTAAGACGTCAGTAGCCAAAACTCCACGTATCATAGCGCTATTGCACTAAGACATGAAGTTGACTATGCTTGCTGCACTTAAAAGTACTACCAAACACACTCACCCTAATCCGAAAGATAGCCGACGTATCATAACGCTATGCGCTAAGACGCCGCCCACAACCGGTAGGGTTGTGCGATGTCCACGGGCAAGTCGTATTGCTACAACAAACCCGCTTACCACCGGCACTAAGATGATATGTCTAGGACACATCGGTTAGTGAGTCCAAGTTTACCTCGGTCTCAGAGGCTGCGAAGCAACCTACACGCCACTATAATAATCCTTTTCAAGTCCCATTTCTTTCAATATAATGCTTTTACATATTTGAGACCTTCCACATATTTGCTTTATTTCATAGACCATACTACTGTATGTCTTATTCATATGGGACTTCAAGTCATAACTCTGCTATCATAATGCTTATGCATCATAGAGACCTTCTATATTAACGCTTTGGTTCGTCAGACCTTACTATGTTAAGTCCTTAATATAGGACTAGTCATTGTGCAACCTTAGTACTAGCAGTCGGTCAGCCGACCACCCCATATATATGTACAACCTTGGGTATGTGTCTCCGACAACGCCCCAATATAAGGGAACATTACAAGAACACGTTCATTAACTTAGAAATTTTCCAATTATTACACGAACTCCTTCATCAACTTAGAAAATTTTAATCCATTTTTTCTATTATATTACAAATGTTATTTATCTTTATTATTGCAATATAATCGCCTTGTATTTATATGATTTGATATATTTTAAACATTTTAAGCAGGTTTTTAATAAATTTAGAGATTTTTTGAGACATTTTATGCGTTTACTAATATATATAATATTCAATATTCCAAATGGATATTTTTGAACTCTATGCTTATTATTTGCATTTTATTGTTTAAATTATAATTTCTATGACATTTTTAAATGTCTGTAAAATGAATTTAATTATTATTTATTAATAATAATTATGAGGCGTCACAATAGGTACATAATCAACTTTCATATTATAAAAATAAAAAAGAACTATCAGATAAATGTCTATGCACTCGAGTTATCGTAATTTAAGTGGAAGTTAATGGTGCAGAAAGTTTAATTTTTCTTCATATTCAGGGAGTAGTTTACTCCTTTTCTTATTATAGACAATCCCAACTTGAGAGCTTTCCCGTTAATTGGGTAATTTAACCTGCTGGCATATGCAATTTTTCACGCATACTAGGATCTTGCAAATTGTCTTATACACACTACAATATTAAGATGCCGTATTCCACGGAGCTGTTACTTTCAGGTAGCGCGGTATCTAGTCAGAGCGCGCGATGACTTATCATTAATCTATGATTAAAACTTTAATTTTTCACCTAATTACTGGACCGATTACGTTCATCTTTTGTATATCGTTAGCAAAGGCGATAAAAAATATGTGGTTTCATTTACTAAACATATGTGGGACCCATTCTGTATATCCTACCCAAGCGAAGGCAGATGGGTCGCTAGTTATAATAACAAAGTAACATTCACTATCTTAGACTGAGTGATAACCTTTTTAACAAGGTTGACGAACGAGCGCAGCGTCCACGTGGATGGTGTGGGGCATAGACACCTCGATTGAGAATTAGCAGATGCATATTCACTCTGAGGACTAATACATACCTCATTATGAGTAAAAGTGGTCTTCGTCATTCACAATAAAAAAGACAGCATCGTTACATTGCATTTCACGCAAGCTATTACAATATTCTGACTCTTTGGTATAGTGGTTGTAAATGCGGTGTCTGATCGTAAGATCCTGGGTTCGAGTCCAAGGTTGGATCAAAATCAGTTATTGGAGTTTATGTCAAAAAATTCTCAGTTGCACCCCGGAGTTCGGAAGTTGGCGGTGTTTCATCGCCGTGGCTCGGATAGGACCTAAAGCCGTTGTTCCTGTACCTAATCTTTGTCCGGTCGTGTCGAGTAACCGTACCAACTGACTATAAGAGTGAGGGATTAAAGAATGAACTTGTGATTACGCATATACTCGGGCACTATAATCCTGTTCTGTGCTGGCTAGCGTGACTGACAACTCGATGGGAGGACATTACTGTAGCCACAATACTTGCACTACTACGAGTACTACTACTCTACTCTACCAAGTAAATTGCCTGTAAAATTAAGAAAGATTTTTAAAAATAAAAAAGAAATCTCTCAAAAGCAATATACGACTATGACGTCATTTATTGCTTTTTACTATGCTGTCATGCAAGTAACATCTTTATTTTGTCAATTTTTTAAGTGAAACATAATTTAACTAAAAACTGACAAGCAGGCAAGGTTTGAAACTGCAAAATTATTTTTCTAAGCATAATTATCGCACCCTTATAAAAATGATCGCAGCGAAGTGGGCTTGTACTTTTAACGAGGGCTGACAAAAGTTTTATCGAAAGTATGCTCAGATGGATTCACAGGACAAAAGGACATTCACCAAGAGCACGTCAAAAGAATGAATTTTAAGATGATCTCACAATCGCTTAGCTACTAGTAATCGAAAATTAAATATTTTGCAATTTTTTGTTTTCTGTAAAAAAATATAGAAGAGGAGGCAAATGAGGATACGATTCAGCTCATCAGTAATGGAATCGCAGGTACGTTGCCGGCCTTTTGTAAGAGTAGGGTCTTTTCTTGGAGGTCCCTAATTCGTAGCGGTCCGAAAAAAACCGCCGACGAAAGTATGGTCGTGCGAGGCAGAAAATTCTGCGTATCGAACGATACTGTACCGTCAGTCATCCAGATAATGAGGATGAAATTTAGAGTTCTGTTGCAATGTGCGATGGTAGAATTCAGATTTTGAGAATAGTAACTATCATTGTAAGTGTATAATACAGTTTTTTTTTTAAAAAAACCGGCTTCAAATAATTTAAAATTACCATAAAATTTTAAATGGCAAATTATTGAAAAATATACCATCGGTTATTTCTTTTCTAATTTTTTTAATTGCATGAAATGTATACATTGCATGAAATGTATATATCTTGGCATTTATAATTATGATAATAATAACGATTTATTTGGATAGAAGCACGACAAACATAATAACGGATTCACGGCATCAGCCTACATTCTATCCAAATAAATTGTTATCATTATCATAATTATAAATATTTAAATGAATAGTAATAATAATAGTAGTAACAGTGAGTGTATAGTGCCTCATTTATTATTGGCTCGATTTTAGATGGGGAACAAAAATGTATTGATCACGTGAATAATAAAATCAGGGCAGCATTTTTCAACCTAAAAACGCTCAACAAAATCAGATCTTATTCTATGGAGCTTTGCGGATACTTTTATGTGATACTCTGGTGCTATCTCAATTCAATTACTGCAGTTATATCTTTGGTTCAAGACTTTTTTCGTTTCAACACAGAGAGAGCAATACAGAGTGCAAAATGCTTGGTTTGGTTTTTGATTTAATGTGCCCAAAAGAGAATCCATTATTCCATACCTGAATAAAAAAAGCTTACTTAACATGAGTGCTAGAAAGCAGCTTTAGTACGCTTGTACAGTGCATAGGGTAATATTGAACAAAAGCCTAAGTAGCTATTTGAAAAATCCAAGTTATCTCATACCGAAGCCTTCGTAAGAACTCGTTAAGCCTGTTGAGTATGCCAAATCATAAGATAAAGCGTTACAGAGGTTGTTTTAAATTTAGTGCAGCAAGAATATGATACGATTTGCCCCCTCTTCTAAGAAATAAATTGAGTGCGGCAAGCTTCAAAGCCAAATATAAATCAGCATTGCATTAATATTTGGCTTTGAAGACAAATTGCTGTAGAAAAAAACATGCCTTTTATTGTGATATTAACTTTTAATAAAAACATTTCCATGATGAACAATCTGAGTGTGTGTGTGTGACACACACACACACACACACGCACGCACACGCACACGCACACGCACACGCACACGCACAAGCACACGCACACGCACACGCACACGCACACGCACACGCACACGCACACGCACACGCACACGCACACGCACACGCACACGCACACGCACACGCACACGCACACGCACACGCACACGCACACGCACACGCACACGCACACGCACACGCACACGCACACGCACACGCACACGCACACGCACAAGCACACGCACACGCACACGCACACGCACACGCACACGCACACGCACACGCACACGCACACGCACACGCACACGCACACGCACACGCACACGCACACGCACACACACACGCACACGCACACGCACACACACACGAACACGCACACGCACACGCACACGCACACGCACACGCACACGCACACGCACACGCACTCGCACACGCACACGCACACGCACACGCACATGCACACGCACACGAACACGCACACGCACACGCACACGCACACGCACACGCACACGCACACGCACACGCACTCGCACACGCACACGCACACGCACACGCACATGCACACGCACACGCACACGCACACGCACACGCACACGCACACGCACACGCACACGCACACGCACACGCACACGCACACGCACACGCACACGCACACGCACACGCACACGCACACGCACACGCACACGCGCACGCGCACGCGCACGCGCACGCGCACGCACACGCACACGCACACGCACACGCACACGCACACGCACTCGCACACGCATACGCACACGCATACGCACATACACACGCACACACGCACGCACGCACACACGCACGCACGCACACACGCGTGCACGCAGATTCGCGCGCAAGCACACACGCGCGCACGTATACACGCGCGCACGCACACACATACACACACACACACACACACACACACACACACACACACACACAGACGCACGGGCGTGCAAGAATAACAGAATTATTATTATAAAATTTCACAACTATTTCTAAAATTCTAATATTAGATGAGTGAATGATAGAGGTGATTGGGGAACTCGCAATTCTCACGACACCCATGTAGCATCTCAGGGGGGAAGGAGTGCCTGAAAACCATACCTTAGCCCAATTTCAGCATAACCTGAGTCACCTCCGATTCATCATCATCATCATCATTACAGCCCTTCACAAGTCCACTGCTGAACATAGGCCTGCCCCAAGGAATGCCACAAATCACGGCCTTGAGCCACCTGCATCCATCGACTTCCTGCACATCTCACCAGTTCGTCTCTCCATCTAGTGGGGGGACGCCCAACACTTCGCCTGCCGGTACGAGGCTGCCACTCGAGAACCTTTTTTTCCCATCGGTTGTCGGTTCTTCGAGCTATATGGCCGGCCCATTGCCACTTCTGCTTACTAATCCGTTGGGCTATGTCGGTCACTCTTGTTCTACTGCGGATATCCTCATTTCTGAGTTTATCACGGAGAGAAACTCCGAGCATAGCCCTCTCCATAGCTCGCTGAGCGACCTTGAGCTATCCTCATCCGGCCAGCAGTGAAGGACCATGTCTCAGTTCCGTATGTCATCACTGGCAACACGCACTGGTTGTACAGTCTCGTTTTCAAGTTTTGAGGTATACCTGACGAGAAGATGTGCCGTAATTTCCCGAACGCTGCCCAATCGAGTTGAATCCGTCGATTGACCTCTCGGTCGAAGTTGGACTTACCTAGTCGGACTATTTGTCCAAGGTAAACATACCCGTCAACAACTTCGAGCTTAGTGCTCCCAACAACTACCAGCATAGGTGGACATTAAACATGATCTTTGTTTTGTCCATGTTCATCTTAAGACCTATCCGTTGGGAAGCACTATTGAGGTCATTGAGCATAGTGCTTAGGTCCACCAGCGATTCTGCCTTAAGGACTATATCGTCGGCAAATCGAAGGTGAGTGATGTACTCGCCATTGATGTTGATACCGTATCCTTTCCAGTCCAGAAGCTTGAAAACGTCTTCCAATGCAGCGGTGAAGAGTTTCGGGGATATGACGTCACCCTGTCTTACACCTCTCTGCAATTGGATAGGTTTCGTACTCTGGTTCTGTACTCGGATAGCCATCTTCGCCCTACTGTACAAGCACTTCAGCACTTTGATATACCGACAGTCAACTTGGCACCGCTGAAGGGACTGCAGCACCGCCCAAATTTCGACGGAATCAAAGGCTTTCTCATTGTCCACATACACCAGACATAGTGGCAAATTGTACTCCTCTGACTTCTGTACAATTTGCCAAAGTGTATGTATGTGGTCTATGGTGCTAAAGCCTTTTCGGAAACCGGCTTGTTCAGGAGGCTGGAAGTCGTCAAGTCAGCGCGCGAGACGATTCGTAATGACTCTCGAAAACAGCACGTAGACGCGGCTCAGAAGGGAAATCGGTCTGTAGTTCTTCAAGAGAGCGTTGTCGCCTTTCTTGAAGAACAAGACCACCGCACTTCTGCTCCACGCCTCCAGTGTTACGCCACCATGGAGCAAGGAATTAAAGAGCTTCTGAAGGACTACAGGTACCGGTTTCCTACCCGCTTTCAGAAGCTCCGCTGTAATTTCATCCTCGCCTGGGGTCTTGCCGTTTTTAAGGTGCTGGAGAGCCATTCTAATCTCGCTCAGACTGACGTCCGGGATATCATCGGAATAATGTCGGATAAGACTCGCTCTTGGATCGTTACTCACACTTGCGTGTGGCTCCAACGATGACGTGTACAGTTGCCCATAGAACCTCTCAATCTCAGTCTAAATCTCAGGTGCCCCGGAAACGATGCTGACTCACTCTGTCTTCAGCTTTGACAGTTGGCTCTTTCTGGCAGACAGATCTCTGGCAAAGATTTTGGAGCCTTGGTTCCACTCGATCGCTTCTTCAATACGAGCTGTATTGAAGTTGCGTAAGTCCCGCCGCATGCAACCTCCTCCGTTTGCCTAAATTTAATTTAGATGAAAATAAGAAGACTTATTTTATAATATGTACGTATGTTTTTTTAATGTTGCAAAAAAATATATTTATTATTTATTTTATTTTTAAAATATGTGTGGCGTGTTGCAATAAGTGTTTCTTTCTTTCTTTATTTCTTTCTTTCTTTCTACTTATCACGCTTCGATGGATTGACGCTCGCAGTGTCTAACGTCGTCTAACTAGTATAGGTAGTATACTAACACTTTTGATGCGGTTGTCGCAGGTCTGTATATTTACGTCAGACGTATCAAATTGAGCGCTTTTTGATTTTTCTTAAAGTTATTTTTATATTTTATGGACAGAAAAAAAGTAAAATTTAAAACCTTTTCCACAAAAAATATTTTACCATTATCTCTACAGTAAGTTAATTTCAGTAGCATCCTGACTCCATCAAAGTAAACACTGCCCTTGAGGAATTTTCCTTTGAACTTTAAAAGCATTAAATAATTAAGAAGAACAAATTGGCATCGCTCCTTAGGCATCAATTATTGG
This sequence comes from Parnassius mnemosyne, assembly GCA_963668995.1. Lineage (NCBI taxonomy): Eukaryota > Metazoa > Arthropoda > Insecta > Lepidoptera > Papilionidae > Parnassius > Parnassius mnemosyne. The sequence continues at coordinate 63,230,286 of CAVLGL010000093.1, forward strand.
TTTAAATATGAATATTAATTTAACCTTTTAAATCATAATCACAAGAAAGCAACTTATTTTACCCCTTACGAAATTATTGTCAATATCACCATTACGGCTTCTCATAATTCCACAGTTGAACATAGGCCTCCGTTAAATAATACAAAAAATAGTGCTACCGTCATCCAACGTCTTTCTGGTTGTTTCAAAAGGTCTCATCGATAGTCAAAATCCCTTATCTAGTAAGAGAAGTCGTCCGACATTCTGCGTACCGGTCCGGAAAACCACTCGAGAATTTTTGTTTTCTATTTGTTTAAGGGGTAATAGGCTGTCACATACGAGTTACAAACGGTGCGTTCGTTTGTCACTCGTACTCTAAAGTGCACCTGATGGTAAGTGGACACTGTGGCACATAGACATCTATCTTTATCCTTGAATAAGAAACAAAATGCAGATGCATTGTCATGGTACGGTGCCAGAAAATGACGAGAAAATACGCCAGAGCTTTTCAACGTTATTTTCGACAACATAATGCCTAGACATAGACAGGGACGTAACATAATTATCCTTTCCCAAACACAACGTTGTCATTCTGCGTAATAATATTTACAACTATTAAATTAACGATCTCCTTATTTAAAGAGAAAACCTTTTTTCTTACTAAAATATTGTTGCCTTTTTATATGTACCTACTTGTTAAGTAGGTACATATAAAAAGTAGTAGTAGTAGTCGTAAACACACTCGCTCTCTTAGTTTTGATATTAGAAAACCCAACATGTATCCAGTAAAATTGTTTCCGATTCTCTACACATACCATACGAAATAGAAATACAGCAGTATTGAGCTGCTATTATATCTTGGTATTCTGTGAGAGCGTAGTCATTAACCGGTGCCAAACTAGTCGTACTATAACAATAATATAGCTACAGCATAGTTCTGCCACGTATAAAACGAAAACACCATCATCATCATCATCATCATTAACATCAAGAACCCATAAGAATCCCGTAGCTGGATATAGCTTCTTCGACTGTAGGGTGAGATTGGCAAGTGGATGAGCGATTACAGTACTAGAAAGAAAGTAACGCGAGATATACAAGATGGTAATGGTAGATGGCATGGGAAGCTATAAGCTAGCGTTACCCAAGTCTCGTCATACATCACCCTATGGGCGACATGGAATGTTGCATTCTCCCTTTTTTTCTCTCCATTTCCATGTTTATTTTCATTTGTATCATATTAATAACTAACTTTCAAATGTACTGTTTAACTGACTTTTTTTATAAGACGGGGCAAATGAGCATGCGGCCTTGATTGCCGCCGCGTCACCCAGGAACAACTAAAACAACAGGGAAATTGCAGGTGCGTTGCCGGATTTTTAAATAAGAATAGGTTCTTTTCTTGAAGGTCCCTAAGTCGTATAGATCCGGAAAATCGCTGGTAGTAGTCGATTCGACAATGAAGTTGTGCGAGGAATAAAACTTTTAGTATATCGCGCAGTGGTGGACCGCCAATCATCCAGATGGTATGGATGGTATCGCGATTTTTGTAGCGAAATAATCGATTTTTACGATTGGTTGCCTCGATAAAAAATATTTATGAAGAAGAGTAACAATGTAGTAGAATTCGCTTGAATCAAAACGCACATATTTTATTTATCACTTTGTCCGTAAATTTTGATAGAAAATACTCAACGAAAGAACTCTGCTGCTTTTAAATTAATTGATTTTAAAACGGATATTTCAACTTCAACTCCTTTGACAAGTTATCTATCTCTGAAATGCAGGAAATTTGTTGAATTTTTATTTCTTTTTTTTTTTCATTTTAAAAAACGTTATCTCCACATTAGGATTTTCTCCTGTACCGCAGGGGCAGTTTACATACAAATATTTCACAAGGACAAACATCCAGGATATGTAGGCTATACAAATACTTGTTCCGTGCGGGATTCGAACCCGCGGTCCTTAGCGCTGCAACTCATTGCAAAGCCACTGAGCCACGGAGCCGTTAATTGAATTGACAAAAGAATGTTTAGTAGTATTGGAATATTTTAATTTAAACATCTTAGCTGTCTCTTGCCATTGATATAAATAATTTGAAAAGGTTTCTATGTTTTTAATTGTTCCATCATCATCATCATCATCATAATAGCTCATCACAAGTCCACTGCCGAACATAGGCCTCTTCCATTGATTGCCAAGAGTATACCTGCGACTATGAATATAAGCAACGCTTTCTCATATATTTTCGTCAATTCATTACAGCCTATCATATATCTACTGCTGAACATAGACCTCTTACATGGTTTGGTCCCTCATATTAAGGGTTATTTGCCATAGTTGTCACGCTTAGTAGGCGGGTTGACATCCGAGTAAGGATTGAATTACAGGTGGTCGCAGTTATTATTAATGGTGGGAGAAGTGAAATTTTAGTGGTATGATCATCTCGTGTATATAAGGCGTAAAATATCTAGACTAGTGACGGTGAAACTTACTTGCTTTGGGATAGAGTAGTTTCAGCAATGGGGCGTGGGTCGATAAAAAAAGAAAGTTACATTTCTTGAGATATTGTTTTTATTTTCCATTTCGCTCCTTCGGGCGTTATTGTAAGAGTATAACTCTAAAAACCTCTTAAGCAAACATAAATTTTCCATCTTGAACCAAATCATTAGGTAACTTCTACAATAAAGCTATACTTAGGGTTAACATATTTAGTACATTTTTGTTACGATGGTTTACACGGCGGTAATATCCTACAAATATTATAAACTTGAAACTTTGTGAGGAGGTATAGATGTTTTTGTCCGCCATCTTGGGTGTTCCGCCATGTTGGATTTAGAATGATGTCACATAGCTAACCATGCATTGTCATCCAAAATTAACGTGTATACAAAATTTCAGCTCAATCGATTGAAGATATCTGCTTCAAAATTGAGTTGCAAGATTCCACCCGAACAAACATAGTTACATTGCAAGTTATATAAAAGCTTGTAAAAAAGAATAGGCTTGTTTCTTCAAACAACGCTGGTAGTGGAAGTGGGGGCAAAGGAGTTTGCGACTCACCTCACCTCAGACTATAGCGGGTATTTTGCTGGCTTTTAAAAAGGATAAAGCTCTTTTCTTAAAACATCGCAGGTGATAGATGACCCCACAAAGAAGTCGCGCGAGGAAGAAAACTTCTAGTCTTCGGCGGTGGACAACCAAGCACCCCAATGGAATGGATGCAATAGAGAATATCACGCCGCCTGTGATAGGTGTTAGTGCAACGGGAGTTAATTGCGGGTTGTTGCTGCCTTTTGCTTTGTAGGTTTTTAATAGAAAGAAATATAGCATTTGTCAACACTTAGAGACAAAAAGCGGGGAAAAATTTCTTCATATTTTAATGAGGTAATGATGTGCCCTGTCCTGACACATCGTTTTCTTTCTTTGCGCGGAATTAAGCGAATTATGTTATAACAACCTCTTTATATTGGATTTACGCAACGTAACGCCTGATTCCATTTATTATGTTCGTATTTTGTTTGTATGAAATTAAAAAAAATATTATTGGTAGTACTGCTTGTTAAAGCAAAAGTTAAAGTTACAGTCTATATACGTCCCACTGCTGTACACAGGCCTCCCCTCATTTCTGATAGGGTTTTTAGAGCAAGAAAGTGTCCGCCGCGATGCCCCAATGCGTATTGGCGAACTTCATATGTCTTTGAAATCTTTTTTCTAATTTCTCATACATGCAGGTTTTCTCACGATGGTTTCCTTCACCGCCGAACACGTGGTAAATCAGCACTTAAAATTGCAATTAACAATTTTATTGGTGCCAGCGGAGATCGAGTCTGGTTTATTTGCGTACAGTGAAATTTACAGCGAGCGCTAACCATCTGAGTTACTACGGCTCTATTTGGCTGCTTTCAATATCAATACATATAGGACAGAGAGGTCAAAGAAGCAGCTCGCTCTGGTTGCCTTTCATACGGATAAAGTCGATGTCATTTTTAAAAAAAGTGGAGTAAGATCGGCATCTTAGTAGTAACAACATAATAGAAGTATTGAGAATCGACCACAAAACAGTTTCAACCCATTAAAAAAAGTCTGGCTATACAAAAAATGTTCGATATTTGGGTACCACGCGAGCTAACTGAAAGAAACCTAATGAATCGTGTACTAATTTGCGATTCTCTTTTGATACGTAATGAAACCGAACCATTTTTGAAAAAATTGATCCCTGGTGATGAAAAATGGATCAACTACGACAAGAATATGCGAAAAAGATCATGGTCAAAGAGTAGTCAAGCTCTACAGACTGTAACGAAACCCGAAATAAAACGCAATTAGGTGATGCTGTGTGTATGGTGGGATTTGAAGGTTGTCGTTTATTATGAGATTTTACCGCCAAAATCTGAAATCAAAAATTTTAAGATGTCTACAGCAACGGGATTATGTTACTACCTACAAGATGGCAACAAGTTGGCACAACAAGATGGCAACAAAACAGCATGTATATTATAATTAAATATGTGGCCGGTGGAAGGAAAATGGGAGATCTCCCGCCGGGCAAGGTGTTCTGCCCGAGGAGTGGCCAACGCTCCTGTTTGTAGTTCGGAGCTATTCTTTATATGCTGTTTTAACTGCGGAACTTTGTTAGTGCGATTTAGGCTTCGATGTATTTCGCTTGTCGCGCGACGACAGCGCTGCCACAAATATAATTACAATCTGAAAAAAAAATGTCTTGAATTTGTATATAAAATGTGAAGAAACTTTTACCCCGACCTTTTATTTGAGCTGAATTTTGCTTTTGTATTTTAACATCTGTATTCTGTTAAATTCCAATGTAACATAGAATAGTTACCTAACTTTCACACAGAATAATCATCGGGGGTGTAACTTAGTGGTAGAGTGTCTGCTTCGCATGCTGAAAGTCCTTTTTTTATAGGATAGGGTGACAAACGAGCACACAGTCCACCCGATGGTAAGTGGTTGCTGTGGCCCATAACCATCTACATCTATCCTCGTTTGCAAATCAAAATGCAGATGCGTTGTCACCCTTGAGAACTAAGATGGAATGCCTCTTTTTGGGTAAAAAGGGTCTCCGGTTCTCTACACTCACCATACGAAACACAGCAGCGTTAAGCTGCTATTTTACGCTGGTATTCTGTGTGAGCGTGTTCCTGCGCCGGTCGAGCCGACCCATTCGTGCTACAACTATACTACTAACATAGCTGCAGCATGGCTCTACTACGTAAAAGTGGTACAACTCATTCGTGCTACAACTATACTACTAATATAGCTGCAGCATGGCTCTACCACGTTGGGTTCAAATCCTAGCACCTCCCTAAGTTCCATTTTATTTTGTAAGACCTTTATGATGTATTTAATTTATATAATAATTAAAATTTGTTTACGCAGATGCGTTTTAAAATGATTGTTTATGTTGAATAAAAATATTTTTGTAGTAAAAATAGTTTCAAATAATTGCATTAATAAAGGTGAGACGCATGCTCGTTTTTTTTTTAATAGAATAAGGGTGGGAAACGAGCAAAATGTCCACCGTACATCGTTTGTCCCTTCTTCTATATAAAAAAGTAAAAGTAAACATAATTTAACGGCTCCGTGGTGCAGTGGCTTAGCAATGAGTTTCTGCACTGAGGGCCGCGGGTTCGAATCCCGCACGGTACAAGTATCTATATGACCTACAAATAATTGTTCCGGGTCTGGATGTTTGTCCTTGTGCAATTTGTGTTTGTAAACTGCCTCTGCGATACAGGAGAAAATCCTAGTGTGAGGGTAACGTTTTTAAAATAAAAAAAAATAAAAAAAAATATTAACGTAAGGGACAATTATTGTAACTTTTTTAAAATGGATGGCAACCCTACACATGTCTTAACTGTCTCGAGGAAAGTTTATTCAAAACCGGAAATTTAGCCTAATTTATCTTACCTTCTAATATCATTACAAGTTTTCAAAAAGGTTGTTAAAAATAAAATCTAGAATTTTTACGTCAGTAAAATTGATGTGAAAAAAGATTGAGAGAAAGAGCGACGATGAATCGTTGAATGTATTAAAAATAATAATCATCTGGCAATCGATAGTCATCAACAGTACAAACTGAACGAATTTGAAATCTAACGTTTCTCTTTTGAATATATTAATTTTATAAAAGCTTTTAGAAAAATTTACTTCGCAAATATGCGCGTTATTTATGATGTGTCTTACCTAGTATGAAGAGCACCTCCCTCCCTCCCTCAATTAGCGGTTAGCCACCGTAGAGTATATATCACCTGAGGATGCCTCTTGTAGAGGCGAAACACGTGTCGTATTATCGTCAGTGGTGTTTCTTGTCTAGTGTAGTGGTGTTGGGAGTAGCGGTGCTGGGATTAGTGGTGACGGGGATAGTGCACGCAATTGAGGGAGGGCGGGAAGTGCTCTTCATACTAGGTAAGACACATCATATATAACGCGCATATTTGCGAAGTAAATTCTTTATACTAGGTAAGACACATCATTTCATTTTATAACGCGGATATTTGCGAAGTAAATTTTTCTAAAAGCTTTTATATAATGGATTTCCGCAAAGTAACGCCTGATTCTATTAATTATATATTAATTTTGATCAATCAATATTTAAAGTTCTTACTTTATCTTTTTCTTATAGAATAAGGGTGACAAACGAGCACTGAGTCTAGGTGGACTCAGTGCTCGTTTGTTTGATTGTAAGAGGATGCTGTGTGTGCTGAAAAATCGTTTTCACCCCTGCGGACTAAGATGGAATGCATGATGGAGTAAAAAGGGGCTCTGATTGTCCACACTCACCATACGAAACACATCAGCATTAAGGAGCTATTTTACGCTGGTATTCTGTGACAGCGGGGTCCTAACCCGTTGGGGCCGACCCATTCGTGCAACAACCAGCTACATTAAGCTGCAACGTGGCTCTTTCACGTTTAAACCTTTTTCGAATGGTTTTTTTAATTTGTTTTGCACGGCCGCAAGACGGCTAGCGTGTTGATTGTGTAAATGTAGTATTCGCGTAAATATAGGAAATCATTCCATTATGCTCTGTTCCATTTAATAAGGTTATAATTTATAACATACAAGGTGTAAAAACACGTGTAATTCTTAAGGGAATTTTATGTAGCCAATACTTTTCCCAAAAAGAATATGTTTTCATGATTTAATTTATTTTCTATTTAGATTTTGTACCTATAACATTTTATTTATAATGAAGAATTCGTCGGAAAACCGAAGTCACATAGAGTTCCAGTATTTGAAAGCTGATATGGCAATGGACTAATCACATCTCTCGCAGAAGTAATAATCGTTGCAGTAGACGTAGCGTAGACTCTTGGAGACCACACTCAGGTAAATTAAGTTACGTAGTAGTTAAATAAGACGCCCTCTACTAGATTTAGTTAAGGCCAGGCAGCTGTAAGTCACTGAATGCGTGAAGCCGAAGATCGGGCTAAGTGACGTGCTTTAGGTGTTGGTTATATCCAGCAGTGAACTGCAGTTCATTATGACGATGACTATTTATATTACTACATTTATTAGTCCCTTTTGGATTGCTAGAGATCTGTCTGCCAGAAAGAGCCAACTGTCGAAGCTGAAGACTGGGAATGGCAGCGTCGTTTCCGGGACACCTGAGATTTTGAGTGAGATTGAGAGGTTCTATGGGCAGTTGTACACATCATCATTAGAGCCACACGCAAGTGTGAGTATCGATCCAAGAGCGAGTCTTATTCCGATGATATCCCGGACGTCAGTCTGAGCGAGATTAGAATGGCTCTCCAGAACCTTAAAAACGGCAAGGCCCCAGGTGAGGATGGAATTACAGCGGAGCTTCTGAAAACGGGTAGGAAACCGGTACCTGTAGTCCTTCAGAAGCTCTTTAATTCCGACCTCCGTGGTGGCATCACACCGGAGGCATGGAGCAGAAGTGCGGTGGTCTGTTCTTCAAGAAAGGTGACAACGCTATCTTGAAGAAATACAGACCGATTCTCCTACTGAGCCGCGTCCAAGTGCTGTTTTCGAGAGTCATTACGAATCGTCTCGCGCGCAGACTTGACGACTTCCAGCCTCTCGAACGAGCCGGTTTTCGAAAAGCCTTTAGCACCATAAACCACATACATACCCTTTGGCAAATTGTACAGAAGTCCGAGGAGTACAATTTACCACTCTGTCTGGCGTATGTGGACTTTGAGTAAAGCCTTCGATTCCGTCGAAATTTGGGCGGTGCTGCAGTCCCTTCAGCGGTGCCAAGTTGACTGTCGGTATATCGAAGTTTTAAAGTGCTTGTACAGTAGGGCTACGATGGCTTTCCGAGTACATAACCAGAGTACGAAACCTATCCAATTGCAGAGAGGTGTAAGACAGGGTGACGTCATATCCCCGAAACTCTTCACCACTGCATTGGAAGAAGTTTTCAAGCTTCTGGACTGAAAAGGATACGGCATCAACATCAATGGCGAGGACATCACTCATCTTCGATTTGCCGACGATATAGTCCTCATGGAAGAATCGCTGGAGGGCCTAAGCCCTTTGCTCAATAACCTCAATAGTGTCGCATAGGTCTTAAGATTAACATGGACAAAACAAAGATCATGTTTATTGTCCATGTCACACCTATGCCGGTAGTTGTTGGGAGCACTAAGCTCAAAGTTGTTGACGAGTATATTTACCTAGGACATAGTTACATAGTCCGACTAGGTAAGTCCAACTTCGACCGAGAGGTCAATCGACGGATTCAACTTGGTTGGGCAGCGTTCGGAAAATTACAGCACATCTTTTCGTCAGGTATACCTCAAAACTTGAAAACGAGACTGTACAACCAGTGCGTGTTGCCAGTGATGACCTATGGAACTGAGACGTGGTCCTTCACTGCTAGCCGGATGAGGAAGCTCAAGGTCGCTCAGCGAGCTATAAAGAGAGCTAGGCTCGGTGTTTCTGTGCGTGATAAAAGTGCACTCTATATTCACTTAATCTCAAAGACCGATAGGTCGGTTATCCGACCGTTTCATGTTACAAGATCGAAGAGACTTTCAAGTTACTCTATCAATTCCGGAGGTAAGGTCTCATCAGTCAGAAGTAAAGTCTCATCAGTCAGAGGTAAAGTCTCACAGTTTATTCATCCAGATAATGTAGATGGTACCGTAAGTTTTGTCGCGATGTGCGTTAGTGAAAGTTAGTGGATTGTATTACTCCGAACAACTTCTTAAAATACTTCCCGTGGTAAATATGATAAGTACAAATTATTTATTTATAAGCATAACTTATTTAAATAGAAATAATTATTAAAATAATAATACATAGTAACATAAATACAATAAAAACGTATAGTCGAACAGGTCAGGTTAGTATCACCTCCTTTTTTGAAATCAGCTAAAAACATAAACCTGTAGGAACTGAATTTTAATATTATAAAGTGCAATATAGATTTTCATTACAACCCTTTCTGTTTGCAACCAATCATACGAATGAACTATAAAAGGATTAAATCTCAAACCTCTCTGGGTTTCAAAATCTAAATCAACAAAATTTTTTTCTCTATAGACTTTTTAGCTTAGGCCGTGGGTATCGTAAGAGAGTTCTAACTTACTCTTTCAAAGTATATCCATTACAGCCTATAAAAATCCACTGCTGAACATAGACCTCGATACAAAAGAGGTACACATAGATCGCCTCATAATTTCGTTTCGTCATGGTTTTTTTATAATTTTGAGTTGTGATCAGGAAGATGCCATGCCAGCTGCCCATCTCCTGTTTCAGTTTCCCTCTGTCGCCTCTTGCTACCACTACAGAGCGATATGGGTTAGAGGATATTTTTAAACCGCCACTGTATGGCAAATTACTAGTAATTACATTACGTCTTAAAGAAAATTATGATAAACATATAGAATCATCATGATTTCCTTGAAAATACTCACTACATCATCATATCACCACGAAACAGAATATGGAGAGCAGCATCTTCCTGATAATGTGATTATACTTCATTTGTCTATTTCCTATTACTTTTTCTTATATTTTGTGCTGTATGCTTTAACTGGAATTAATGTATTTGGTTCTTGACCGATCGATCCGACCTATTCGGGCTGCACCCATCATCATCATCATTTATCATTACAGCCCTTCACAAGTCCACTGCTGAACATAGGCCTCCCCCAAAGAACGCCACAAAGTACGGTCCTGAGCCACCTGCATCCATCGACTTCCTACATGTCTTACCAGGTCGTCACTCCATCTCGTGGGGGGACGCCCTACACTTCGCCTACCGGTACGAGGCTGCCACTCGAGAACCTTTCTTCCCCAACGGTTGTTGGTTCTTCGAGCTATATGGCCGGCCCATTGCCACTTCAGCTTACTAATCCGTTGGGCTATGTCGGTTACTCTGGTTCTACTGCGGCTATCCTCATTCCTAAGTTTATCACGCAGAGAAACTCCGAGCATAGCCCTCTCCATAGCTCGCTGAGCGACCTTGAGCTTCCTCATCCGGCCAGCAGTGAAGGAACACGTCTCAGTTCCGTATGTCATCACTGGCAACACGCACTGGATGTACAGTCTCGTTTTCAAGGTTTGAGGTATACCTGACGAGAAGATGTGCCGTAATTTCCCGAACGCTGCCCAACCGAGTTGAATCCGTCGATTGACCTCTCGGTCGAAGTTGGACTTACCTAGTCGAACTATTTGTCCCAGGTAAACATACTCGTCAACAACTTCGAGCTTAGTGTTCCCAACAACTACCGGCATAGGTGTGACATGGACATTAAACATGATCTTAGTTTTGTCCATGTTCATCTTAAGACCTATCCGTTGGGAAACACTATTGAGGTCATTGAGCATAGTGCCAGCGATTCTGCCATAAGGACTATATCGTCGGCAAATCGAAGGTGAGTGATGTACTCGCCATTGATGTTGATACCGTATCCTTTCCAGTCCAGAAGCTTGAAAACGTCTTCCAATGCAGCGGTGAAGAGTTTCGGGGATATGACGTCACCCTGTCTTACACCTCTCTGCAATTGGATAGGTTTCGTACTCTGGTTCTGTACTCGGATAGCCATCGTAGCCCTACTGTACAGGCACTTCAACACTTCGATATACCGACAGTCAGCTTGGCACCGCTGAAGGGACTGCAGCACCGCCCAAATTTCGACGGAATCAAAGGCTTCCTCATAGTCCACATACGCCAGACATAGTGGCAAATTGTACTCTTCGGACTTCTGTACAATTTGCCGAAGGGTATGTATGTGGTCTATGGTGCTAAAGCCCTTTCGGAAACCGGCTTGTTCGGGAGGCTGGAAGTCGTCAAGTCTGCGCGCAAGACGATTCGTAATGACTCTCGAAAATAGCACGTAGACGCGGCTCAGGAGGGAAATCGGTCTGTAGTTCTTCAAGAGAGCGTTGTCACCTTTCTTGAAGAACAAGACCACCGCACTTCTACTCCACGCCTCCGGTGTAATGCCACCATGGAGGACGGAGTTAAAGAGCTTCTGAAGGACTTCAAGTACCGGTCTTCCACCCGCTTTCAGAAGCTCCGCTGTAATTCCATCCCCGCCTGGGGCCTTACCGTTTTTAAGGTGCTGGAGAGGCATTCTAATCTCGCTCAGACTGACGTCCGGGATATCTTCGGAATAGTGTCGGATGAGACTCGCTCTTGGATCGTTACTCACACTTGCGTGTGGCTCCAACGATGACGTGTACAACTGCCCATAGAGCCTCTCAATCTCACTCAAAATCTCAGGTGTACCGGAAACGATGCTGCCACATTCTGTCTTCAGCTTTGACAGTTGGCTCTTTCTGGCAGACAGATCTCTGGCAAAGACTTTGGAGCCTTGGTTCCGCTCGATCGCTTCTACAATACGAGCTGTATTGAAGTTGCGTAAGTCCCGCCGCATACATTTGGAGATCTGTCTGTTCAGATGCCTGTATGCTGTCAAGTCTGTTGAAGAATGTAGCTTCATCTCCCGTCTAACAGCCATGAGATTAAGAGTGTGATCGGAGAGGTTTTGTGTTCTTCTGCGGCGGGTCTTGCAGAACTTAGCTCCGACCGCATGGACAGTTTCCACGAGCTTGTCATTCATATCGTCCACTTCATTGCAGTCTTCTAGGCACTGAAAACGGTTTTGTAACTCGAGCTGAAAGGTTTCGGGACTTTGGATTAGAGCACGAGGGGGACGGAGCGTTGACTTCATTAGACGCGACCTCTCCATCTTAATGTTTAGGTTCAGTGTGCCTCTAACCATTCGGTGATCGCTACCAGTTTTCACCCTCGCGATCACGGAGACATCACTGAAGTCTGGTCGACATAATGAAGTCAATCTCATTTTTTGTCGAACCGTCGGGGCTCGACCAGGTCCACTTCCTGTGGGGTCTCTTCTGGAAGAAAGAGTTCATCATAAAGAGTCCCTCTTTCTCCATAAAGTCGGCCAGCTGCTGGCCCCTTAGGTTCCGCCCTATTCCAAATTTCCCTACTTTTAGCTCACCAGTCTCTCTTGTGCCTAGTTTTGCATTGAAGTCTCCCATTAACACCGTATATTGGGTTTTGGAAGAATGCATGGCTCTAGAGATATCCTCATACATTTCCTCCACCTCCTCATCGGGGTGTGCCGAGGTTGGTGCGTAAACCTGTATGACCTTCAGCGAATACCGTTTGGTGATTCTGAGTATAAGGTACGCAACCCTCGTCGACACACTCCCGATCTTTACAACGTTGTTAACGAGAGACTTGTGGACGATAAATCCGACACCTCCTTGGGACAGATGGTCGCCCTCCCGGTAATAGAGCAAGTTGCCGGATTCGAGGATTACCGTGTCCTCCCCCTCTCTTCGGACTTTGGATAATCCTATAATATGCCAGCGTAATTTGTCTATCTCTTCTTCCAGCTCCACAATCTTCTCGTCAGTCCTCAGGGTGCGTGCGTTGTAAGTTGCCAGGTCGAGTCGTCTAAGGTGGCAACCGGACCTCCACCGGAGATTCTTAGCACCCCCTGCCCCGCCGTTACCATGGTCGCCACCGTAGCCAGGAATAGCGGGGCCGCCGGGGACTGGGGGCCGTTTCTTTGTTACTGTCATGTTACTGTCGGGCTGCACCCATAATATGCTAAATTGTATCGTAAAATATCAGATAAATGCTGCTGTATTTCGTGTTATAAGTGTAGAGAACCGAAGGCTCATTTAACTAATAAAGAGACAAACTATTTTAGGTTTCAGAAGTGACAACCGATCTTCAATTTGACTGTTTATGAAGGATAGATATAGGTGTCTTTAGACCACAGCATCCAATTACTAGGTGTTACATCTATACTTATAAGGTGGACTGTGTTTTGGCTTGCCCTTTATATACTATAAAAATACGTAGCTCTATCATGTATATACTTTTATTTATACTCCGTACATCATTTATAAAATCATATATTACGTTATATACGAAATATTGCACCAAGTGCAAAGGTATTGTGCTGAGTGCTTCATTATATATATCCAATTTTGATATTTGTTATTGATAACTGTAATCCAAAATTTGGTGAAGTCTCGCACGCTTTATATAATAAAACTTTATGTTCCCACTGTTTTTAACATTTTTTGTTTTTAAACTTTTGTGTTTCTCAATATAGATATCTTACAAATCATTTGGATTTTCACCTTTCATTTTAGTACAGGTTAAATAGTAATGTAAACGCCGGATAGTATAAAGGGAATATAAAATAAATTCTCGGTGCTCATCTCGATAAGCAAATGGATCGACCGTTCAGCTTCCCCATTTAGGAATTAATCTTTCAAAATGATCTCAAAAGTGATATTTTGACTTATAAGATATGTTTGAAAAATTAACTAAATTTCATTCAATTTTTTAGTCTTCCTCTTAGGTAAAGAAATTTTTTTCAAATAAATTTTTTATAAAGGCATAGTCAAAAAGAAAAATTAAAACGTAACGTTACACTGAAAATGTGTGAAGCACCTTAGGTTATTTTTAAAAGGGGTGACAAAAGTTCACAATTCACCTGATGGTGAGTGGATGATTTGGCCCATAGGCATCTACATCCTCGTTTAAGAATCGAAGTGCGATGCGTTGTCGGCTCTAAAAAGGAATTCTTCCCTACCAATGAAAAGGAACTCCGGTTCTCTATATAAAAAGCAGCAACTCCTTTTAGCGGTATTATAATCATTTTTTAAATTACACTACGTATTTTACGCTGTAATTTTGTAAGAGCGTGGCCCTTCCCTGGCCGAGTTGATCCATTTGTCCTTCAACTATAAGAAAGCTGCAGTTTGTCTCACACATCTAAAAAGTAAGGTTACATTCTGTGTACTCGTACTTCCCACTTTGAAGCATAAACCTTCTCTAATTTCTGGGAGCATTATGGAATAATTAGTCCGCTGGGTATCAGCGCATTTGTCCTTGACATTGCCATGTTTCCTTCACAGCCAAGAATAGATGTTATTAGCATTAAATATTGCATTTAACAATTTAATTAGTGCCAGCGGGAATCGATCTCATGTTACTCGCGTAAATAACAAGCACTTAACCTTTAACGGTACCAGGACTCGCAGTTAAACTGGCCTGCACATTATATGCATACAAAAATATTTATCAATTTCATTATTTGCTCATTTTATAAATTGGTCCGTGTGCTTTTAGCGTTATTGGATAGAATTTTAAAATAGCGTTTGGGAGTATTGAAAGCCATTCCATTTATATTGTTATATTGGATTTAAAAATTCATTCCATTTGTATTTATTTGAGAATATACCTGCTATTAAAAATAAAGATTTTATTTTCGAATGTGTTTAGACAGAATATACCTAGTCATAGACATAGATATATATAGACATGTTTTATTGTAATTATTACACTGACATTGTACATTTCATCATCATCATCATCATTACAGCCCTTCACAAGTCCACTGCTGAACATAGGCCTCCCCCAAAGAATGCCACAAAGCACGGTCCTGAGCCACCTGCATCCATCGACTTCCTGCATGTCTTACCAGGTCGTCACTCCATCTCGTGGGGGGACGCCCTACACTTCGCCTACCGGTACGAGGCTGCCACTCGAGAACCTTTCTTCCCCATCGGTTGTCGGTTCTTCGAGCTATATGGCCGGCCCACTGCCACTTCAGCTTACTAATCCGTTGGGCTATGTCGGTTACTCTGGTTCTACTGCGGATATCCTCATTCCTAAGTTTATCACGCAGAGAAACTCCGAGCATAGCCCTCTCCATAGCTCGCTGAGCGACCTTGAGCTTCCTCATACGGCCAGCAGTGAAGGACCACGTCTCAGTTCCATAAGTCATCACTGGCAACACGCACTGGTTGTACAATTTCGTTTTCAGGTTTTGAGGTATGTCTGACGAGAAGATGTGTCGTAGCTTCCCGAACGCTGCCCAGCCGAGTTGAATCCGTCGATTGAATCGATCCGTCCTTGTACATTTAGAACTAAACAAAAAACAAACAATATAAAGGAAACATAAATAAAAATAAATCCTATAATATTATATAATTTCTACGTGGTAGAGCCATGCTGCAGCTATATTATAGTTGTAGCACGAATGGGTCGGCTCGACCGGGGAAGGACCACGCTCTCACAGAAAACCAGCGTAAAATAGCAGCTTAACGCTGCTGTGTTTCGTATGGTGAGTGTAGAGAACCGGAGACCCTTTTTACTGGCAAAGAGGCATTCCATCTTAGTCCTCACGGGTGACAACGCATCTGCATCTTGAGTCTTTATTGAGGATAGATGTAGATGTTTATGGGTCACAGTAACCACTTACCATCAGGTGGATTGTGTAATCGTTTGTCACCCAATCCTATAAAAAAAAATCCCGATTAAAAAATTACTTTCCGTTGATGTGAAGACAAAAAGGAATACGACTCAGTGTTTGCTGCCGCAGGTACTGCAGCAGCGCTGAATTTCAGAGGTACCCTGATAAATATTAGTTTTAGTATTGCGCCTTTATCATTTTCGGTGCTAACTTTCTATAATACAATAATGACTGTTTACTAATCAGTAAGCTGAAATGGCAGGGAGCCGGGCTTATAACTTGCAAACCCGGGCATATAGATTTTATACGTGGTAGAACGATGCTGCAGTTATATTATGGTTATAGCGCGAATGGGTCTGTTCGACAGGGAAGTACCACACTCTTACAGAATAAAAGCGTAAAATAGCAGCTTAGTGCTGCAGTGTTTCGTATGATGATAGTAGAGAAAAGAAGACATCTTTTAATGGAATCCAGGCATTCCATTTTAGTCTGCAGAGGTGTCAACGCATCTGCATTTTGATTCTTAATCTATATTTATTTGAAAATATCCTAAATTGAATGTGATTAATGGGCAACAGCAACACGAGTTGGCTGACTTCATTATGACGACCAGACGACAACTGTTCTGTGATGTCTCCGTGATCACGAGGGTGAAAACTGGTAGCGATCACCGAATGGTTAGAGGCACACTGAACCTAAACGTTATGTTGGAGAGGTCTCGTCTAATGAAGTCAACGCTCCGTCCCCCTCGTGCTCTGTTCCAAAGTCCCGAAACCATTGCCATTGTTCTTCTTTAATTATTTATTTTATTGTAAATAATAGTTGTGTAGTAATCAGAATATAAAACTCATCTTAGTATCTCTTAGATAGTGTGGTTAACAAACTAGATGCATAGTACTGTCACAGTTGAATAATGTGCATAATATTGTGCTTAAAGCATAAAAGCTTAATGGGTATTAGTCTATAATAAATCATAAAAAAAATATTTTAGTCGACGTCTAAGGTAGGCTTCAAACTTTTTCAATAATATAGTACTGGAGAAGAATGGAAGATTGGCAACTTACATCATGATTTATTTCAAAAAATTCATGGAATTAATGCTAATGATCAATGGCCACCATTTATCAATAAATATTTTTTAAACTTAAAATATTTACCAGACATTACCAGGAAATATTTCATAACATAAACCGCATATTAATTTAGCGTAAAATCACTAATGTTAAATAAGGAACAGCAATTTGCTTTAGAATTTATCCACAACCTATTTCACATAAGCGCTTATTCGGCTTAGAGCGCGGTCAGATTCAGATAATTTGCAATACTGGAGAACGCAGACATTATTTCAAGTAAATTATGTTATCTGTAGTAATGGAACCGCGCTGTTATTAGCTTAGAACAGTTTCTGCTATAAACGCAAAATAGGCTCATTATTACTATTATTTTATTTTACATGGAGTTGCGGAAACAATTCTGGTTCAATCAATCATTAAATTTTAAAGGTTTTTATCGCGTTTATTTTTAACTTTTTAACCCCCGTTTCGGGCGTTTTACAGCACTTATGTGGCGTTTTACACACTGAGGTGTATGACGTCCTAACGTCAATAATTAACCAGAAAATATTTTTTTTACATTAAAAATAAATATAAAGGATGTAAATAACCATATTCAGCTTTTAAATTTGAAGAAACATCGGGAATAAATATAATGAAATCCGTAAAATAACATTTCATTTAATATGTAGTATTCGCATAAAAAAAGATATTGTCGGGAATGAGGGTAAAAATTAAAATGAAATACGAACAAATGAAGATATAACGGTAATCTCCCGCTTATTCTAGCAGTATAAAGTATTGTGCAGGCGAGTGGGAGACATTAGTCGGTAATTCTACGAGTCTCACTGTCGTTACTATGCCCGTTGGGTTATTTTACTAGTGAAGGCAAGGGAGATCATGCTGCTGAGAGGCTGCCCTGTGTTACATTGAGATGGGTAGTGGTGCTATTAGTTCCATACCTAGGTATTATAATAAAATTGTGTTCTGATAGTAAACAGGGCTTGTTACCCGAGTAGTGTTCTTTTATATAAATAATTTTTAGAATAGTTTCTAACATCACAAGTGGAATAATTTCTTAAATCAGAAGTGGGATTAAAGCTTTTTGTTGTAGCTCTCCATTCTAATTTCTTACATCAGAATTGGAATAAAGATCCCTATTACCGTCCACATATAATCTTTGAATAGTGTAAGGTTATTAAGCTTGTGAAAGACTACGATTCGACTCGCGTTCCATATTATCGCCTTTGTTTTTATGTTCAATAAAGTAATGAGTTTGTTGTCCTATTTACTACATTGGAGAATCATTAAAGTGTAGCGTTAATGATTAAAGTGAATGATTTATATTAAAGGTACCCGCAAGTACTTTTATAGTTTCTTCGTGTATCCAGATGTGTTCACAAATGTTGAAAGAAATGTTTAACACACCTAGATGAGTTATAGTATTGCATTCAGTGAAAATTTTTAAAAATAAAAAAATATTTTGAAAATTTTTTGGTTATAATTTGATAGTTCATGCGTAATAATCTTCATACGGAACACCACTTTGCCTGCAACATTTCGAACGGAAAACTACCGTACATGTGTATCGGGTCATAGATTATTTATAAATTTGCTTCATTTAGAATCCCGAATAGGAATTCCAAAACGGATTCCTGAAACGGAATTCCGTATGTATGTAGCGGGTGTTAAAGTTCGAAATGTTTAAGCGATATACCAAAATATGGGATTAACTTAAACGTGCTATGAATTGAAATAAAGAAGTAGCCTTTTTGTATTCTAATGTGTTGATAAGTGTTAGAGTTTACTCCAAATATTATCATCGACAAAATTAGGTTTTGATGTCGAGAGGTTCGTAGAAGTTGCTACAACAATTATCAATGTGGAATGTGGAACAAATGTGTCGTGACGGCTAATTGGACATGTTACAGTGCGGCTGAGCCCTGGTAATATTGAGGCTACACCGCTACAGCCTGCAACTTATCGGCGGATCGTAAGGCAAGACCACTTAAGCAGCTGCCGAGCACATGGTGCTTTGGCGCGGCAAATGGACGTCTGACGCTTGCTCAGTTTTCGTGGCGAGTGGTGAGCCATGTCACATAGATATCTATCTGATCGAGACGACTTAGTTTGTTATTACAATTTGTGTGATGTCATTTCTTGTCTTCAATGTTTTTTTTTTAATTAAAATGAGGCCACTCTTGACGTACAGTCTATGTAATAAAAATAATGAATGTATACATCATCATCACGAAGTTGGTTACTATAATTCACTAGAGTGTTTCCCATAATGATCAAACAAGCTCTTTTACTGCGTCGTAATATTAAATGTCGAAATTTTGTTACGATCTGTTTCATAATTTACTGATCAAATTTAGGATTCTGAAACTGTCCTAGAACGTGGTGTTTGGCTGTTATAATACATTTATTAGCCGCGTACTTGAATGGGAATTGCATGTTGCGATGTTTTATTTATTTAGATACTTGTTTCATTCATTCATTTTGTCAAGTATGTTATAGAAATAGAAACTTTTTTAACTATATACTAATACATATTTAAAGTCATTCTTAGCCCAAATTTACCACTGTTTCGGAAAATACTTCTGCAGCAAGGAACACAACGTCAATTTTTTTTCGGAAATAGATTAGTTTACAATCATTTAATATGTTATACAATTAACAACACAAAACAAATTAGAAATAGCTTTGGAGCGAGCATCTCATTACCAGAGTTTATTAGCATCCAGAAATTATTTAATATTATTCTTCTTTAATTTATAATGACCTTTTTTACACAACCTTTATTTAATGATTTCTTATATTTACGCGAACACTACATTCATTCATTCATTCATTACAGCCCTTCACAAGTCCACTGCTGAACATAGGCCTCCCCAAAAGAATGCCACAAAGCACGGTCCTGAGCCACCTGCATCCATCGACTTCCTGCATGTCTTACCAGGTTGTCACTCCATCTCGTGGGGGGACTCCCTACACTTCGCCTACCGGTACGAGGTTGCCACTCGAGAACCTTTCTTCCCTATCGGTTGTCGGTTCTTCGAGCTATATGGCCGGCCCACTGCCACTTTAGCTTACTAATCCGTTGGGCTATGTCGGTTACTCTGGTTCTACTGCGGATATCCTCATTCCTAAGTTTATCACGCAGAGAAACTCCGAGCATAGCCCTCTCCATAGCTCGCTGAGCGACCTTGAGCTTCCTCATACGGCCAGCAGTGAAGGACCACGTCTCAGTTCCGTAAGTCATCACTGGCAACACGCACTGGTTGTACAATTTCGTTTTAAGGTTTTGAGGTATGTCTGACGAGAAGATGTGTCGTAGCTTCCCGAACGCTGCCCAGCCGAGTTGAATCCGTCGATTGACCTCTCGGTCGAAGTTGGACTTACCTAGTCAGACTATTTGTCCCAGGTAAACATACTCGTCAACAACTTCGAGCTTAGTGCTCCCAACAACTACCGGCATAGGTGTGACATGGACATTAAACATGATCTTTGTTTTGTCCATGTTCATTTTAAGACCTATCCGTTGGGAAACACTATTGAGGTCATGGAGCATAGTGCTTAGGTCCTCCAGCGATTCTGCCATAAGGACTATATCGTCGGCAAATCGAAGGTGAGTGATGTACTCGCCATTGACGTTGATACCGTATCCTTTCCAGTCCAGAAGCTTGAAAACGTCTTCCAATGCAGCGGTGAAGAGTTTCGGGGATATGACGTCACCCTGTCTTACACCTCTCTGCAATTGGATAGGTTTCGTACTCTGGTTCTGTTAGCCATCGTAGCCCTATTGTACAAGCACGTCAACACTTCGATATACCGACAGTCAACTTGGCACCGCTGAAGGGACTGCAGCACAGCCCAAATTTCGACGGAATCAAAGGATTTCTCATAGTCCACATACGCCAGACATAGTGGCAAATTGTACTCTTTGGACTTCTGTACAATTTGCCGAAGGGTATGTATGTGGTCTATGGTGCTAAAGCCCTTTCGGAAACCGGCTTGTTCGGGAGGCTGGAAGTCGTCAAGACTGCGCGCGAGACGATTCGTAATGACTCTCGAAAACAGCACGTAGACGCGGCTCAGAAGGGAAATCGGTCTGTAGTTCTTCAAGAGAGCGTTGTCACCTTTCTTGAAGAACAAGACCACCACACTTCTGCTCCACGCCTCCGGTGTAATGCCACCATGGAGGACGGAATTAAAGAGCCTCTGAAGGACATCAAATACCGGTCTTCCACCCGCTTTTAGAAGCTCCGCTGTAATTCCATCCTCGCCTGGGGCCTTAACGTTTTTAAGGTGCTGGAGAGCCATTCTAATCTTGCTCAGACTGACGTCCGGGATATCTTCGGAATAGTGTCGGATGAGACTCGCACCTGGATCGTTACTCACACTTGCGTGTGGCTCCAACGATGATGTGTACAGCTGCCCATAGAACCTCTCAATCTCACTCAAAATCTCAGGTGTCCCGGAAACGATGCTACCACATTCTGTCTGCAGCTTTGACAGTTGGCTCTTTCTGGCAGACAGATCTCTGGCAAAGACTTTGGAGCCTTGGTTCTGCTCGATCGCTTCTTCAATAGGAGCTGTATTGAAGTTGCGTAAGTCCCGTCGCATGCATTTGGAGATCTGTCTGTTCAGATGCCTGTATGCTGTCAAGTCAGTTGAAGAATGTAGCTTCATCTCCCGTCTAACAGCCATGAGATTAAGAGTGTGATCGGAGAGTTTTTGTGTTCTTCTGCGGCGGATCTTGCAGAACATAGCTCCGACCGCATGGACAGTTTCCACGAGCTTATCATTCATATCGTCCACTTCATTGCAGTCTTCCAGGCACTGAAAACGGTTTTGTAACTCGAGCTGAAAGGTTTCGGGACTTTGGAACAGAGCACGAGGGGGACGGAGCGTTGACTTCATTAGACGAGACCTCTCCAACTTAACGTTTAGGTTCAGTGTGCCTCTAACCATTCGGTGATCGCTACCAGTTTTCACCCTCGCGATCACGGAGACATCACTGAACAGTTGTTGTCTGGTCGTCATAATGAAGTCAATCTCATTTTTTTTAACACTACACATTTAAATAAAACTAATTTTACGGATTTTATCGCGTATATTAACTTATTTTACATTCCCGACGTTTCAAGCACTTTACAGCACCCATTGTTCCCCCCGTGACCATGGGTGCTGTAAAGTGCTTGAAACGTCGGGAATGTGAAATAAATTAATATACGCGATAAAATCCGTAAAATTAGTTTTATTTAAACCTTTATTTAATAAAATTTTTGAACTTCGCAAAGGTAATATTTTGTATGTTTTCCAGGATTTTGTTGTAAAAGCGTATACATCGCCCCAAAAATAACTAACTGACTGACTCTAAAGTTATTATTACGTAGTAAAAAAATCCAGCTTTTCATGAGTCCACTGCTGAACTTAGGTCTTCCCTAAGATTGCCTCATATTATTACAGGGTTAGGAACTGCAGGTTCTTAATATTTTAAGTTGTTATCAGGAAGATACTGCTGCCCATCTAATCGATAGCCCAGGTAATCGATTCTCTTATGTCATAATTAAATATCATAGTTACTACATAACATAGTTACTTATTACTGTGTGTAAAACCTTAATAAAAGATATTATGAAGAGTAAATGCCATCGCATCCACTTACCATCAAGTGGACTGTCACTTATCACTTCTTCTATTCAAATAAATCTTCTCCCATAATGCAAGATTTAAAGAAGCAAAACAAATCCTCCTTGATATAAGACTTGTCAGTATACAGGAATATATTAATAATGATGGCGGCAATTATGATATAACCAAGTTAATGTGCGTTAGTACACCATCTGGCACTTCTTCCTTCGGATGCGGTTTATTATTAATATTGCTAGCCGAAAAACCGCCGGTGGCTTCGGACATAAAAAAAGGGTACATTTCGGTTCTGGAGTTTCGAAGTCCTGTGTAAACACAGATAAATATAAAATATATTCATGACGGATACAAAATTTGATAAACTGTTATCTTCTTCGAATGTGTTAAGCCGTTAAAATCGTCGTCATAAACAACATTTTCTCCGACATTGTGATGTAACAAAATGTAAGTAAAATATTTTTACCTCTTGAAAATAAATAAATCGCTTTTTTGTTATTAGATCGTGTGCAGGTTTTCGCAATAACCAGTTTGTTATATTTTTATTGATTTATATTTGAAATTTATTTCAAAGCAGTCTCGGGTGTCCCAATGACCCTTGCAGCGTCGATGAATCAATCCAAAGGCAATCCGTTGACTGGAACTACTAGAGACGTGATTGGAATATATTCTGTATTCTTTTATTTATTACTAGGGATAACGACCTGTTATAGCATCGACTGGCTAAGATCTATTAATGTAGTTTCAATGAGATTAATTAAAATAATCATCAAAGTTTTATATATTTTTTTTAGTTTCTAGTTTTAAAAGTTTTTCGTATAAAACAGCTTAAATTACTCCTGGCATTTCTCTTTATCCGTTTGTAAAGTTTCATCACATTCGGTTAATCTAATGCGAATATTATCATATAATCATTATAAAGGCATGCAAATAACTTCTTAGCTCCATAAGGGTCAGTTTATACCGAGACGTGACGTGACGCGACGATGCTTGAAGAGGCCAGTGTTTTCGCAATGCACAGTGCGCCGCCGCGAGATGCATCGCGACGTCGCGAGGCGCATCGTGAAGTCGCTGGCAGCGCCCTGATTTTATACGTCACGTTTAACGACGAAGCACCACTGCGTCGTGATGCGTCGCACTGCACCGCGAGGCATCTCGAGGCGCAGCGCGACTCATTAAAATATGTATCTTTTTGTGTAGTAAATAAAGTTACATTTTTTTGTGTCACTATTTTAAAAACTGCGCGCCGTGTCACGTTGTGTCACGTCTCGGTATGAGCTGACCCTAAGAGGCAGTTATTTCGATATTACAGACAGACACATTAATTTTATTTAGATTTATTTAGATTTTTGAAGTGTAAAGCCGTATCGGTTATGAGCTCCAAGAGGTCGAACATTGGCGCGCGTTCTAGCCGCGTGTGATGGATACCGCCTAGGAATTGGTCATTGTAACGCTCAAACGTGGAGCGGGCCGTTCCACCTGGAGTCGGTTTTTTACCGCGTATTAAAGTAGTTAAGTTTAGCGCGTGCGGCGGTTGGGACGGTTGTTTTCATCATTCGTGTGTTCGTTACATTCCAAGCTATAGATAACCAAAATTTTCGTAAATTGATAATATTATATCGTTCAAAAGAACTGATGTGGAATAGCCAAAATCGTTTTTATCACAATAAAGCGCTCAGAGAAGATGCATGGAACTAATGGAAACACGGAAAGCGGCAGCATCAGTCGTACACGACCGACATCCATGTTTAACGGTCAAACACTGGAACCGCTGCTGCGCGCGCCAGGCACGCTTAATTGATATAGCTCGAACATTTGGAACGCGTTCCGCGAAACCCACTGGTCATGCACCCATACTCGGTTTAAGTATATCCACTACCTCATATCCCCAGTCTAAGAGGTGACGGAGGTCAGTAGCGTCTTTATAATAACGGTAAAAAATACGGTTTCCAACCCACTTGCCGTCAATTAGCTTTTAATATCACTATTGAAAGCTAATTGACAACTCCGTAGCGCAGTGGCTTATCAAAGAGTTGTAGCGCTAGAGGCTGCGAGTACGAATCCCGTACGGAACTAGTATTTGTATGGCCTACAAAAAATTGTTCCACGAGTATGGATGTTCATCATTGTGAAATTTATGTTTGTAAACTGCCTCTTCGATACAAGAGAAAATCCTAGGATTTATACGATAAATATGTAAGACGTTTTTTGAAATATAATATAAATAAAAATAAAGAATACATTTTTCGAGTGTTAGTGTAATGGTAGCTCAGGGCGTTAGCGCTCACTAAACTGACATCTCAATAACTCGCTGAAATAACACACTACACGAGCAACTCGGGATCGAACCCCGTCAATACCAATAATATTGTTAATTGAAAATTTAATTTCTGAGTTAACAATTGCTCGGCAGTGAAGGAAAGCATCGTAAGAAAACCAATACGTCTGAGAAAATTATTAAAAATATGAAAACTTTAAATATAGTTTTTGTGTAAAATTTATACACTAAATCGTCGTGGCAATGGAAACCTTGAACTACTGTAATATTTAACGCCAAAATTTGAATTCCGAATGCGAACTAATACACGAAATATGAAATGACATTAGCTCCATTTAAATTAGCTGGGAGGCAGAAATTAATACAATGAAACTAGAACACGTTCGAACATATCGTAATGCGTAAAATACAGCAAAGGAGTGGAATAATTTGCCAGCATCTGTCTTTCTATCTGATAACAATGTATGTACGAGTATCTTCCAGGTAAGAGTGAATAGGCTTTTGTTGAGCTAAGTCTAAGTTGGGGTAAGTTCACCATCTTCAGCTTTTTTCTTTGTTTGAAGTTGGCTGCACGTTGTGCAGTTTCAAAAAAAAAGAAAAAAGTGTTGTGTATAACTACTTCAGTGGTCACTTACCATCAAGTGGATACGTTTATTCATACAGTTTTAAAAAAGTTAAGGTGACAAACAAGCGCACCGTCCCCCTGATGATAAGTGAATGGTGTGGCGGAAAGATACTTATATTTATTGATAATTATAAGTAGGTCTTATTTCATCATTATAAGAGTTTTCAGCTCTCGTCAATCACCATACGAAACACATCCGCATTATGCCAATATTTCACACTTGTATTGTGTTCTGTGCGGGCCTGGTTCCTCGAGCCTCCTTCGAACTAAGATCCATGGTAGCTCTACAACGTACAGAAGAGTTAATAGTGGATAGTTACAAGGTCGTAGTACTTCCTTTCTGCCTAGGTACTACTCCTACTGAGTAGTTATCACCCTCTTACCTATTTCTTCTACAAACTGTTGTTTCGAAACAGTGTGTTCCGGTCTGAACGACATAGAGAGCCAGTAAAGTTACAGGCTGTGAGGCATTTCATCTTCGGCCTCAGTGGTAACACGCGTCTGTATCTTTCTATGTATGAATTTAGGTGTAGGTGCCTATGTGCTGCAGTTGTCATGTACTATTAGGGAGACCATCAATTCGTTTAAAAATTATAGAAATAGTGACATTTTTATTTGATAAAGATTTTAAGTAATATTTAATGAAATTCACTCATATTCACTCATATTTTTTTACGTGGTAGAGTCATGCTGCAGTTATATTAATAGTATAGTTGTAACTCGAATGGGTTGGCTCAACCGGGGAAGGACCACGCTCTCATAGAATACCAGCGTAAAATAACAGCTTAATGCTGCTGTGTTTCGTATGGTGAGTGTAGAGAACCGGATACCCTTTTTACTGGAACAGAGGCATTCCATCTTAACCCTCACGTTTGACAACGCATCTACATTTTAATTCGCAAACGATGATAGATGTAGATGTCTATGGGCCACAGCAACCACTTACCGTCAGGTTGACTGTGTGCTTGTTTATCACCCTTATTTTATAAAAAAAATATATTTTCAAATAGTTTGGAAATCTGTTCTGGGAAGGACCAGCAAGAGCGGAAACCCAACATTATTTTGATGAAAGAACAGTTTACAATCATTTAATAACTTACACAATAATTAACAACAATGGATTAATAAGCTAAGGTGGCAATGGGCATGCCATATAGCTTGAAAAACAAACAACAGATGGAGAAGAAGGAATCTCGAGTAGCAGCCTCGTACCGGTAGGTGAAAAGTGAGACAGCCCTTCACTAAATGGAGCGACGACCTGGTAAGACATGCAGGAAGTCGATGGATGTGAGGATCGTGCTTTGTGGTATTCCTTGTGAGAGACCTATATTCAGCAGTGGACTTATGATGAACTGTATTGATGACGTTGATGATGATGATAACAACACAAAACAAATGTGAAATACATAGGGATCACCTCATTCCCACTGGTTATTATCATCCATATTTCTACTTTTTTGTCATTTCAATTTAAAAAAACTTAAAATAAATTTTACCTAGATAATTATTCCACCCGGGCAAAGCCCGGGCGGGCTGTTATTTTAGTATGAATTGAATCCGACCTGTGGCCTTTTGCTTTCATTTATGTTATTTGTTACAAACTTTCCCTGTGAAAAATGTTCCATTGCTGCGTAAAACCTTGTCACCGAAAGGCAGATCTAGTTGAATTCGTGACAGTTTATAAAATATATTTCAAACAAACTTCTAAAGCTACGCCACGAAACTTATTTACCTATATCAAAACAATCTCAGTTTCGAGATCAAAAACAAACAAGACGAAGTTGGTATTCAAAAGGTTTATGTTTTCTTGTATATTCAATTTCATATATTCGAGCTATAAATAAATAAATAAAAAAATATTTTATTTAGTAATACAAGTGTAATAAATTATGTTATTAATCATAATAAATCCCATTAATTATCTATTATTGTTACACCGTAAATAAATATTGTAATTAGTTAATATATTCCACAACAATTGAAACGTCAGCATAATTATGTAACTTAGAAGTATTGAAAGTACTAAAATTAAGACACCTGTAATATATGATGTTATTAATCATAATAAATCCTAGTTCTTGCCCCCTGCCTCCTGGCGGGGAGGTTTGACCGCTTATTGTTTTTGTTTTAGTTAATTGATTTCTTGTTAATAGTTTTCTGTTTTTGTTCTTTACTATATTGTTGTATTGTGTTACTGTTTCATGGAACGTCGACTCTTGTTCTTTTCAGAACAAGCCCCTGTTCTTTTGAGAACAGGGAACTCCCTCCTTACTATCTAGTTTAGAACGTCGTCTCCCCCCCCCCCCTCCCCCAACATGTCCACACTGGACCTATTTAGGACCTTCGTTGCCACCCTAAGCCAATCTCTTGGTTTGGGCCTCAATCTGAACGAGACGGTTCTCTCCGCTATTTTCGCCTCTCTTGCCCCACAGGCATGCCCCCACCCGGCCCCGTCGCGTCCTGCTCGGCGGCCCTCACGGCTGGCCCGCTGACCGACTTCAAATCCATGGATTGCTCGGACTCCGCGTCCGTAACGTCGTCCTCCCGGAAGAGGACCGCCACCCATTGCCGACACTTCATCCGAGAGCTGCTCCGTGAATTCCGACGGAACAATGACAGAAGACACTTCTTTACGAAAGTTAAGTCAAGGCGCGGCCGTAAACGCGCTGCGAAAAATCGCACACCCCCGTCCCGGTAGTCCCTGCCGCTGGCACCCTCACCTCTGCAGCCCCCACCGCTGCCTCAACCCCTACAGCCCCCGCCGCTGCCTCAACCCCCGCAGCTCCCGCTGCCGTCCCCAACCTCGCAGCCCCCGCCGCTGCCTCGGTCCTCCTAATGTCATTAGACATCAGACCAATTTCAAAGCCAGCATCTTGCTGCACTCCCATCCTCGCCAAAAAGCACGTCCCGCCCCCTGTCTTTATCAGAGACAAGGCTCAATTTACCCGCCTATCTAAAATTTGCTAAGACGTTGGTATCAAATATGATCAGGCCACCAACCTCGGGGAAGCCATCAATATAATCCCCTAATCCATCGACGGCTTTCGTCACCTCATCAGGCTCTTCATAGCTGAGCGAGTATCCTATCACAAGTACGCTCTTCTGGAAGAGCGTAAGGTCAGGGCCGTAATGCGTGGAGTTCCTTTCGAACTCTCGAATGACGACATCCTTGAGGACCTTAAGTCCCAGGGATTCCCGGTTGAGTTGGTGCACAAGATGCACAGCAACAAGGGCAAGAGCTTCCCGATTGCTCTTGCTAGAGGCAAAAGCCATCTTCCGGCAGGTACGCACCGTGTGCGGCCTGAGAGTTTGGGTCGGGCCCCTACATAGGCGCGGTCACCCAGCGCAGTGGCACCGCTGCCAACTTTATAGGCATGCGGCGGCCAACTGCTCTGCCCTGCGTTAAGTGCCTAGACCCACACAGCTCGAAAGAATGTCCTCGGCCACAAACGCCGAATCCCCACCCGCGTGCGTCCTGTGTCAGCACTCTGGCCACCCGGCTTACTCAGTGTCCCCCTAGGCCCCTTAGAGCCCTCTTTGGTCCCCTCCGGGTTTATTTCAGCCTTCACAGCCTCCAGTTTTCCCCAAGGGACCCAAATAGGCCGACCCCCCACAGATATCCTCCGCCCCACAACAGGCACAACCCTCAATGGTTGATAACCTGAATATGGTGTATGCCGCTATTCGGAGCATCTACACTGGCGAGATTTCCATATTAGCACGCAAACTGCGTGCTGCTCAGTCCCCTTGCTCTTGCTGAGCACCACAACCTTTTGAGCTCATTGTAAGTTAAGTTAATTTAAATTAACTTAGCAATGGCAGAGCACTCTGCTCTCCTTAAGTCGCACTAACTTCGTCGTATTAACTAAGGGTTTATATTGCTTGTATCATTTAATATTTGCAGGTGGCAAAATAATCTCCCGATCTTAAGCTTTTTCTTCGCGATCGCGAAGCCGATCTCCTCCTCCTTCTGGAGACCAATCTCGAAACTAAGGACCTCAAAGGCCTTTCCATCCAAAAGTATTCTCTTCTTCGTAACAACAGACCAGACCGCAAAGGCGGCGGTTCGGCCATTTACTACAAGAAGACACTTCATTGTTTCCACATCCCCACTCCGCAGCTTACCAACAGGGAAGCCACGGTATGAAGGCTAGCCTTGAATGAACATCAGCCCATTGTCATAGTCCCCTGCTACATCCCTAGTGTAACCCTTCCCCTCAAAAAAGACTTTAAGGCTATCCTTTCATTAGGCAACTCAGTCATTATGTTTAGAGATTTTAACTCCAATCATACTGAACCTGTCTTACCACTTCTCAAAGCCTCCAGAAACTGCTTGATAACACGCAGTCTCTTGACCTTACCATTCACAGTCCTCTCGGTGTCACTCACTATCCCGACAACACCGACCACGCTCCTGACGTGCTAGATTTCGCACTAGTTAAAGGAGTTTCCCTCAACCTCAGGACAATCGAGACTCTTGACGACCTAGGATTCGACCACCGCCTGGTTTCCCTCATTCTTGGCCATCAGCTACCTCCCTCAACCCCCTCGACAAAAACTTTCACCAACTGGAAGGGCTTCAAGGAGTTTTAAGCCAAAGCTATAGACTCACAGGATTCCCTCATCTCCCATTCGTCTGACTTCGACAGTCCCGAAAAAATCGACACCGCGGTCGATTCTCTCTCCACCCTTATAAAATATAAAATTAAGGAGAATGAAAGGGTCGTCCCGGTTGCTAATAATAATGGTCTTCCCTTACATATTAGCAACCTAATGAAAGCCAAGAAAGCTGCTTTCCGGAGAGCAGCACTCTATCCCACCCCCGACGATAGGCGTACAGCCAATCGTCTTCAACGAGAAGACCGTTCACCTCTATCCGAACTTCGAGACCTCGAAAAGAGTAATCTCACGGAGAATATCTCTCCCTCTCATACAGAGTACTATCAGATGGCGAGAGCCTTCCGCATAGACGCTATCACCCACACTCCCCCTCTCTCCCGCCCCGACGGTACTATTGCCTTCGACGACGAAGAAAAGGCTGAGTGCTTTGCGTACAGCATCGCTGATCAATGCTCTCCTAGCTCACAACTCACTGACTCCTCCCACATCCAGATAGTTGAGGATGAGGTCTATAGAATAGAATAGAATATTTTTTATTCAATATACATTACATGTGTAATTCTTATTGAAAGACATTTTTTATTTTACCACTGGTTCGAAAAAAAACCCTCTGTCCTGGGAAGAACCAGCAAGAAACCCAGCGGGACTTTTTTTTTTAAATAAATTTTACAATATAAATAATTACGAACTATTTACAAAATTTATTTTAGAAACTGCTTGGAAGCGACCACCTCATTCCCAGGGGTTTTTATCAACCATGTATTCATTTATACTATAATAACCCTTTTTATACAGTTTCAGCTTAATAAAACATTTAAACTTGGTAATAAAGAGAACCTGTACACTTTCCGGGACCTTGTTGTAATAGGGTATACATTGCCCCAAGAATGAATTACTGACTCTGTGGAGTCGAGAAACTGGCATCACTAGCTTGTGTTTGTTCCTAGTGTTTACAGAATGTATATCACTTTTTTTACTAAAACTATCTTTGTTTTTGTGAACATACATTAAATTTTCGTAAATATACTGAAAGGCCAAAGTTAATATATTAATTTCTTTAAATTTATCTCTAAGAGACTCTCTCGGTTTTAGATTGTAAATAGCTCTAATGGCCCTCTTCTGTAAAACAAAAATAGTTTCTGAATCAGCCGCATTTCCCCATAGCAAAATCCCATAAGACATTGTGCTATGGAAATAACTAAAATAAACTAATCTAGCTGTCTCGACACTAGTGAGACCTCTAATATTTTTTACAGCATAGGCTGCAGAACTTAGTCTGCTTGTTAATTTGGATATATGGGGGCCCCACTGGAGCTTTGCGTCAAGAGTGATGCCAAGAAAAACAGTGGATACAACAGGGCTCAATTCCTCCCCATTTAAAAACACATTGGTATTCAGATTTTTAACATTCGTTGTTGTAAATTTAACACAATTAGTTTTATTTCCGTTCAAATGCAGATTATTAACGTTAAACCAATGCACTAATTTTGATATAGCATTATTCACTTCGTCACATTTAAATGATTGACGTTTAAGTTTAAAAATCAAGGAAGTATCATCAGCAAATAATACTATATCATGACTATCCCCTACAAGGTGAGGTAAGTCATTAATATACACCAGAAACAGGAATGAGCCGAGAATCGAGCCCTGAGGAACACCCATTAGTACAGGTGACCCGGAAGAACTTTTACCATTGATAATAACCTTCTGTTTTCTATTACTTAAATATGAAATAATAAGTTTAAGAGCTGTGTTCTTGACACCATAGTACTGTAGCTTACTGATTAATGTCTCATGGTGAACACAGTCGAAGGCCTTGGAAAGGTCACAAAATATACCCAAAGCATCCTCTGAATTCTCCCATGCACAAAAAATATGTTTAATAAGCTCAACTCCAGCGTCAGTTGTCGAGCGACCCCTTTAAAACCGAATTGATTTTTATGTAGCAATTTATTAATATTAAAGTAACTTAACATCTGATCTAAAATAATTTTTTCAAAAATTTTACTTAATGTTGGTAGTACAGAAATTGGTCTAAAATTGGTGGGGTCTAATGTACTACCAGATTTAAATATAGGTATGACTTTACTATGTTTCATTAAATCAGGAAACACACTAGATTCGACGCTTATATTAAATATAGTGGCTAGATAAGGTGCTAATATATATATTATAGATAAAATAACTTTAACGGAAATCCCCCATAAGTCTGCCGTTTTCTTAACATCAATAGTTTTTAAATATTTAGCGATATCTTTTGGCAGTATTCTATGGAATTTAAAAGTATTTGAACAAGCCTTTACATTTTGTTTGAGCAATGATTCGGCGACAGTAGGTGAAGAATTTAATGATTTTGTTGTCAAAAAAGGAACAGTAAAATGTTTCTCAAAAGCCATAGCAATTTCTTGATCAGATCGCGTTAAATTATTGTTAATATTCAATTGAAAATCCGAGTTGCGCGGTTTGACCTTGCCCGTTTCACTATTTTTTATTCTCCAGGTCATTTTAATTTTGTCACATGCAGTTTTAATTTTGTTGCTTATATGTAAAGCCTTAGCAGTGGAGCACACTTTTTTAAATATTTTAGAATATATTTTTACATAATCTCTAAATATAGCACTACTATTATATGATCTTTCATCATAAAGCTCGTATAACCTTCGCCTACTTTTATAAATTCCTACTGTCGCCCATTCATTAAATGATTTGTGACTGTTCAAAGAGAAAGTTTTAGAAGTAAATATTCTACTAAATTCACAACTTATAATTTCAAAAAATGTAGCATACAAATAATTAGAACTATTTTTAAACGAAAGTGATGGAAGTCTTTTTATTATATTACTTCTAAACCTCTCCATGCGATGTTAATTTATTGGAACAAACACAACTTTCTTAGTATTCTGTTTATTGTGTATGTAAGGTAGTGATACTAACTGTCCACAGTGATCTAAACTTAAATTTTGAATAATTGATTTATGCAAGGGCTTAACATCTGTAAAAATGTTATCTATACAGGTCGCACTAGGCCCAGCAATACGTGTTGGTTCTAAGAATAAATTTACAAGATTATACGATTTAAACAATGAGCGAAACTTAATACTAATGGAAAAAGTTTCAAGGAGATTGATATTAAAGTCTCCACACATTACAACAGACTTGTTCTGTTTACTAAGTTTGAGTAAAACTTCTTCCACAATCCTTTCAAAATGGTCATAAGTAGCACATGGGGGTCTGTAAACACTTACAACAATGAGGTGCTCAAGCTCGACACAAGCCATTTCTACAGTTCGTTCAACAGAGAGGCTCACAATATCCTTACGTTCTTTATATAATAATGATTTATCTGCTAATATTAAGGAGCCACCACGTAAACTTTTTCCTCTATTGAAGGAACTGACCACCTGGTGATTTCTGAAATTAGACATGAAATTATAATCTTTTAGCCAATGTTCAGTAATACAAATGTGGCGGATTGGGATTATTTTACTAGATATAGTGGACTGTATTGAGAATCTAAATCCCCTGAAACGTTCAGTTACCGCAGTCACAAAATCACACCAAAAACAGCAACAAACTACTCACGGTCTTACTAGCCAGCCTCCCAAGATCAGCAAACGTTGACAGCTCCTGGTAGCTTCTTCTACACGGTAGAATACACTAGCAATTAGATTGTACACGGTACACTCTGGAGTAGTCCCTTTTTAAAGTTTTTGGAGAGATGTTCACATCACGAACACAAAGAGAATGTGTATGGCTTGTCTCGCCTCCTACCCTCCTCTTCTCTTTTTTTTAACTTCACAGATTATTACAACGCATATTACGTCGCAATGTTGCCACTAGGTGTGACCGGCGCTCCGATCGTAGCAGATCATTGTGCCTCGGTATAAATTTTGTGAGTTGCGGTTTATTACTGAACACACCCCCCACCGAAACCATCTTGATGGTTTCTCCTAACTATATGAAAAAGATATTAGAGAAAATATTATAACTTAAGCTACGGAACATGCAAAATAACGCTGAGACACAGAATGTCCTCAACGAGAAAAAAAAAATATTAATACACGTAAAAACTAATTTGAATAAGGTAGAGGACTCAGTTTATTAACTGGTCTCTGTAGAGTACTCTTTTGAGTGCGAAGCGTAACACAACGAACAATCCCATCTGGACCGGGGTGAAGAGCCTCAATTCTACCCAAAGGCCAATTGCACGGCGGTACATTATTAGTTTTTATGATTACGAGATCACCTATTTTTATATTAGATCTATCCGAATGCCACTTTGCTTTCTGTTGCAGCGTATTTAGATATTCGTGACTCCATCTACGCCAAAACATTTGTGAACATTTTTGAATATATTGCCAACGTGATAATCGATTTATTGTTATATCCTCTACATTATACTCAGGTACTGCTGTTAACCCTTTTCCAATTAGAAAGTGTCCCGCAGTCAAAACGTTGAACTCATCAGGATTATCACTAGCTGGTAACGGACAAAGCGGCCGCGAGTTGAGAATCGCTTCTACTTTACAAAACACTGTTGTGAGTTCCTCGAACGTCAAACTTTTTTCTCCTACGGCTCGCGTTAATAGATACTTGGCGGATTTAATTCCAGCTTCCCAGAGCCCACCCATATGTGGTGCACCAGGGGGATTAAATCTCCATATAATTTGTCGTTTTGAGCAACCCTCTAATATATTGTTTTTTTGTTCGAGCATAAATCTTTGTACTTCGGTTAAATGCTTACTAGCAGCTATGAAATTAGTTCCGCAATCCGAATAAAGGAAGGAGCACACACCGCGTCGCGCTACAAATCTGTCTAAACACGCGAGGAAACAGTCCGATGACAACGACGATAAGACTTCAAGGTGTACAGCTTTTGTCGAATAACAAATAAATAATGCTAAATATGACCGTTCAACCCTAGCATTTCGTCGTAAACTTTCTTTTGTAAAGAACGGACCACCGAGGTCCACCCCTACATGCTCAAAAACATTACAAGGTATCAATCGGGCGGCTGGCAAAGGTGCCATCTCAGGCTGTAAGAGCACTGGGTTGTGTTTAAAACAAATTTTGCATTTGGACAAAACTGACCGAATAATGCGACGGGATGCTAAAATCCAAAAATTTTGATTAATAATGTTTTGTAAGGTGCGTGGACCTACGTGTAAATATTTTTTATGTAAATATTCAATAAGTAAAAAGGTAAATCTACTATTTTTAGGTAATAAACGAGGATGCTTCGCGTTATAAGGTAACGCTGAATAATTTATTCGACCCCCCACCCTGAGGTATCCGCGTTCGTCAATAAATGGAGATAATTTTCTCAACGACGGAACGTACTTTGTGCCCTTTGACAATCTATTTATTTCATTTGCGAAGTATGCACTTTGTACTAATTTAATTAAAACATCTTGGGCAGTATTTAATTCGTTAGTCGTCAGTATTGATTGCTTCGAGTGACCGGATTTGAGTCGGAACCATCTCAATATTCGAGCAAACGTACGTTGCAGTTTATAATAAGAAGAGAAATTGGAAAAGATTCGGTCACAGAACTCTAACTTAGTCTCCTCTATCGAATTATTTTCATTTGTGATTAAATTGAAGGAGCCTAATGTATGATTTGATTTCATTTCGGGTGTATTACTTTCATGTTGGTTGATAAATGTTCTCACTGGCCACTGCGAATAGTCGTCGTACAACCAAGATGGGCCCTTCAACCACTGCTCACTGCACTCCACGAGCTGTGACGGAGACGCTCCGCGCGAGCATATGTCTGCCATATTGCACTCACTACTCACGTGACGCCAACAGTGTGGAGGTAACACTTCACATACCTGAGTAACACGGTTACTAACAAACGGCTTTAATTTGTAAGCTTCTGTCTGAAGCCACGTCAACACGATAGTCGAATCGGTTAACGCAGTAATACGAGTAATTTTTACACGAGTTAAAATGTCACGGACATATCTCATAGTTAATGGTTTGACGGGGGCTACTTTAGATTTTGCTGTCACCAGGCGTACTTTAGTTTGACCTCTATCGTTACGACTGATCACATACACACAACTAGCATAACCGCGAGAGCTTGCATCGCAAACGGCGACCAATTCACATTCGGTCTGTTCTGGTAGCAGCATATGTCTATCTATCTTGATTGCCGTTAGTCGCGGGAGATCATCAACGTAATTAAGCCAGCGCTTAGTTACGTCAGTTGGCAGCTGCTCATCCCATCCTATGCCCAGCTTCCATAAATCTTGCATTATCTCTTTCGCGATGAAAATGCACGGTGAAATAAAACCCACGGGGTCGTAAATAGAAGCTAATAATTTTAAAACAGAACGTTTAGTTGTTACTTTATCAGTCTTATCTACTGTGAAATAAAAACAGTCAGTCAAAGGGAACCATTTCAGACCTAGCACTTTGACTGAATATTTGTTACCATCTTTCATAAATGTAACAGGACACTCTCGGTTTTCTAACGGAACGCGTTGTAAAACTTTTGCACTATTACTCGCCCACCTTTTGAGTATAAAGCCACCGGAATTAAACATCTCTAAAAGTTCATCTTGTAACCGAGATATCTGTGACAATGAACTACAAGAATATAGAATGTCATCCATGTACACGCCCTCGCGCACAACCTTTGCAGCGAGTGGGAAACGTTCTTCCTCGTCATAGGCTAACTGTAAGAGGGTGCGGATAGCTAAGAACGGTGAGCAACTTAAGCCATAAGTGACAGTTTTTAATTCATAAACGTCAATGGCGTCGTTAGGCGAATGACGATACAAAATATGTTGATAACATCTATCTGACTGATTCAGTTTAATTGCCCGATACATTTTGCATACGTCACAAATCAAACAATATTCAAACAACCTAAAATTCAATATTATAGCCCCAATATCTCGATACAGATTAGGCCCGGTCAATAGAATATCATTAAGCGAAACGTTCGTGGACGTTTTAGCCGAGGCATCGAATACCACACGCAACGGAGTAGTGGAACTACTGGGCTTAAGTATACTGTGATGAGGTATCACATATTTGCTTGGGGTGTCCCCCGAATAAAGCTCCATGTGCCCTAGATTTTCATATTCGCACATGAACTCTGAATAGGCTTGTCGTAATACAGGTGAACGATTCAACTTGCGCTCGGTGAACAAGAGTCGCCGCTCGGCTGCCGCTCGTGACGCGCCCAACGGAGGCGGGTCTGGTATGAATGGTAACGGCACTGAATAGGTACCATCCTCAGTACGACTATAACGAGCCACGAAAATGTCTTCCGCTAATTGTTCCAAAGGATTAATCGAGGGTTTGCTTGGCAATTCTTCGATTTCCCAAAACTTACGCAACGTTTGATCTAAAGACTCTTGTTCATCAAATGAGACTGATAAATTATAATTTTTTAAATTGTCCTTATCATTGCTATAAAGTTTACCACTTACAACAAACCCGAAAGCGGTATCGATCACGCTTGGTATATCCGATGAAATAATATATGGTTTATCCTTAATTAGTTCCGAAACTATATCATTGCCCAATAGTATATCGATACGCGAACGCTTATAAAATAATGGATCAGCTAAATTAAAAGTCTTATATTTATTAATAACGTCCGAGTGGAATCGAACGTTAGGCATATCAGCAGATACCTTAGTCACTACGACCATGTTCAATGTAAAACTAGGTAGGTCAGTGTGTAGGGACCTTAATGTGCATGTAATCATGCCGTGATTTTTTACAGCCTCTCCACCGAGACCATAAATATTAAACGAACACTTCTTTCGAGGTAAGCCCAAACGTTGAGCACACTCAGTTGTAATAAATGAGCTCTGAGCTCCAGAGTCAATAACTGCACGGCAGTATTGAAGCTGGCCGCTACTATCAATTACTAACACGCGCGCCGTTCCCAATACAACACCGTAACCCGAGTGAGCGTTATTGGAATGAAGCGTATCTATCGTATAACGCTCTGAGTCACTCATAGCCTGAGACGAGACGAGTGCTTGTTGCACTTGCGAGTCAGAGCACAATGGACGGGTGGATGTTGGCACGAGCGTGTCGCTCACTGGCTCCCTATGCAATAGATAATGATGTAGTGACGCACATACACCACAAGACATCTCACTTTTACAAGTTGAGGTATCATGATTTCCTTTTAGGCAATTATGACACAATTTTAAGGTATTGACACGGTCAATCCTTTTATCTACGGTCAATTTACGAAATTGATCGCACCTATAAATCATGTGATTTTGATTGCAATGCGCGCAAATTATTTTTTTATTTTTATTATAATTTGACACATTAGTATTTAAAACTGTCTTTGAATAACTTTTGTAGTGGTTATTATTGTTGCCTTTGTAATTGTTACATATAGACTTATTTCTTGATTGTAACGACATCGTACTATTCGATGAATGTTCGAGTACTTTAACTTGTTTATTTACAAAACTAATTAATTCCGAAAAAGATGGAAGTGAATTTTGCTCCCGATTTTCTTCAAAAAGCCTCCTAGTATGCGCATCCAACCCACGTAAGGCTAAATGACAAAATAAATAGTCATGTAAATTTTTAATTTTTAATGCCTCGATGGCTTTAAAAGAGTGATCGAATGTTTCGATAAATAAAGTAAGATTTGCGGTAGTGTCTTTATTTAACGGCGTAAAGTTTATCATTTTGTCGATGTACCTACCCACGAGTATTCGATCATCTTGATATTTATTACATAAACTTTGCCATACGACAGTATAATTAGCGGCTGTTATGGGCAATTTTTTAACAATGTTTAATGCCGAACCTTTAACACATGAAAGCAAATAGTGAAACTTATCTATTTCGTCGAAATCTCGATTGTGGACAAGTGATACAAATGTATCGTAGAATGTGGTCCACTTCTCAATATCACCATCGAATTCAAATAAACGTAATTTAGGTAATGACGGCCTTACATCACTCCTATCTTTCCTACTGAGGGATGCCTGCTCGTCCGGTTTTAATCTTAAATATTGCAACCTACATGCCTTATAAAGTTCATCAAATGTATCTAATTCTCGCGTTGACAATCTTGTCTCCGGTTTTAATGATATATCTATTTCAATAATATTTAACACTGTTTCTTCAAACTTTGAGCGGACACTTTCTAATCCGGAATAATCGGCTAAGAAATTCTGAATTTGTGTGGGATCATTTATTTGGGATCTCGCGATATCGAAAACCTTTTGTAATTTAGCAAATAGGTATTCCTTTTTAAAAATAAGTGTTTGCCTTTTTATTTGTAATTTATCCGACATTATGAACAAATTACAAAATTAATACTTTATAAACGCACCGCGAGCAATGGACATCCAGGTAAAAAAGAGGCAAATTAAATAAGGGATATTAAATTAATTAAATGCGTAGTTTTACTCAAATATATGACGTCCACGGGACGCGAATTAAGGGTAGAAAATTATTATTCGAAGATCACTAATTCGAATATATCCGGCTCGAAGGCCAGAAATGTGGCGGATTGGGATTATTTTACTAGATATAGTGGACTGTATTGAGAATCTAAATCCCCTGAAACGTTCAGTTACCGCAGTCACAAAATCACACCAAAAACAGCAACAAACTACTCACGGTCTTACTAGCCAGCCTCCCAAGATCAGCAAACGTTGACAGCTCCTGGTAGCTTCTTCTACACGGTAGAATACACTAGCAATTAGATTGTACACGGTACACTCTGGAGTAGTCCCTTTTTAAAGTTTTTGGAGAGATGTTCACATCACGAACACAAAGAGAATGTGTATGGCTTGTCTCGCCTCCTACCCTCCTCTTCTCTTTTTTTTAACTTCACAGATTATTACAACGCATATTACGTCGCAATGTTGCCACTAGGTGTGACCGGCGCTCCGATCGTAGCAGATCATTGTGCCTCGGTATAAATTTTGTGAGTTGCGGTTTATTACTGAACAACAAAGGATGTGTATATTATTACGATTTAGAAACAATTCAACTTCCAATTCTTTGCCCAACATGCCTTGTATATTTTAATGCACCTGGTGTAAACAATTTTTATTATTTATTTGTGGGCTGTATTCAAAATTAATTAAACTCTTATTATTGCTAGAGATTGCCTCTATTGTCACATTCACTAATTTAAATTAGTTGGAACTGATTCCAAATTAAATGTCAAATGATTATGCTCAAAAAAAGCAGTCTTGGTAGCCAAAAACTTGCCTGAGTTAAAAAGTAAATAATAAGATAGCACATTTGCTATCAGTCTTAAATTATATTTGGATAGGTAATACCTATCTTTTGTCCAAAACTTTTTTATTAAATTATTTATGTCCATTACATGAAATTTATGATTATTATTATTACAATTATATGTCAAATTTAAATTATTATTACATATTAAATTATGCATTTGTATGTTTAAATTATGTCTGACGCCGGAACTCACGCCCCACAGCCTTTGACCCTATCGCTGTGTCCAATGATGAGATCTCATCTCTTATCAAAGGAATGAAGCCCAAAAAGGCTCTGGGCGCCGATAGCATCTCCAACCGAGCCCTTAACATTTTCCTGAGGGTGTTAACCCTTTCAGCTATTACTTTCAACGCCTGCTTCAGGTTAGCAAATGCCCTCAGGATTCTACTGGAGCTAGCCTGGACTCAACAGTGGACGGTGAGCACCTCTTGCATATAGTAGTGTAGATATGAAATGGGGAAGAAATCTTACCCCCTAAGAAAAATAGCTGGTAAGACTTATTTTCTGTCTAGAAGTTCAAAGGGTTTGTGAAATTCGGTCTAAAACGCTTTAATGACTGAGCTTTTTTATTGAAATTACTTTGAAGAAAAGTTTAATACAATCTAGAGCCATGCCGCAGCTATAGTATGGTTGCAGAACGAATACGTCGGCTCAACCGGGGGATGACCACGCTCTCACAGAATACCCCAGTGAAATAGCACCTTACAGCTCTCACAGAATACGAACGAAAAAAAAACAGCTTAATGCTGCTGTTTCATATGATAAGTTTAGAAAACCTTTACTGGAAACGAGGCATTCCGTCTTATTCCTCGGGGTAACAATTCTTAATCGAGGATAGATATCGGTGTCTATGCGCCACACCATCAGTCTATTACCCATCTGTATGGACTGTAAGCCCGTTTGTTACTTTTACTCTATGAGAAATATTTCAAATGCATGTGAAGTTCTCTGTGTACTAACTATTCTTACCTTCTCAAAAATGGGAGAAGGCTTGCGCCCAATAAAAGGGCTTATAATACGCCGAAATGTTATGTCATACGTAGAGGTGAAGATTATTAATAGAATACAATAAATACTTTTTATACTATTCCTGAACAAAAATCGATTCGTGGCTTCCTACACCTTACATAGGCGGATACTACGCAAGCGAACCCGCGGGTAAAACTTAACAAAATGTATACATAATATGAATATATGAATTGATAACTTTCACCTCTACATAACGGTGTTCACCTCTACATAACTGCTGAACATTGGCCTCCCTCGTAGGGGCGATATTGATTGAGCGTGTATTAGCGGTGTAAGAATATCCACTAACCCACATGGGTGTCATATAAGGCAACTGAGAAGAAAAACCCTAACTAGCGTCTTAATAACTAGACAACAAAAAACTTCGGTTGGTAACTTAGTACAACAAAAGCCTTATTCACTTTTGCCTTGAAGACGATCAGATTGTATTCGGACAGAAAGACAGACGTCGGCAAATTGTTCCACTCCTTTGATGTACGCATTACAAAACATGTAGGAAACTTGCCTGCCTGCCAAGCGTGGCAACTATAGCAAATATCCCCCTATGAGCTAAACTACGAGGGAGGCCTATTTTCAGCAGTAGACTTTTGATAGGCTGTAACGTTCACGGATATTTTCAATAACATATGCTAACTAAGATTAATACAGTTCCGTTCACATATTTGTCAGTTGCTAATAAGGTTATTTAATTGAATATCCACTACACGATGTGTTGCCAGTTGATTA
The DNA here is from genome assembly GCA_963668995.1 of Parnassius mnemosyne. Lineage (NCBI taxonomy): Eukaryota > Metazoa > Arthropoda > Insecta > Lepidoptera > Papilionidae > Parnassius > Parnassius mnemosyne. The sequence goes on from CAVLGL010000093.1 coordinate 63,272,259, forward strand.
AGCTATTAATAATTAATACTAATATAGTAATAAAGACAAGAGGCTAAATTGGGATATGAGATTTTAATTACGATTTCTATGTATTTGCTATATTTACATTTCTTCATATAACGTGTTTTCTTAGATTATGATAAAAATGATGATAAATGAGATCGTCAGCAGCACTTATAAGGACAGGTAAGAACAACCTCTTTCTGACGTTTCTTACCTATTTCTGCCATCAAGCAGTTTTTTTTTATAAAACTGAAGTGATAAACAAGCTTACTGGCCACCTGAGAACAAAAAATAAAGTGTCTTTTAATAGGATAAGGGTGACAAACAAACACACAGTCCACCGGATAGTAAGTGGATTCTGTGGTCCATGGACATCTATCCTTGATTTAGAATTAAAATTCAGTTGCGTTGTCACCCCTGACGACTAAGATACAATACCTCTTTTCCAAATAAAATGGTCTCCGGTTCTCTACACTCGCCATATGAAACACAGCAGCATAAGGCTACTTACTATTTTACGCTGGTATTCTGTGAGAGCGCAGTTCCCTCCCGTTTAATTCAACCCATTTCGTACTACAACCATAATATAGCTGCAGCAAGGCTCTACCACGTACAAAACTACTAGAGGAAATGTTAGAAAAATCCTATGGTTTCCGATATAAGGCGGCGGCAACTTGTTTACGCCATAGTGCCGATACCGGCGTAGGTGGCAGAATCAAAACTACACTAGGTGGTAGGACTCCTTTCTTGTGTAGGAGTCCGTATCTACTCTCGTACCTATTTGTGCCTCCAAATAATTGTGTTTGCACTTGCAGAGAGCTAGAGTCTGTGAGGCGTTTCATCTCAGTCTTCAGAAATTACAACGCAACTGTAACCTTCTTTGTTTGAAGCTGGCTGCAGATATCCATGAACTGGAGAAGCAACATAATATCAGGTAAACTCTAAGTTCATTTGCCGCTTCAGTTTCATAAAAATAATAAAACTAAATATATAATGTTTTTTTAGATGAAACGCTACAAACAGCCCGGAAGCGGACCAATCATTTTTTTTAAACGGACACACAATAAATACTGATCCACGATCACTCTTTACGGTTCAACGTACGTCACATATATCAATGTTACATTTAAACTCTTTAGCCTTGTTTTTCAATCGTCAAATAAAAGTTATTTACAGAATAAAATGTACAGTTTTATGAATAAAAATGATAACACTAATCTGACGTTTAAAAATCAAACGTTAAACGAAAAAAAAAATATTGTATACTAGCTTTTTACCCGCGGCTTCGCTCGCGTTGGCGTCAATTTAGAAATATCAATAAAACTACTTCAATTAAAGTTAAAATTTCATAAATTAATGTAATTCTGTTCACGATGAACGTATTACAGGGACTATATTCATGAACGGGATTAGATATATACAGAGATGGGCAGCAGCGTCTTTCTGATTACAGCTCAAAATAATAAAAAGGTGCAGTTAGCAACCCGCCTGCCAAGCGTGGCAACAACGGATAATATCCAAATTATTTCGTAATCTGTGGAGGTAATCGATATGATGAACGGGAGTAGAAATATATTAGTAATGTAAAGGCGGCGAAATAGAAACCAATACCTCATTTCGTCTCGTGGGTGTCGTAAGAAGCAACAGAAGGGAAACTGAAACATGAGATGGATGGCAGTATCTTCCTGATAACAGAGCAAGGTAATAAAAAGCTGCGGATGCCAACCCACTCGCCAAGCGTGGTTACTACTGCAAATATCTAGCCTATTGGACAAACATTGGGAGAAGCCTATGATCAACAGTGGATAGGTCTATTAAATGTAAAACTGTACCCTATAGTACTCAGAGACAATAAGTTGAGGTGCGAGTGGGGTGCCGTCTCACAAAACAAAGCCGCCAATTCTGCTTCTGTCAAAAATACGCTCTCAGCGCTGCTAGCGGTGTGTAATAATTTTTTTACGATATAAGAATATGAAGAAATAGCAATGTTGTATTTAGTTGTTAATATCGCCAAACGAACTCTATACCTTGATTTGGTCAGGCTATATCATGATATAATCAAAAAACAATGTTAAATTTATTTAAATGCCACCATTTCGTGCTATAATTATTGTGCTGTATTCGTACTTTATAAAATGATTCATTCTGAGGTCTGGCTAATAAATATATAAAAATCTCTTTATTTAGTTTTATCAGTTTATTTGAAGATAATCAAAACTTTTTTATAGATTAGAAATTAAACTTAAAAACATCTCACATTTTATGAATTTCATTACATAACATACATACATAAACACTCACGCCTGTCACCCAGAGGGGTAGGCAGAGACTACGGACTTCCATTTGGCGCGATCCTGACACACCTCTCTCGCCTCTTTTACATCCATATATCTACGCATACACGCTCGTCGGTTATGGGTACTCCTAATCTGGCCCATTTTTAATGTATCGCCGATTTGGTCGATAAACCTTCGTCTAGGGCGTCCCTTCCCGACCCTGCCGTTCACTTCCGCAACATAAATTTGCTTTGTCACTCTTTCCTCGTTCATTCTTTCTACATGACCAAACCACCGAAGCATTCCTTTCTTAATCCTTGTCACAACGTCACCTTGCAAACCACACTTTTCTCTTATCACACTATTTCTCACCCTGTCATTCAGATTCAGCCCTAGCATACTCCTTAAGGAACGCATTTCTACAGCATTTATTCTACTCTCATGCTTCTTCTGCCAGACCCAACTTTCACTACCATACATTAAAGTAGGGACTAACACAGCATTATGAATTGCCATACGTGCCATAGTTGACACATTCTGACTCCTCATAATAGCGTGTAGAGCCCCATTCACTCTATTTCCTGCGTTCACTCGTCGTTCTATATCCTTATCATATCTACCATCCCTGCTAAATAAACATCCCAAATATACAAACTCGTCCACTTGCTCAATCAACTCCCCTTCTATTCTTATTTCACATATCGTTTTACTTTCTTCTCTTTCAAAAACCATCACTTTCGTCTTACTTGCGTTCACTTTCATACCCCTTTCTTTCAATGACCAATTCATTAAAGTAACCATCATTTGCAACTCGGCCGCCGACGATGCAAATATGACTTGATCATCGGCGTACAAAAGGCATTTGACGGTTGACTCACCCATTCTCAACCCACATTCTTCAACTTTCAAAGTTTGCAAACAACTGTCCATAAATAAGTTAAACAGCCACGGGGAAGCCACACATCCCTGTCTGACACCTTTATGAATGCCAAACCAGTCCGAGTAGAGCCCGTTGATCCTGACACAAGCACTAGAGTACCTATAAAGAGATCTTAATGCCTGTATCAAGCCAGCGCCCAAACTACACTATCACTATTGTCTACTATTTAATTAGTAATTAGTTACTATAAACTTTATTAATTTCTACTAAAATGAAATAAAGAAATTAACATTTATATGTTTTTTCATTTTAATTGAATTAAATTGTTAAACATATAATAGTAAGTTATATATTTTATTTTATTCATTAGTAACTGGACAACTTTATCAAAACAGTACCATCTAACTGGATTTGATGTTAGATGGCAGTGTTTTGATAAAGTGTAATTCAGATTGTCGGCGTAGTTAAAATTATAACGCAGCGGTTAAAACCCATTTTAGGTTTTATTTATAAATATGATATTTATTTAAAAATAAAACATCAATAATCAATAATATAAAATATAAATTAACATCTTGAATAAGGAGAATACTTAACCCTCTTTTTTTGACGATCCGTAATCGGATAAAAAGTAACCTATAAGTTGCCCCAAGTCCCTAACTATCTACACACAAAATGTCATGGAAATCTGTCTAGTATTTTTTTGCGTGAAACGGTAATACACATACAGACATATAAAACGACAGACAGACAGACAAAAATTCTAAAAACCACAAATTTAGCCTAAGTGCCCTTGAATGCCCTGGAATTGTTTTGTCCAGAAAATATTAGAATTAAAAACACGACATTTCTATAGATTTATTATATGTATATAGACTAGCGAACAGCCGTGGCTAAACTGGATAGGATCTATTGATGTGACGTTAGATTTCAGATAGTCTATGACATTTATTTTATCAATTTTTCGTTTTTTAAGAATGACCTCAAACTCTTTCATTTGATATATAGCCTCGATCACTCCTGGCATTGCTCTCTATCTGTTCGTGAAGTTTCATTACATCGGTTTAACCGTTCCGACGACTAGTCGGGACAGACAGAAAGACAAAATTTTTATTAAAATTAATGAAATTTTTTTTAAAGGAGAGGGGACAAACGAGCATACGGCTCATCTGATGGTTAGTGACTACCGCCGCCCATGAACAACTGCAACACCAAGGAATTGCAGGTGCGTTGCCGGCCTTTTAAAAAGGAGTAAGCTCTTTTCTTGAAGGTCCCTAAGTCGTATCGGTCCGGAAAAATCGCCGGTGGTAAATTATTCTACAGAGAGGTCGTACGTGAAAGAAAACTCCCAGTGAAACGTACAGTGGTGGATCGCCAAGCATACAGATGGAGTGGATGGTATCGGGAGTTTTGCTGCGATGTGCGTTCGTGAAATTTGGCGGCTGGGATTAATCCAAACGCTAATTCCTCAGTATACTCCCAATGGTAAATGCGAAAGAAAATGCAAAGGGATGCAACATCTCTTCACAGCACTAGTGAATCGAGCCGATCGGTAAGGACTCGGTCGTTGACGATTCGAGCCGCTCTGCGCTGGATGCGGTCAAGTGGAAGGAGCTGGAGCAGGAGGAGCTCCTTCCACTGGACAGTATTCCATGTGAGGCTGAACCTCCGCCTTGTAAAGTTGCAGGCGGTGTGCCGGTATGAAATACTGTCTAGCTCTGCTGAGCATGCCACGGTTTTTAGAGGCCAGTTTGGCCTTCTCTTCCAAGTGGGCACGAAACTGCACGTCACTCGATATGTTGACGCCGAGGATTCCCAAACTGGCTGAGGCAACATGGGAAGTGCCTTCTAACTGAGGAGATATGAGAAAGGGGTCATATCCTAATAGCATGCGAATAACCCCGTTAAACATCCCCGTAAGGCAGTTATTCCGATATTACAGACCAACACTTCGATTTAATTTATATTATATATAGTTAGATAGATTTTGTATATAAGATATTAGTGTTTTATATATTAATGTGCAGTTAAATGAAAATACAGACCTAAAATTTCCTTAAAAGTTCCCTAGCGCGGCCTTATTACGAAAATTGTTCATGAGTATATAGAATCTGTAGTTTATACTGGCGATTTTATCACAAGCCCTTGTTTCACAATATTCATTTTAACTTATTATAAAAACCGACCGGTTTCGCCTCACGGCATTATCGAGGTATATAAGATTAACGAACATAATCGCACAGATGAAATTGAATGTAAACGTTTAGCGAAGACTGTGGTGCCGACGTAAAGGACGTCTCTTAAAACGTACTTTAAGACCGAGGTTATCGATAAACTACTTCTTGTAATAAGACAGATTGATTATTAGGGTCACGACTTAAAATCGGCTTCTCGTTTCAGAATAAAGCTGAAATTTTAATTACAATTATAACTTTATTGGGTGCGGTGCCGGAGAGCAGAATACTAAACTAATTAAATAATTACGTGGTAGAGCCATGCTGTAGTTATATTCGTAGTAAAGTTATAGAATGCATGGGTCGGCTCGACCGGGGAAGGACCACGCTCTCACAGAACAGCAGCGTAAAATAATAATAATAATAATAATAATTTAATAAATATAAATAAATAATAATTATATATTTATATTTCCCAACCAGATGAAAAAACTTTATAGATACCACAAAATAATAATAATTTTTACTTAGGCATGTCATCTCCGGTTGATCGGCGCTTTCTAACTCTGAGTATTTGCACAGACACAATCTAGTAGCCATGATTCTACACCAGGAGCTCGCTCTGAAATACGCCCTCTTGGATCGGAAACTGCCGTATTACAAGTAATTGCCGGAAGCCGTGCTCGAAAATGACCGTGCCAAGCTCTACTGGGACCGGGCCATCATCACAGAAAGGACTATTCTTGCGAATAAGCCTGATATTGTGCTAATGGACCGGGCAGTCAAGGATATTTTTGGTCGACATTACTATTCCTTATGACGAGAACCTCGTGAAAGCCGAAACAGATAAGCTGATAAAATATCTGGACCTGGCTCACGAGGTTACCGGCATGTGGGGACCACCCCACACGCCGGCCGACCGAAATTATTCCTGTGGTCGTTTCTGCGAACGGGTTAATCCCAGTCAGCCTCTCGGGTCATCTGAGGCGACTGAGACTCCGTGACAGACCGCTCCAGGCTCAAATGCAGAAGGCGGTGCTCCTCGATACCGCCCGCATCGTCCGCCGGTTTCTTTCCCTTTCCCCCTAACCCTCGGCCGTTTGGTCTCCCCTGCCGAGGGCTTCCATCTGGTTGGGTTTTTATATATTTCTGTATTCTTTATGTATTTATTTTATTTTATTGATATTTATGTATGTTTAGCATTTTCATTTACAATTATATATTTATACTGCCCAACCAGATGAGAAAACTTTATAGATACCCCAAAATAATAATAATAATCATTTATTTCAATCCATCAGATCATAGTCACATTTGAAATATAATTTAAATTTAGAATTACATATGAACTAAATTAAAATAAAATTGAATTATATTAAATTAAAGTAGTCTTAAAGTATGTTTTAAGAGACGCCCTTTACTTCGGCACCACAGTCTTCGCTAAAAACACAGCTCAATGCTGCTGTGTTTCGTATGGTGAGTGTAGAGAACCGGAGACCCTTTTTACTGGAAACGAGGCATTCCATCTTAGTCCTCACGGGTGAAAACGCATCTGCATTTTAATTTGTAATCGATGGTAGATGTAGATGTCTATGAGCCACAGCAGCCACTTACCATCAGGTGGACTGTGCTCGTTTGTCACCCTATCCTATAAAAAAAACGACTGAAGATCGGCCCCTCAATTCAGAATAAGCCGTCACATCGCATCGCCATCCGTATAACATTAATAACAAAGATCTCAGAACGTGATATTAATCAGAAATTCTAGTTACAATTATAACTTCATTTGCTGCGGTGCCAGAGAGCAGAATACTAAATTAATTTATTACTCGTAACTAATTTTCGGATAAATCCCTTTTTTCGGAGCAAATTTACAATTATTATCGTAATGTACCAGTGGTTAAAAGAATTCCTAGAGGTGCGAGGATGCAACTTGCTAAAGCATTGTCATGCACTATTCAAAATTGTTTCGCTAATAGTGAAAATAGTTGGCAAAAATTATTTACTTTCGCGTATTCTCATTTTCATTTTGATAAAACAATAAATAAATCAATTACGTCTCAACTAAAAGAGACATCTTTTCAAAATTTAGATTACTCAATTAATACTCATTTATCTCGACCACGTCCTAAATTTGATTTAAAAAAAGTAGTTGAGTCGAAAGTAATGGATGGCGACTTAAAAAATGCATCCCGTATTTTATTCTCAGACGACATCCTGGCTCCTCGTAATGTCGAAACTCTTGAAGGCCTTCGTCAAAAGCATCCTTCGGTCAAACCGTCTCAGAGTTTACCGCTGCCTCCCAAGACATCTATGCAACCTTTACAAATTTCGGAAAAAGACACTTTAGAAGCAATTATGTCATTTTCGAATGGCTCTGCTGGCGGCATTGACGGAATTACGCCTCAACATCTTAAAGATCTTGTAAGCGCTTCTGCCGGTGACGCCGGCGGAGTACTTCTTAAAGACATTACAAAATTATGTAACTTTATGCTTTCTTACTTACTTACTTACTTATCTTCACGCACAATCCCTGACGGGGTAGCCAGAGAGAACAGATCGCCAAGTGTCACGATCCTTACATATCTCTTTCGCTTCTTTCAGATTCATTATCTTCTTCATACATGCACGTCTAGGTATCCGAGTACTCTTGACCCTACCCTCTTCGAGCAATTTGCTCACATGGTCTTCGAAAGTTAGTCTCGGTCTACCTCGACACCTTTTAATATTAACTTTCGCGCTATATATTTTCTTCACCATTCGGTCTTCACTCATTCGCTCAACGTGCCCAAACCACCGAAGCACGCCCTTATCAATTTTTGTGATAAGGTCATCTTTCAAACCTGCCATATTGCGAATCTCTTCGTTTCGCTTTCGGTCGGCCATAGTAACGCCGCACATTTTACGAAGAGATCGCATCTCCACTGCATTCAACTTACTTTTATGCTTCTTCTGGCATACCCAGGTTTCGCTGCCATATAACAAAGTCGGTACCAACACTGCGTTATGTATTGCAAGGCGTGCACTCTTCGCTACGCCTTGCCTTTTGACTAACGCAGTCAGGGCACCATTGACTTTGTTCCCGGCAGCGACACGCCTGTCCACATCTAAATCACATCTTCCATCCCGGCTAAAAGCACTCCCCAAGTATACAATTTAATTTACCTGTTCTAGACATTCCTGATTTACCCATATTTCACACTTCGTTCTCTCTTCGTCCCTTTCAAATACCAGAACCTTAGTTTTATTAGCATTCAAACGGAGACCTTTAATTTCACATTCCTCTTTCATACACGTGACTAATGCCTGCAGTTCTGCCTCTGATGGTGCAATAAGCACTGCATCATCAGCATACAGCAGACAATTTACTTTAATGTCACCCAATTTCACACCCAAACAGCTATCTTTCAGCTTTTGTAAACAGCTGTCGAGATACAGTATGAACAGCCAGGAAGACATGACACAACCCTGTTTTACGCCCGTTTGGACGCTAAACATGCTTATGCTTTCTGGTAATGTTAATCCAAATTTCATTCCATTCTTATATGGGGCAAGATTATGTGCCTTCAAAAAAAAGGATAACGGTATCCGTTCTATTGCCGTTGGTTCCACATTTCGACGCTTAACTTCAAAATTAGCTTGCAGGTACATAATCTCTAACCTTAAGACCAAATTTCAGCCTACTCAACTAGGCTTTGGCACTAGAGGTGGCTGTGAGGCGGCGGTACATTCAGTGCGTACATTTTTAACAAACTCTGATGCAGATGTTCTTGTGAAGGTTGACCTAAGGAATGCTTTTAACTCTATCGATAGGGTAACCTTGCTGAAAGAAGTGGCTAACAATACCCCCGAAATTTACCATTACGTTTGGCAATGTTATAGTCAAAATACTAACTTGTTTTACGAAAACCATGTTATCGATTCTGCTGTTGGTGTTCAGCAGGGTGACCCTCTGGGTCCAGCACTTTTCAGTTTAGGAATTCAACCCATTATTTCAAATTTGAAATCCAAGCTGAATGTCTGGTACCTAGACGACGGTACACTGGGAGGTAGAGCAGATGACGTCCTCAGCGATCTTACTCATATTATTCGAAATTTTAAAAATATTGGCCTTGAACCAAATAGCAATAAATGTGAAATATTTTTTTCCAATAATTTATCTACTTCTCATAGAGACACTTTAATTCAAAATTTTAATCATATTTGTCCAGGAATAAAAACTGTCAATACGGAATCACTTTACCTGCTAGGTGCCCCGTTGTTTTTCGATAGTATTAAACCTGTTTTAAAAACAAAATTTGATCAGTTTTTAAACCACGTTGATAAATTGTATAAATTAAACCCCCACATAGCTCTTACTATTTTAAAATATTGTCTTCTTGTACCTAGATTTACATACTTACTCCGCTCGAGTCCAGTCTGGAAATGTTCGGATATTTTACAAGATATTGATAATAATCTTAAAATTGCTATAGAAAAAATTCTAAATTTAACTTTAAATACAACAGCCTGGACTCAAGCTACTTTACCTATAAAATTTGGTGGCATTGGTGTGAGAAATCTTTCTAGCGTTGCATTGCCTGCTTTCCTTGCTTCCGTGCATAGTGTCAGTGACTTATGTAACATAATTTTAAATAATAAAGTAGACCTATGCTTTGCTACGGAGGCAGGGCAGACATGGCAAACGCTCTGTCCTGGTGAAAATATTCCACTGGAAGTTAACCAACAAAAACAGTGGGTTATTCCGTTGGTACAGGGCGTGCAGAAGGATTTGTTTCATAATTTCCATAGTGACCAAGATAAGGCACGCCTTCTAGCTGTTTCGACTAAGGAATCTAGTCACTGGTTACACGCTTTACCATCAAGTAATCTCGGCACATTACTTGATAGGGAAAGCTTGCGTATTGCCGTAGGAATCCGACTAGGAGCAGCGATTTGTCAACCCCATCAATGCCCCTGTGGTAACAGCGTCGACAAATTTGGGCTCCACGGACTTTCATGTAAGAAAAGCGCTGGTAGGTTTTCACGACACAGTTGTTTGAACGATGTCATCCGAAGGGCTCTTGCCTCTATAAATGTTCCCTCGGTTTTAGAGCCTTGTGGAATATTTAGAGACGATGGCAAGAGACCCGACGGTATGACATTGGTCCCTTGGGAGAGAGGTAAAGCCCTAGTGTGGGACGCTACTTGCGTAGACACTCTGGCGGTCTCTCATCTCAGGGGTACCTCGTTTAAAGCCGGGGCGGCATCAGAGGCAGCTGAACTGAGTAAGTGGCGCAAATATGAGTCTCTGAGAGATGACTACATATTTGTGCCATTTGCTGTAGAGACTATCGGTCCGTGGGGTCCACGTGCGGTGAAGTTCCTAAAGGAACTCCATCCGCGGCTGGTCGTTGCTGCTGGTGATAAGAGGGCTGGTTCTTTCCTCGCTCAAAGGCTAAGTATAGCCATTCAGCGGGGAAACGCAGCCAGCGTTCTTGGCACGATACCGCGGGGAGTAGGACTATATGATAATTAAGTTTCTAGTTTTAGTTTTTCTTTTTTATTATCGTAGTTTTTAATATTGTAGATAAAATTAAGTATTATGTAAAACTAAAGAATATTATTTATTCATAGTTTAATTCAAACTGAACTCGGTTAATGGATAAATCTGATAATGTTATTAAGTTTTTTTTATAAAACTTAAGTGACAAACGAACTTACAGCCCACCTGTTAGTAAGTGGCTGCTGCGGTTCGTGGACGCCTGCAGACAACCTTATACAAAGCAGGCTACAGATGCGTTGTCACCTCTGAGGACTGAGATGGAATGCCTCACAGCCTGTAATAAAACTGCCTCTGTATACACTTCAGTGGCAGATGATTGATATTCGTACACCGCCTCTACACGGTCAAGAATAGATAAGATTAATTTTTATCCGATTAAAAATATTTCTTTTTATATGATAAGGGTGACAAACGAGCACACAGTCCACCTGATGGTAAGTGGTTGCTGCGGCCCATAGACATCTACATCTATCCTCTATTAGAAATCAAAAGGTAGATGCGTTGTCACCCGGAGGACTAAGATGGAATGCCTCATTTCCAGTAAAAAGGGGCTCCGGCCACCTGCACTCACCAAGCGAAACGCAGAGGTAAACCTCTACTTCACGCTGGTTTTCTGTGAGGTCGTGGTACCACCCCGGTTCGAGCCGGCCCATCCGTGCGACAGCAAAAGCTGCCGCGTGGCTCTACCACTGTTAAGAAATAACACTTATCGAAAGTTATTTTTCACATTTGCAAATAATTCCAAAACACCTCTGTGGTGAAAAAAATCAGTGGGACTTTCTTTTCGGGGTAAAATAGTACAATAAAAACACAGGTTGTACAATTAATTACAAAACTTATTTCAGAAACAGCTTGGAAGTGATCACCACATTTTCCATGGGTTATTATTAACCATGTTTTGTATTTCAATAACGATTTGCATACACTTTTTGTTTCATAAAAATTGTTTACTTTGTAATTTAGGCCTATTAAATTTTTTGAGACTTTATTATAAAGGATCGCTAGTTTTAAATAAAATAAAACGTTTTGTATTTTATTAATTTTATTCAATTTTATGTGCGCTGCGTTGTAGGTAGGAACATAGAGATACCTGTTATGTTGTGACAGCTTGAGAGATCACTCCATATTGTTCCGATGGTGTTATAAAATAACCAGAAAAATCTTATGGCTTCGATAGATGGCTATAAAACCGTCTCGAACATATTACCATCATCACCATTACATCATTTAAATGGGATTAGAATCATAGATATCTAAACTAACACACCGTATACACATAACCGGGTAGAGGCGGTGTAAGAATATTGACTACCCCATATCGTCCCATTGGTGTTGTAGAAGGTCACAGAGGAAAATTAACCGCAGGAGATGGGCATCAGTGTCTTTCTAATAACAACTAAAAATAAAAATAGTGGCGGCCATTTCGTTTCCCAAGCGTGGCAACTATGGCAAAATCCACCCTATGAGCCAATCTATGTTAGAGCAGTGGAGTTCACCAGTGGACTTTTATAGCCTGTAATGGATGGATGGACGGATATGCAAACATACACAATTAACCTTACAATACAATCTTTAAAAGCTTATGAATTTAATTCAAAAGGCTTTTGGTGCTTTAAGCTAAATAATAACCCATTTAATTCGTACTCGTATGTGTACGTAAGTAGCTTAATGAATTTTAAACCGCTAATGAGCTTATGAATCTCTTTTAGCGTGGCACCGATTTGGCGGCGATACTATTCGGTATTTCAAATTAAAATTCATAATTACCAAATCAATGTGGCAAAATCGAAAATTTTTATGAAATTACGTAAATTATTTTATAATATACTTACTTATGATTACATATGGATCTAAGACGTGGTCCTTCACTGCTGGCCGTATGAGGAAGCTCATAATTACCAAATCAATATGGAAAAATCGAAAAAATTTATGAAATTATTTAACTTATTTTAGAATATACTTATTACTGATGACATATGGATCTAAGACGTAGTCCTTAACTGTTGGCCGTATGCGGAAGCTCAAGGTCACTAAACTAACAACGAAGAGTTCGGAGTTTCTCTGAGCGATATACTTCGAAATGAGAAACATATAATAGTATGGTCTATGAAATAAAGCAAATATGTGGAAGGTCTCAAATATGTAAAAGCATTATAATGAAAGAAATGGGACTTGAAAAGGATTATTATAGTGGGGTGTATATTGCTTCACAGCGTCCAAGACAGAGGTAAACTTAGACTCGCTAACCGATGTGTCCTAGACATAGCATCTTAGAGCCGGTCGTACGCAATTTGTTGTAGCAATACGACTTGCCCGTGGACATCGCACACCCCTACCGTTTGTGGTAATAGGAGTGTGTTTGGTAGTAATTTTAAGTGCAGCAAGCATACTCAAATCCATGTCTTAGTGCAATAGCGCTATGATGCGTGGAGTTTTGGCTACTGACGTCTTAGTAGCGTGCTACTATGATACGTTGGTGGTATTTTTAGTCAACAAAATTATTAATTTTGTTACCAAATTCGATAGGGATCACGTGGGTGTGTTGTGAGAGGGTGCCATCCGTATGATAGTTGCATTGATGCTTACTGCTACTTGCGGTATTGCGTCTTGTGATGGATGTGAGGGTGTGCTGCGCCTGATTCGACGCATCTTGTGGTGCTGGTCGATAGAGATATGCGGGTGGTGATGTCTGCTGGATCTGTATGGGGGACCTTGGGATAGTGTAAGCAGAGGATAATCGTATTGATGCTTGCGTTCGTATTGATCGTTGTTTGGCGGGTCGTAATTCTCAATGGCGCTCTCTGCGTCTTGGTTTGACTCGCAACTTAAGTAGCTTTGCCCAAGTCGAGTCCCTTTATTACGGGGCTGCAGACTGTCTGACCTCCATGACGATTTATATAACATTATCTCTCCGGCTGATACTTCGTATCTCTCCTACCCGGGGTACAAAATGGAGCACTCCTTTGTGCCTCGGGCTGGAGTTTGCGTGTATGTCAGAGAGGATGTTCTCGACGCCTCGGCAGTCTTGAAGGTTCGGACCTATCCATCCTCTGGCTACGCTTAGACAGCGACGACCATTCGCGCGTCCATGGTTAACTCTATAGGTCCCATAGCGGTAATGCCGAAACAGACCGAATCATCGACCACGTCCAAATGGCTACAGATTCCTTGCTACAACAGGCCTCATCCGCAGAGATCGTGATCCTTGGCGATTTTAACGCCCACCACGCCGAATGGCTCGGTTCACGTTTAACCGATCATCCGGGGAGATCTGTTTTTGACTTTGCCTTGGCATATGGTCTGACACAACTGGTTACTTCGCCTACGTGGATGCCAGATGTGGAGGATCATACACCTTTCCCTGTTGGACCTTCTGATGACCTCTCATCCGGACGGATATCAGGTTTCCGACGATGCCCCTTTCGACTCTTCGGACCATTGTCTGATCCGGAGTGTGGTGCCACTCACGCTCCCCTCGCGGTTGCGTTCTGCAGGTTGCCGCCGTGTTTGGCATTAAAGGTCGACGGATTGGAACTGAATGCGGTCTTTCTTTGCATCCTACCCATGGGGGTGGGTTTGCTTCTTGCCGGATGATCCCAGCGCTGTTGCTGACTCTGTCACTGGTGTGGTGCTACAGGAAATGGAACTATTTATTCCATCATCTGTGGTACCCATCGGAAGCAGATCTCAGCCTTGGTTTGGTCGCTCCTGTAAGACTGCATTACGCAGTAAGCAGGAGTGTTATCAAGCCTGGGCTGCGGCTTCGGCGACTCGGGATGTAAACACCAGCATACTTAAAAAGAAGTATAACTTCGCCTCCAGGTCCTTCAAAAGAGTTATTGCCAAGGCAAAGTCAGAGCACATAGACATAATTGGCGAGAAACTAGTTCACCTTTCTTCGGGAACCCGTGCATTCTGGTCTCTCGCCAAGGCTGTCCAAGGGAATTTCTGTAAGCCATCACTACCATCTCTGCACAGGGAGGACGACTCACTGGCCCACGATGCAAAAGAGAAAGGCGACCTTTTAGGCTCTCTTTTTGCGTCCAACTCGGATGTTGATGACAAGGGGAACACACCGCCGACCATCCCGCGGTGTGAGTGCTCCATGCCAGATGTGCGGTACTCACAGCGCTCGGTTCGCAGAGCATTCTTCTCCCTGGACATCCACAAGTCGAGTGGGCCTGAAGGAATCCCCCCAATTGTGTTGAGGACGTGTGCTCCGGAGTTGGCACCGGTCCTAACACGTCTTTTCCGGTACTCCTATTCCCAAGGCGTAGTCCCGAATTCATGGAAGACAGCTTTTGTCCACCCGTTCCCATAAAAAAGCGACCGCTCAGACCCGTCTAACTATAGGCCTATCGTTATCACCTCCTTGTTCTCCAAAATAATGGAATCCATTATTAATTGCCAGCTCATGCGGTACCTTGAGGATCACCAGCTGATTAGTGACCGCCAATACGGTTTTCGTCGGTATCGATCGGCTGGTGATCTTCTGGTCTACCTGACCCATAGATGGGCGGAGGCAGTAGGGTCCAAGGGGGAGGCGTTGGCCGTTAGTTTGGACATTGCTAAGGCCTTCGATCGGGTTTGGCACAAAGCACTTCTTTCGAAGCTCCCTTCCTATGGGCTTCCCGAGAAATTTTGCAATTGGATCACCAGCTTCCTTGCAGATCGGAGCATCAAGGTCGTTATAGACGGTGCATGCTCCGACTACAAGCCTATTAACGCTGGTGTTCCACAAGGCTGTGTGCTATCACCAACGCTGTTTCTTCTGCATATCAATGATATGATGCTAACTGGTAACATTCATTGCTATGCGGATGGCAGCACTAGTGATGCTTTATACACCGGCCGTGCCAATATTTCTCGGAAAACGTAGCTGGGTACCGGAACAAACTTGTGTCTGAAGTCGATTCTTTGCTGAACAAAGTCTCGGATTGGGGGCGACTAAATTTAGTCCAGTCTAATCCTCAGAAGACAAAAGTTTAAGCGTTTACCGCTAAAAAGAACCCCTTTGTCGTATCTCCTCAGTTTCAAGGCATTCCCCTTGCTGCCTCAGCCAGTATCGGAACCCTTGGAGTCGACATATCGAGTGACGTGCAGTTTCGTGGTCACTTGGAAGAGAAGGTCAAATTGGCCTTAAAAAACTTGGCGTGCTCAGTAGAGCTGGACAGTATTTCATGCCGGCACAACGCATGCAACTTTACAAGGCGCAGGTTTGGCCTCACATGGAATACTGTTCCCATCTCTGGGCTGGGGCTCCCCAGTGCCAGCTCCTGCCACTTGACCGCATCCAGCGCAGAGCGGCTCGAATCGTCGACGACTGAGTCCTTTTCGATCTTCTCGATTCATTGGCACTGCGAAGTAGATGTTGCATCTCTTTGCATTTTCTTTCGCATCTACCACGGGGAGTGCTCTGAGGAATTGTTCAGATTAATACCAGCCGCCAAATTTCACGAACGTACATCGCGGCAGAACTTCCGATACCATCCACACCATCTGGATGATTGACGGTCCACCACTGTGCGATTTAGAAGTTTGTTTTCTTATTCGCAGGACTTCCTTGTGGAATCGATTACCATCAGCGATTTTTCCGGACCGATACGACTTAGGATCCTTCAAGAAAAGAGCCTACTCCTTTTTAATAGGCCGGCAACGCATCTGCCATTCCCTGGTATTGCGGTTGTTCATGGGCGGCGGTAGTCACTTACCATCAGGTGAGGCTCATGCTTGTTTGCCCCCTCTCCTATAAAAAAAAATCTGTGAGGTCTATGATGGAATACCTTATTTTCAGAAAAAATGGTTCTAACGAAGGGAATGTTAAAGGTCTAATATCTACACAATATGTATTGTATTGTGTTACACTAATGCTGCCATCTTTCGTGGATTGTCGGTAGACATGTTTTTTTCTAAGGTTTTAAAATAAAAGTAGTCTGTGCTACTCGTCGCGAATACGTTGTTTTATTTTAGGTTATGGGCTATACACCCATAAAATTGCGGTATTGATTCGTTTTAACAAGGATTTTGCAGTAAAGCAAGTGTTAAAAGACTGTATTTAGTGCGATTTAGCTGTGAACTGACTGATCTTATTAATTATCGCAGTGTACGAGTATAAGTGTAGAAAATGTTCATCAATATGGCTACCAACTACCTTATCAATGTACCGAAACTAAAGGGACGCGATAGTTATTCGGAGTGGTGTTTCGCTGCAAAAATTTTCTTATTTCTCGAAGGCATGAAGCATTGTATCAAGCCAGAACCGGGAAAAGAAATAGCAAGCGTGGATGACGAAAAAATTAAAGCCAAATTGATTATGACCTTCGACCCGTCATTGTATTTCCACGTCAAAACCGTTAAATCGTCGAAAGAATTGTGGAATTTATTCCACACATAGTTTACTACAGCCATTATTTGATGATAATGGCATTTCACGGAGAATAAGTCTGTTAAGAAATTTGATTTCAATCCGGCGAGATAATTACAGTTCGATGACATCATATGTGACGCAGATTATCGATACAGCGCAGAAATTAAGTGGAACGGGATTTGAAATAAATGATCAATGGACGGGGTCATTTTCTGCCGACTTCCAAAAAGGAGCCGGTACTCAATTCGACTGTATGTTTTTTTTTTTCGTTTTTTTTTTTTTATGTGTGTTACCTCAGAACTTTTTTCTGGGTGAACCGATTTCGATGATTCTTTTTTTATTTGAAAGCTGGTACTTCTCGTGTGGTCCCATATGAATTTGATCAAGGTAAGACCAATAGTTTTTAAGTTATTCTTAAATAACTTATATTGAAGTCGGCTGTACAAAATTTTTAATTTTAAATTATTGTTGGCAGGATTGCCTGATCGTTTTGCTCCAATTGTCATGGCAAACGAACATTCGGGAATTTCCATTACGGCAGACAATATCAAGACAAAATTATTAGACATGGAGTCGGTAGATTACAACGAGAGTGAAATGAACGGTGCTTTCGTCAGTCATTCAAATCATGTAAAGCAAAATAAGAATAACTTGTCTATGACCAAGAAAAATTGTGCTGTTGGTAGTACTGCTGTTCCGTCGAAGTCAAACTCCGTGAGATGCTCCGGTGTAAACTAGTCGGCCATTACAAAAATCAGTGCATGAATAACGAAAAGAATGCAATCAAATGCATTTAATACAGTATTTTTAAGTGCGAACTTCAACAAAAATGATTAGTATATCGACTCCGGGGCAAGTGTACACCCAACAGCAAACGAAAATTGGGTTATGAATGCCAGATATGAACAAAATGAAGGAATTGTCGTAGCTAATAGTGAAAATATGACAGTATTATGTTCTGGAAATGTTAAAATAACGACTTCAACTGATGATTACGAGTACAACATCGTGATAGAAGACGTATACTGTATACCATCTCTGACTACTAACCTACTATCAGTCAGTCAACTAATTAAAAAAGGAAACAGGGTGTCTTTCACAGATAAAGGCTGTTGTGTTTACAATAAAAAGCAACAGTTAGTCGCTACAGCAATATTGGTCAATCGGGTATACAAAGTAAACTTGGTTTCCCAGAAGTATTTGATTGCATCAGCTATGTCAGGAGTTACATGGCATCGCAGATTAGGATATGTCAACAAGGAATACTTAAATAAAATGAAAAATGCTGTCTAAGGAATGTCATTTGATGAAAAAGTAGAAATAAGCAAGGCTTCTTGTACAACATGTTGTGAAGGTAAACAGTGTCGCTTACCATTTAAAGGTAGTGGTCAGAGAAGCAGTAACTTGCTAGATTTAGTGCACACAGACATGTGTGGCCCTATGGAGACTACATCGATAGGAGGAGCCAGATATTTCTTGTTATTTGTTGATGACTACAGTCGCTTAACATTTGTTTATTTTCTGAAACACAAAAATAAGGCCCTGAAGTATTTCAAGATATTCAAAGCACAGGTGGAAAATCAAACAAAAAGAACAATAAAAGTGATAAGAAGCGATAACGGTAGTATTGCAATAAGTAATTTGAAGATTACCTAAACAGTGCTGGTATTATCCACCAGAAAACTAACCCATACACCCGAGAACAATATGGTTTATGTGAAAGATTCAATCGGACAGTCGTAGAAAAAGCGAGATGTCTACTGTTTGATGCAAACCTGGGAAAAGAATTTTGGCGTGAGGCCACCAATACGGCAGTGTACCTGCAGAATCGAACTGTGGCTGCTGCATTGGATAATAGAACGCCATATGAACTATGGACTGGCACAAAACCAGATATCAGTCATATTATGATATATGGTAGCACTGTAATGGTACATGTGGCTAAACAAAAGCGTAAGAAATGGGATAAGAAATCTGTGAAATGTATTCTTACAGGATACCCAGACAACATAAAGGGGTGCAGGGTCTATAATCCAGAAACAAGGTCTGTGTTTACAAGTAGAGATGTGGTCATTATTGAGCCAGAAATCAATTCTGAATGTATGATTCAAGTGCAAGACCAGAATGTTGCTTCAGTGGGGGATAAGGTTAAACCAGAACAACAAGGCCAAGAGGTAACAAGTTTTGAATCAACGTCTAGTCTTGAAGATAACTCCAACAGTGAAAATAATTATTCCTATGATGATGACAATGATAAAACATATGTTCCAAGTGATTATGAAGACTCAGAGAGTACACTTCAGTGTAAAAATGAAGATTTCATGGACAGATTCAGACGAACACGGAAACCACCAGAGAGATATGGTATGTCAAATCTTTGTACAAGCGCTGAAACCTATGATGATGGGGCAGGTTCGACACTGCATGATGTTTTAAACGGACCAGAAAAGAAACAGTGGATGTTGGCCATGCAAGAAGAACTACAGTGTTTCAAAGAAAATGATGCGTGGGAATTGTGTGATAGTCCACAAGATGGTAGGGTTGTACAATGTAAGTGGGTGCTTTGTAAAAAATATGATAGTGATAACAAAATTCGGTTCCATGCACGTTTAGTTGCTAAAGCTTTTTCACGAATTGAAGGTATAGACTATATAGAAACATTTTCTCCTGTTGTGAGGCATACTACATTGAGGGTACTATTTGCATTGTCAGTTAAGTTAGGATTTGACATTACTCCTCTTGATGTAACTACAGCCTTCCTGAATGGTGCTCTTGATGAAACTATTTTTATGCAGTTGCCTGAAGGATTTTCCGAGCAGACCCATGAGGGTCAAGTACTTAAATTAAAAAAAGGCAATCTACGGACTTAAACAATCTTAGAGAGCATGGTACAGGAAAGTGGATGAATGTTTGTTAAATATTGGTTATAGGAGATCTAAAAAGAAACAAAATATTTGAAAAATGTGTTAGCTAGTCATTTCAAAATTAAAGATTTAGGTGAAATCAGAAAGTGTCTTGGTGTCAATGTAAATGTTAATAAATCTGAGAAAACTATCACATTGTACCAGTCTAACTATATTGATCAGGTGTTACAAAAATTTAACATGAGTCAATGCAAACCCATTCAGATTCCTATGGAAACTATGTTGGTATGTATCTAAGGGGGAAAACTATGTTGGAAAATTCCCATATCAGCAAGTCATTGGTTGTCTAATGTACTTGGCAGTTCTAACCAGACCTGATATTACTTATACAGTTAGCTTTTTGAGTCAATTTGACAATTGCTATTCTAGAGACCATTGTGTTTATGTAAAGCGTCTATTAAGATATTTAAAATTTACTAAAAATTATGGTTTGAAGTACACTGCTGATGGCAATTCAATATTAGAAGGATATGTAGATGCAGATTGGGGTGCAAATGTTATAGATAGGAAGTCATATACAGGATATTATTTCACTTTATCGGGTTGTGTAATTTCTTGGGAAACTAAAAAACAAACTACTGTAGCCTTGTCTAGTAGTGAGGCCGAATATATGGCTAATACAGAAGCATGTAAAGAAGGTGTTTATTTGAGAAACTTACTGTATGAAATTATACAAAATTTGTATACTATTGATTTGTTCAACGATAATCAGAGTGCTCAAAAGCGAACTATGAATCCAATGTTTCACAAGCGTACAAAACACATAGATATTAAGTTTTACTTTTGTAGAGAATGTGTAGTAAATAAAATTGTAAATGTGAAGTATTTGCCTACAGCTGAGATGCCAGCTTATGTATTCACGAAGGCTTTATGTGTTGTGAAATATTATAAGTTTTTGGATGTATTAGGTATTCAAAGATTGTAATATTTTTGTATATCCATATTGTTAGATATAGTGGGGGTGTTAAAGGTCTAGTATCTACACAATATGTATTGTATTCTGTTACACTAGTGCTGCCATCTTTCGTGGATTGTCGGTAGACATGTTTGTTCTATGGTTTTAAAATCAAAGTAGTCTATGCCATTCGTCAATGCGAATACGTTGTTTTATTTTAGGGAACACTGCTGTTATTTTACTCGGGTGTTCTGTGAAAGCATGGTCCTTCCCTAATCGAGCCGCCCTAGTATGCTACACCCATATTATAACTATGGCAGGGGTCTGCCATGTTAAAAATATTTCTACTTTAGCTTTAAATTCGAATGCACTGTCAATATGCGTTGGATGAAAAATTTGGTAAAATAAAATTTTTATTATTATATCGAGTACTATTTTACAAAAGATCGTGCTACACTCTCAGCGGCGTGTTATACCGAGCTTAGAGTTATTCTCTAAGGCTGAGATCTATAGACCTTACTTGGACTTTGCTCAGACTTTACTTACGAGCTAAGACAATTTCGCTATTTATAGAGCTAACATCGAAGTCGTGTTGAGCACGCGCTTAGCAAAGCCTAAGTCAACGATATCGACGACTTACGTCAAACTCAGGATATTATTCAAAACCACCATATTAAATTTAAATTGTTGTTTTTATGTTACTCTAATTAATTATAAAAATAAATAAGTAGTTTTAGGCCGTCTTCTAGTTTAAAATAGCATTAATCTATTTTCAATTTACGTAATTTCAATCTTATTTCGAATTTCTTGAAATCTCCTTTTTTTATTTTTTTCTGATTTTGTACTCATCTCATCCGTTACGCCCGTTTTCTATTTCATGTAATTATATCTTATTTATGAAATACAATTTGGACTGTTTTCGATTTTAAATAAATATATTTTTTTTAATTTTATACAGTAAACTCAAAAACATAATGCTTGGAATGAAGCATCTATTAATATTTGGACTGTCTGGGCCTTAGCATAAGCTTAGCTTTATCTTAGCCCGATACAACTATAAATTCAGAATCAGATATTATGCTGAGCATATACTCAGCTAAGTTTATCGTAAGCTAAGTCTGAGCAAAATCAAAGTACATCTATAGATCTCAGCCTTAGATTCCCACCTACTTATTTCACCCCTGATAACCACACGAGAGACGACACCCGTTTTTCATTCTTTTGATGAATTTTTGAAAAGATTTTCGCCCGTATCATTGTAAGTATTTTATAAATTTGAATAATTATGTTCTGAGCAAGTTAATGTTTTTACCCAACTGGCTCAGAAGGAGGGTAATGTTTTTCTAGAATATGTATGTTTATATATAAGTCTATTTCTTTGATATCCCAAATGGCTTGATGGCTTTTAACATATAAGATGTCGTTAGATTCGTCTTAATTGTGAAAACGTCATAAGTTATATAATATTTATATATTGCATGTTCAAATACAAGGAAATGGAAGGAAAGTTTTTCTTAAATATAAATCACAACAATAAGATTAACAAATTAAATCTAGTACTATTAGGACTCATTACTACTTGTTATATGTTATGTTTATGTAAAGTTAAGTAATTATATATGTACAGTTAAAAAAATTATGTAATATGTAAAATAATAGATAACATTTTTATGCTATTAACTACAACTTTTTATGACACCAACTAAAGAAAGTGCGCTTAAAAAAGGACATTATTATAGGTTATATTAAAAGGTTTTAAATATCATTTTTTTACATTTTTATATGCGTCATATTTATGTTTTAATTATTTCAGTATTTGAGTATTTCAGTGTTATGGTTTGAGTGACGTGAAATATATAATATAACATTTTAAATGGATTATCAAAGCTACGGGTAAAGAATTATAAAAAGAAAATTTTAAGAAATTTAGAACACTACTGAGGCATTAATTTTGTACACAAATACACTAAGAACCGAAAGGCTTTTCAGTTATTGGATTCCAAGAGTAAGTGCCGACCCGTTCAGAATTCCGAAACGGAATCCCGAAACGGAATTCAGCATGTATGTGGCGGGCCTAAGAGTGAGGGAATAGAGAGTGCACCTGTGCTTGCACATACATGGGCACTATAATCCTGTTAGTTTATATGGATAGTCACCATGCAGACTGGCCGCCGTTACCGAAATTCAGTTTGGAGAAGGACATTATTAGCAAAAGGAATAAGTAAGTTAAAGTAACAATGAATCGCCCATATAGCTCGAGAAAACGACACCCGATGGGGGTGAAGTTATTGCGAGTGGTAATCTCGTACTATGAACGAAGTGTAGGATGGCTCCACTCTAGATCGAGTGACGGCCTAGTAAGTAAATCAATGTATACAGGTGGCTCAGGAACGTGTTTTGTGGCCATTCCTTGGATGCCTATGTTTAGTAACCGACTTCTAAAAGGTTGTTATGATGAAAACGTTATAATTTTTTAATATTTTAATTAAAAAAGTACGTTACGAAGATACGTATATATTACGAAGATACAGGAGAAAACCCTATTGTTCTACAATAGGATTTTCTCCTGTATCTTCTTATCAGGGCAGTTCACATATATACATTTTGCAAGGACAAGAACCCAGACCTGGAAAAATTATTTGTAGGCCATAAAAATACTTGTTCCGTGCGGGAATAAAATCCGCGGCCCTTAGCGCTGAAACTCATTGCTAAGCTATTGCGCCACGTTTTTAACAGTGGTAGAGCCACGCGGCAGCTTTTGCTGTCGCACGGATGGGCCGGCTCGAACCGGGGTAGTACCACGACCTCACAGAAAACCAGCGTGAAGAAGAGGTTTACCTCTGCGTTTCGCTTGGTGAGTGCAGGTCGTCGGAGGCCCTTTTTACTGGAAATGAGGCATTCCATCTTAGTCCTCACGGGTGACAACGCATCCACATTTTGATTTGTAACAGAGGATAGATGTAGATGTCTATGGACCGCAGCAACCACTTACCATCAGGTGGACTGTGTGCTAGTTTGTCACCCTTATCCTAAAAAAAAACGTAGCCGTCATATATCTCATGTTTACCGAGAAATTATTCACAGAAACCTTCAAAATTCACGTTAATTGCAATTAAATTGAATCTATAGCAGTTTAATGCTGCTGTGTTTCGTGTGGTGAGTGTAGAGAACCGAAGAACCTTTCTACAGGAAACGAGGCATTCCACCTTAGTTCTCAGGAATGACAACGCATTTTGATGCTTATCCGAGGACAGATGCATATGTCTATTGACTACAGCATCCACATACCACAGTCAACCTGCCGAGTGTGTGCTTGTCAGCCTTATTAGCTTCCTTCTGCGTAGCATTGAAAGGAAGTTAATGGTTTTAGCTGGCAGTCTGTTAGTCTGTATGCCGACACGATAACTTCCGTTCCACTGGACCGATTGACTTTAAATTTGGTATGTGGATACCTTGAGATTGTAGCTCGGTCGAATTTGAATTTGGGTCCTGTAGGTCAAAGGGCACCAGAGATATGGGATTCACGCAGAAGGAAGTTGTTTTTCTTGAATTTACATTCAACTCGTTTTATAAAAAAGTAAGTTTGAAAACGCTTGGAAATAACGTAGAAATTAATATTTCACTGTTTGTGAATAACAGTAGTCCATATGATATCGCTAAACTTTGTCGACTGCAAACTCATTCCATATCGTTCGAATAAATGAGGCGGTAAGCATTCATGAATAATTTAACACTTTTATATGACGATATCCCTATACGATCACAGGGTCAGAATGAAAACGGCAGTCTTTATCGTAAAGTGTCTAGAGCAATATAAAATAAAACATCATATGTAAAATAAAGATACATACGTAAAACAGAGAGAAAGAAAAAGTAAGAAAGTAATTAAAACAGGACGTATAAATGTAATATGAGATGTGAAAGTAAAGAAAATTTTGGTTTGTTTATTTGCGCGTTTGTGTACGTTTATCTCTACAATGACAAAAGGAAAACTTAATGTGAATGAAAAATTAGTGATTGTTTCATATAAATCGGTTGGTAATATAAAGAATATTTAGTATGAAGTGCGCTCAATTTGGAAGAAATTTCTCCGCAGTTTTATTGGTGTCCGCTGATCAAATTTTATTTATTTTTATAGGATAAGGGCGACACCTGATGGTAAGTGGTTGCTGCGGCCCACAGACATCTACATCTATCCTTGAACGATACGAACCAAAATGCAGATGAGTTGTCATCCGTGAGAATTAATATGGATTGCCTCGTTTTCAGTAAAAAGGGTATCCGGTTCTCTACACTCACCATACGGAACACAGCAGCGTTAAGCTGCTATTTTACGCTGGTAACCTGTGAAAGCGTGGTCCTTACCCGGTCGAGCCGACCCATTCGTGCTACAACTATACTACTAATATAGATGTCGCATGACTCTACCACGTAAAATATACAAAATAGCTTATTAAAATCCACATAGGCCTTTCGGGGGTGATTTTGCTATAGTTGCTCGATTATTAGCTGCAGTTTCTTATTATTGCACGCCTCACAACGTGAGGAAGTGCTCTACTCTCGATATGTGGCCATACCCTAATTTCGCTACATATAATTATTCTTATTTTTAGCTAGACAACAAATCCATATTATTATTAACGTTACAGTTTCTACAGAACTTAATTTATATGTTAGTTTATTTTCTAATTGTTTCACTTTAGATTACATAACAAAAAATGTCATTGCAAAAATATATGGACTGCCATTCGTTAGTCTGTGCGTCGGTGAGTCTTCTCGCTTAATAGAATTGTAAGCATTAGATTGAGATATATAGTATTAAATAAGATTCCGTGTATTCTAAAGAGGATTCCTATTGATTTTTGTTATTGTACTCAACATCGTTTAAAAGTTATCAATGAAAGTCGATCAGATTTTCTGCTTTTTTTTTTCTTGTAAAACTTATGGTCATTATTTTTATTATTTTCATCAAAATTAAATGAAACATTAATGAAGCGTGCACTTTTGGGTTTTTCAAATTTATTTTGAGTTCTTAAGAGGAAGATGCTGTTGCCCATCTCCTGTTTTAGTGTCCCTCTGTATCCTCTTACTTTTAGGTTGATTTTATAATAATTGATTGAACATATAATGTAAAAAAAATCCCGCTGAGTTTCTTGTCAGTTCTTCGGAGGATAGAGATTTTTCCGAACCAGTGGGTAATGACTATGAATAAGTATTCTTGTAATCTATATCGAATAAAAATAAAGTAAAGTAAAGTAAAGCTGCTGCCTATTTATGTCCCACTGCCGGGCACAGCCCTCCTCTCATTTCTGAGAAGGGAATGTCTGCCGCGCTGCCCCAATATGTGTTGGTGAACTTCACATGTTTTCGAAATAATTTTTTTTATTTCTCAGACATGTAGGTTTCCTCACGATGTTTTTCTTCACTGTCGAGTACGTGGTAAATCAACACTTAAATTGCAATTAACAACTTCATTGGTGCCGGCGGGAATCGAACCCGGGTTGCACGCGTACTGTGAAACTTACAGCGAGAATAAAAAAAAAAGCAAATTATACCAGAAATTCAAATAATCTCACAGGTAGCTGGATGACGGATGAAGCATTCCATGATGCTCATCATCTTACTACAGCTATCTCGAACTGTTATTGCACTTCCGTGGTGAGTAAGAATACTTAGAGGGTTTTTTAAGATATTTGCGGATTATGGGGGAGGCCTATGACTTTAGAAGACATGGGCCTCCGCCATGGATTGCCTCATAGAGGGATTTTGCCATAGTTGACACACCTGGTAAGCAGGTTGTCGACCGTAGTTTTTTTATAATTTTGAGTTATCAAGAAGATGCTGCTGCCAATCGCCTATTTAAATTTCACTCTGTTGCCTTTTATTATTTATTAATGAATATCTTACACCGCATATGTAAATATTTTTACTATGCTATGGCACGACAAGAGTAAATAATTTGTATTTATTCATTAGAGCAGTGGGCGATATAAATCGTACAAAACCTATATATTGAATTTTGTACCAAGAAATATATATTTATTGGTACAATATTCAATATCTATAATATATCGGGCAACATACTATGTATTAAATACCACTGCAGTACAGCGTCACTTTACAGAACATTTATCAGCGAACTCAGAGAAACAATAATAAAGCAAAAAATATCTACGAGTGGGTATGATAATACACTGTTTCGAAATTCGAACGAACTATGAGCGCGAGAAAGAATACAAGATATTATATTATTTGGGCAAAACACATAAACCTAATCCGATTCTTCGTTGTAGGATATACTCATTTCAGGGTGTTATATTATTATATTAATTAATACGTATTAAAATTCTTAGACATTACGATGTAATTATAAATCTAAATTAAACCAAATCCATTTAAAATTGCATATCGCCGTGTAGTACTGAATATTAACTTCCTTACAGTTACATTATTACTTACACATTACCTGATATAATATATATATATATATATATATATATATATATATATATATATATATATTACATAGATTTAATATCAAATATTCAAATCCAATACATAGAAACGATTTGATATAGGGTAAGAGGGATATTGCCTTGCCTAATATAATTGTAATTGCATAATAGTGTGGTTTTAGCGTAAAAGAACGTATCACCTTATTTCGTCCATTGGGTAATAGAAAATTTTTGAGAGAAGATCAGGAATGGGTTGAATTAACCTGAGTAGAACAGCACTTTTACACAATACCAGCGTAAAATAACAGATTTAAAAACGTTTCTTGGATATAAAAATCGATTTATAGAAACCAAGGTTAGTTTTCGGGGGTGACAACGCACATTTTGACTTCGATGTTTAATTGCTTTACAGTAGTTTGATTCTTAATTGCATGATTCGAGTATCTATGGGACACATCATCCATCATCTACCACTATCAGGACCACTAAGAGGATTGTGTGCCCGTTTGTGCAGAAAAATCTCATGAGTTCCAGTAGATGACAGTATAAAAATCTCATTTACAGTAGACATAAAAGTATCAGACTGGCAACAGGCAGCAGCGTCAAAGGTGAGAGACGAGAAGCGTGAATAAGAGAAATGTTCCATAGAAGGGAGTGCCTACAGTCAAAGATATATAATATACTTGGGTGCATAAGGGCAAATATGCCAACTTCATCATCAAATTCCAACACAGTCGTAAATCGCAACGGGTAGGTACTGATAAGTGAGTACCTCTGCATTTTTGTCACACATCCGGCAATATACCTAATAAAATCTTAAA
Organism: Parnassius mnemosyne; assembly: GCA_963668995.1. Taxonomy (NCBI): domain Eukaryota; kingdom Metazoa; phylum Arthropoda; class Insecta; order Lepidoptera; family Papilionidae; genus Parnassius; species Parnassius mnemosyne. Next base: position 63,300,590 of record CAVLGL010000093.1, read on the forward strand.
TTAACGATTTCTTATATTTTCACGCACGCCACTCATTGAATTAAACAAATTTTACGGCTTTGTATTTTTTTTTATTATCTACCTTTACTTAAAAAGGCTTTTATCCTACAAGGATACGTCAGCCTTATCGTAACCTAACTTATTCATGTTACACAAATGCTATTTAGAAAGGGGGAATCAATGTGGTAAGAATATTGAAATGAATGATTTTGCTACCACTAAGTGTGGCTCTGCAAGTATACTCAAAGACCAACCCGTTTCACTCAAATTAATATTAAATTTTTGCACCAGGTTCTCCCTTTCCCTTTGATATTGGACACATTCTGCTAGCATATGTTGGACATCTTCTATAATATGACAAATATCGCAATTGGGCGAGTCTGATTTTTTCATCAAAATTACAAATTTTTTATTGGGATAGCGCCCAGAACGTAACCTATGAATAGCAATTATATGGTTTCTATTCATTTCAATATTATTATACCACGGTATTCAAAGAGGCTGACTTTTACTTCTTTTTTACCATATTCCCTTTTCCCTGCTTCTTTCGTCGAAATACTCTCTAAATTTATCATGACGAAGGTTTTTGAATTTTATCAAGATTTCCGTCTAAATTGGTAAAATATTTAATTCGATTCCTTGCGTTATAGCGGCTTTTGCTAATAGGTCAGCCTCTTCGTTTCCCTTTAAACCTATATGCGATGGAACCCATTGCCATAAGCTATCGGTGCACCTCTGCTAAGACCAGAGGCGCATCGAGTTAAATGTTGTAAAGCGCTTTTGCTATCTGAAAAAATAACAAAATATTTTCCAATTAAATTGCTAATATATTTCAAAGCTTCAGATATTGCAACGAGTTCCATCGTCATTATCGATAGTCTTAGTTCTGTTCTAAACATAGCTGTAATTTTTTCTTTAGGATGACAATATGCAGCTCCTAAGCCTACACGATTCTCGGATCCATCAGTAAAATTTGGTGCCAGTTAGCATATTTTTCATCTAATTCTCTTAATACAATGATTATAAGATACATAGCTTCATGGCTGTTTTGTTCTTTTGAACACAATCTAAATTCACTTGAATAGTTTCATTTATATCTATGTAGGAAACCCAAATAGTTAGTTTAAACATTTCTAACGGATAAGAATTGTGAATATTACATAGTTTACAGTCGTCGTATGCACTTAAAAGTAATGTTTTTTTTTTATTGTGCCAGTATCTATTATTAATAATAGAACTAAGATCATTCAGTATTTTAATTGTAGCATTATCTGTCCAAGACATATTTTTAATACAGTATGTATATGCTAAATAATGTGGATAGGTGTACTTTTGATAAAATCCCCCATAATTCGAAGAGCTTCATTTTAGATCTTATCTAGTTTAGACAGATGTGTTTTAGCGCTATTATCGTATAAAAAGCATCCAAAATCCAGCCGACTTCTTAATAGAGATATATATATAGCGCGCATATGCCTAGGATGTACACCCCAAGCAGGCCCGTACAAAACTTTTAGTATATTTAAGAATTAAGAAGTTTTTTCTACGATCTCATTAATATGTTTAGTCCATCTCAACGGTTTGTCCAACCATAGCCCCAAGTATTTAACATTTTCATGTACAGGGATAATATTGTTATTAAAACTTAAAGTAATTTCTCTTCTTTTATAACCTCTGTTAAAAACACATAATTTTGATTTAGATGCCGATAATTGGAGTCCTATTTTATCTAGCAAAATTATTATACCATTTACTGCAGTTTGTAAATTATTTTCACAATTCTGTAAGTTCCTGTCACTCACATAAAAAATAAAATCATCGGCATATTGAGACACAAAGACATTTTGAATCTGGCGACAAATGCTGAGGGTTACAATATTAAAATGGCTTTGTATTTAAAACGCCTCCAATATATATGAGATAATTCAAGTGCTACGTCTTGGGGGTTACTTATTAAAAACATAATTATACATTTATTCTCGATTAAGAATAAAAATGCAGGTGCGTTGTCACCCTTGTGTACTAAGATTGAATGAATCGTTTCTAGTAAAAAGGGTCTCCAGTTTTTTACACTCACCATACAAAACAAAAACATTAAACTGCTATTTCACGCCGCTATTTTGTGAGAGCGAGGTTCTACCACTGTTGGGCCGACCCATTCGTGCTGCAACCATAATATAGCTGTGGCGTGGCTCTACCAAGAAAGTTATATAGAATCTAATACTTTTCTTCTATAGAGACATAATATTTATTACTTTCAAGTAACAACCAAAATCATGAGAATCGTTAGTATTCAGCGAATCAACATAAATTTATATGCGACAAACGTCTTGGATTAATCAAATTTTATTTACCCGTCTCTTAGGCGTTATCTCGTTAATTAAATATAAGACAGTCGCTCTTGTGGAATGACTTCATTGGGCAAATTAAAAATACAAATTCCGTTTGCTCAGAAAAGAGTTGTGGTGGTTTTTGTATGTAACCATAATTCTGTAAATTCTCTTTTTTTAACTACTCCTACACTAATATTTACTTACGTATGGTGGAGGCATCATATTTATATAAAAATATGTAATATTTTTATATAAATATGGGCCGCTGAGCCGTTTCATTTTTGGAAAAACATTTTTGAATTGTTTTTTGATTTTTTATTCTGTTATAACTGACACTGTAAATGTCACTGTTTAGGCAAGAATATTTATTTTTATTATTTACCTTCGTAAACGTATTCTAACGCGCGCGTTTGGCCTCGATATCGAGGTCACCTCCCCCTCCCCCCGGCCGCCTGACGCGGCGGGATAGGACTTTTCGAGAATTAGTGTAGAATTTCTTGCGAGCTAGACTGACGTTTTTTCCGCTCCTAACTTGTTGAGAAAGTATCAACCCGCGTAAATCGCTGTGAGAACCGTATCGTTCATCAGGAACTACTAACTCCGTTAAATTCATTGTGCAATCATAATAGTGATTTACCTCTGAAGTACTACGTGTAGCTGTCCAATTTCGTGACAACCCAGGAAGAGTGCCTCCAGAGGGGGAAAGTTCCGAAGATACCAGCGCATACCTTCTTCCGGACGGCATTGCGTCATCCAGATCAGGGCCCGTCAACATACACGCACATACAATTACACATACACTCACGACACTGTCATCAGCCGAGCCGGCATCGTCTCCGCTCCTGGAACAGGTGAGTGCCTTATCGTATTGACATTTCCCCTCTTTGTTTCCATCAGAAATTTCCACGTGGCCACATTGAGCCCAACCTACGTCTGCTCGGGAAGTCTTCAGCTCATGGGCCCCTGAGGATCTGATCCTTTAAGGGAGCAGCCGTAGGCCGTAACAAACTGGTAGCAGAGCGCGGTTCCGGGTTCGATTCCCGGTCGATCCCGACCATAATGTTGATAAATATTAAACAATTCTGGTGGCAGGGAGCGTTGGTTTGATTGGTTTAATTTGTATCTACAATCACGCCCGTCCGTAATACGTAAAAATATTTTTTTGTACGTAATAATAGAATTATTTCCCTTTGTTGTTTGTTGCTTGCCTTTTTTTGGTTAGTAGGTAGTTTGAAAAACCGCGCCCTAGGTTGCGCAAGCGGGAGTTTTTCTAGAGATATACGTCATGTGGGTAGATGGTTATTTTTACGTAATCGGTTAATTATCGTTGTCGGATAGTTGTAGTGGATTACTTATCGATTTCTGAATTTCGAAGTATCTTCGTTTATACTGTAATTTGTAATTGAACTAAAGAGTGGTAATTGTATTTGCGCAATTTGAATTTAACTTGATTTGAACGTACTAGGGTTGTTACGTGCTAATTTGATTTGTGTTTTTTCGTATTTACTTGTAGTTTGATTGATATTATCGTATTAGTAGTACTGTATTCGTTATTTCTTTTATTTTGTTATAAGTATTCGTTATTGTATTGTATTTAGTATGCCGTCACATAAGCTACTAATTCGATGCTTGCGGACTAAGCTGCGCTGGGCCACCAGCGCATACGCATTGATAGGCCGACCGGACAGGGTCTATAATCTGAGGAAGAGGCTCGAGCAGGTCGATGCTCGAAGGGCTGCCGTGGAGGAGGCTTACTCTGAGCTCGAGGACTCGGAGGTGGAAAAGGGAGTCCTGGACTCCTGCACTCACTGGAGGGAGAGGCCCGGGGCGTCGTCGGCCACCTTAAGTTGTCGGACGACGCCTACCAAAACGCCAGGGACCTCCTCGCTGGAAGGTACGCCAACGTCCGGCGGATTGCGGACGATCATGTTCGGAGGCTGCTGAACCTCCCGCTGCTGAAGGACCGGACTAGACTACGTGAAGACATAGTGAATCCAGTCGTCGTAGCGTGCAACTCGTTGCGGCGGCTGGATTTACCTGTGGACGAGTGGTCTTTTCTGCTCCTTCATATAGTGCTGTCCCGCCTGCCACTCGACCTTCGGCTCCATTTTGAGGAGAGGTACGGAAGGGATGTCGCTTCGTACATGCCCCCCTTTAGGGATCTGCTGCGGTTCCTGGAGGAGCAGTGTAGGCAGCTGGAGAACGCAGCAGGCGCCGTCGAGGGCCCCCCGGCCGCCTCCCGAGCGGTGCCCAGGGAGAGGCGGAATCAGCCGGCCAAGGCGGCGCCCACCCCCCTGAGGCCGAGCGGAGCCCCCGCGGGAGGGCGCCCCCCAGTACCCTCCTACAGTGGCCTAGCGACCCGGGAGGCGCCTCCCTGCTCCTATTGTCGAGCATCCGACCACCGGGCGGCGTCGTGCCCGAAGTTGTTGCGCAAGCCAACTACGGCGAGGCGAACCATCGCCAGGGAGCGCCGCTGGTGCTTCTCGTGCCTGGAGAGGCATTTACAACGAGACTGCCCGCACCAGCGGCCCTGCACGCACTGCCAGGGTAACCACCACGTCATATTGTGCCTGGGTGCGCGCGGCTCGTCCTCTCAAGGCCCTGACAGCCCCCCGACTCCCACGGGCGGGGGCGCCCAGCCACGCTCACTGTCGGGCAACGCCCGGCGCTCACCGGCGGAGCACAACGCCCCTCGTTCTGAGGGGAGTCCCTCCCCCGATCGGTCTGGGAGTCATTCCCCCAGGGGTGGGGGGGTCTTTACCCCCCTCAGCGAGTTGAGAGTGGATTTGCAGCCACTCAGCGGTCAGCTAGACCGTTCTCACCCCCGTTGACTGAGTGGCCGCGACTGGAACGCCGCCCGCCCCCCTTTGGTCGGTGCCGGTACTACCGGGTTCCGGAGACTGCTTATCGGCCCCGGGATTTGGAACCGAGGATCCCCGAGTTTCCCCAGGTCGGCCCGTTCGGGGAATTCCAGTCAAGGGTCATCGAGACGCCGTCGGAGTGCCGCTCTCGGGGGCCCCGGTTCGGGTGCCGGTCCAACAGAGGCAGCTCCAGATAGGAGGCTGCTGCCCTAGCTCCCGCCATGGCCGCCTCCACTGAGCCTATAAGTGGTCAGCAGTCCACTTGTCAAACTGTTCTATTGCCGACGGCCTCAGTGAAGGTTTACAATCCGAGCGGCGACCGCTTAACGGTTCGAGCTCTATTGGATTCGGGTTCCCAACGTAGTGTGGCCTCTACTCGGTTGGTGGGAAAACTGGGGCTCCCCTGGAGCTCTGAATCACGTCCGATGGTAGGTATCGGAGGTGCCGAGCCTCCTGCTCCTAGGGGACAAGCGGAGTTGGTGTTCAGCCCTGACAGCGAACACCTTCGTATTTTAGTCAAGGTAAATTTCCTCGACGACATTGTAGGGTTCCTCCCTAACGTTCGTATAAATGACAGCGCTGTGCGCTGTGCGTCGGCTTTGAGACCGGCAGACCCTCGGTGGGCCCAACCTGGGCCTATAGATTTGTTACTGGGGGCCGACACGCTGGGTGTCCTCTTGTTAGGTGAGATACGAGCTCTGCAGCCCGATGGCCTGTCAGCCATTTCCACGATATTTGGGCACAGCTTTTTTGGACCGGTTATGTGGTCTCCTCCCCCCCCCGACGGCCGACCCGCTCTCCGTCGTGGGCGTGTCTCTATCGGACGCCGTCCAGCGGTTCTGGGAAATTGAGGAACCACCACATGCAGCTCGAGTCGACCCTCTGGACCGTGAGTGTGAGTTGTTCTACCAGAACAATACCGGCCGGCGGGTTGACGGTCGTTTCGTCACTCGCTTACCCTTTCTGGACTCACGCCCCTCTTTGGGTCAATCTCGTGCTCTGGCCGAGAAGAGGTTGCTTTCCATGGAGCGCCGCATGCGGCGCGACCCAGCCTTTCGCGACAAATATGTCGAGTTCATGCGCGGGTATCAGGCGCTGGGTCACATGTCACCGTCCAACTTCGAATGGCGTTCACAGGAGCACTACTACCTCCCTCACCATGCGGTCTTGAGGACCCCTGAGAGTAAGATTCGGGTAGTTTTGGACGGTTCCGCCCCCACATCAAACGGTGTGTCTCTGAACCAGTGTCTTCACTCGGGTCCTAAACTGATCAAGGACATATCCGACATCTTGACCCAATTCCGTCGACACCAAGTGGTTTTTGTCGCGGACATTCGGATGATGTTGCGCCAATCAGTGGTCCATCGTGATGACCGCCGATATCAGCTGATATTGTGGCGCGAGAAGCCCAGCGATCCTATACAGGTATTTGAGCTGAACACCACCACATATGGACTCCGGTCCAGCCCGTATATCGCCATGCGAACCCTCCTTGAACTCGCGGAGAGAGAGCGCCTGAGATACGCTCGGGGAGCTTCTATTTTGGAGACTTCGGTCTACATGGACGACATTTGTACGGGCGCTTCCACCGTCGAGGAGGCTCTCGTCTTGCGAGACGAATTAATTGCCATCCTGGAGTCTGGAGGCTATGAGTTCCGCAAGTGGTTGTCGAACTCCCCTCATTTTTTGAAGGACCTCCCAGGAGAGGATCAGCAAGACCCTCATCTGTTCGAGCACCCTGAGAATCCTAATTTGCTGACTGTGCTGGGCATTCAATATCAGCCTGTTCAGGATACCTTTACGTATAGAGTAAAACTTGACCCACCGCCCAAAGCATGGACCAAACGCTTTGTGCTGTCCACCGTAGCCCGCACCTTCGACCCTAATGGGTGGATCACCCCGGTCATCTTTTTAGCTAAGTGCTTTCTTCAAAAGCTCTGGATGTCCGGGTTGGGTTGGGACGAGCCGATTGGCGGAGCCCTCTTGCGAGAGTGGCTCTCCATGCTCTCCTTCCTTCCGGATATCAACCGGGTTTCCATGCCAAGGTGCTTCCTTCCCCCCGGGAAATGTCGGGCTACCCTACATGGGTTTTGCGACGCCTCTGAGAAGGGCTATGCTGCTGTCGTATATTTGCGGACGGTGAGTTCCTCTGGTCATACTGCCGCCCATCTCGTACTCGCTAAAAGCAAGGTTGCTCCCATTAGGTCCCGCTTAACTATCCCTAAATTGGAACTGTCCGGTGCCGCTCTCCTCACGCGACTCCTCAACCACGTTCACTCTTCCTTGAAGCCTGTAATTGACATTACGGGCGTCTACGCATGGTCGGACAGTGAGATCGTACTTTGTTGGCTCCGAGCTGCACCTCACAATCTCGAGGTCCTTGTGGCGAACCGCGTTTCTCAAATCCAGAGTTCTGAGACTTCTCTCAACTGGCGACATGTCCCAGGGGAGTTGAATCCCGCGGACTGCGCTTCTCGCGGCTGTGAGGCCCCGTCGCTGGTTGACCACCCACTGTGGTGGGGTCCCGATTGGTTATCTGGGTCTCAGTCATTCTGGCCCCGGGGCAATTACTCCGAACCTACCGAATTGCCGGGCCTACGAGCCCGAGTCGGAGTGGGCAAGGATAAGCCCACTCGGGATCTCTCTCTTCTGGAACGGTACAGCTCCCTCGATAAGCTCTTGGGAGTTACTGCTTGGTTGCGCCGCTTTGTCCGCAATTCGAGATACCCATCCCACCGACTCTCTGATAGCGTTTTGTCCCCTAGCGAGCGTCGGGAAGCTTTGATGCACTGGACCCGTATGGTCCAAACGGAGCAATTTGAGCCCGTCATTGAAAACTTGAAGCGTGGCTCCGTTATCAAGGGCGCCCTGGCCCGCCTGAACCTCTTTCTGGATAACGCGGGGATGCTGCGCGTTGGCGGACGTTTGAAAAATTCTCAACTGCCGTACGGGGCTCGACACCCGTTGCTGTTTCCGAAGGACGGCGCCCTGGTCCGATTGCTGGTAGCCCACCACCATGTTAAGAATGCCCACGCTGGGTGCAACGCTCTTTCGGCTATTTTACAGCGGGAGTTTTGGATTTTGTCTGGCCGACGTCTCATCCGGAGCGTCATCTTTAATTGCATATCCTGTTATAAACTGAAGGCCCTGACTTGCCGCCCGACCGCGTCAGGGCCATCCGACCATTTGCTGGAGTCGGAACCGACTTTGCTGGCCCCTTCCTCGTTAAGAAACAGAAACAGAAACTTTTTTATTCAATATAGATTATAAATAATACTTATTGAAAGTCATTCTTTTGTTTGATTACCACTGGTTCGGAAAAAACCTCTGTCCTGGGAAGAACCAGCAAGAAACCCAGCGGGACTTTTTTTTTAAATAACAGCTTACAATCATGATGTTACACAAATTAACAACACAACAAATTAGAAATAGCTTGGTAGCGATCACCTCATTTCCAGGGGTTATTATCATCCATAAATTCCTTAATATTATAATAACCCTTTTTATACAAACTTAGTTTAATAAAGTTTTTGAACTTTGAACAGGCCAAACTTTGTATATTTTCTGGAATTTTGTTGTAAAAGCGTATACATCGCCCCAAGAATGAATTACTGACTCGATGGAGTCGAGTAACTGGTACTACTAGCTTGTGTCTGTTCCTAGTATTTACAGAATGAATATCACTTATTTTTATAAAACTACTTTTATTTTTGTGTACGTACATTAAATTTTCATAAATGTATTGAGAGGCCAAAGTTAATATATTAATTTCCTTAAATTTTTGTCGCAGCGACTCTTTAGGCTTTAAATCATAAATTGCTCTTATGGCCCTCTTCTGCAAAACAAATATAATTTCTGTGTCAGCTGCGTGTCCCCATAGCAAAATACCATACGACATTATGCTATGGAAGTAGCTGAAGTAAACTAGTCTAGCTGTTTCAACACTGGTTAGACTTCTAATCTTTTTTACAGCATATGCTGCAGAACTAAGTCTGCTTGCTAGTTTTGATATATGGGGGCTCCATTGAAGCTTCGCGTCTAGTGTGATTCCAAGAAAAATGGTGGTATCTACAAGACTCAGTTTCTCCCCATTTAAAATTACATTAGTATTTAATTGTTTGACATTTGGAGTCACGAATTTCATACATTTTGTTTTAGTGCCATTTAAATGCAAATTATTAACATCGAACCAATTTACTAATTTAGATATAGCATTATTTACTTCGTCATATTTTAGTAACTGTCGACTTAATTTGAAAATTAAAGAAGTGTCATCTGCAAATAATACTATATCATGGTTATCCCCTACTATGTAAGGTAAGTCATTAATGTATACAAGAAACAGAAAGGGGCCGAGAATTGAGCCTTGAGGCACGCCCATTTGTACCATCGATCCGGAAGAGCTCATATTGTTAATGACAACTTTTTGCGTTCTCTTACTTAAATATGAAATAATTAATTTAAGGGCATCACTTCTTACACCGTAGTGTTGAAGTTTCCTGATTAATGTTTCATGGTGAACACAATCGAAGGCCTTGGATAGGTCACAAAATATACCCAAAGCATCCTGTGAATTCTCCCATGCATTAAAGATATATTTAATCAGCTCAACACCGGCATCAGTTGTCGAGCGACCCCTTGTGAAACCAAATTGATTTTTATGAAGTAAATTATTTATATTAAAAAAATTTAACATTTGATCAAGAACAATTTTTTCAAAAATCTTACTAAGTGTTGGTAGTACAGAAATAGGTCTAAAATTGGCGGGGTCTAATGTACTACCAGATTTAAATAAAGGTATTACTTTACTATGCTTCATTAAATCAGGAAACACACCAGATTCGATACTAGTATTAAAAATAATAGCTAAATGAGGCGCGATTGTATCTCCTCTAACATTCGTATCACTCGTTCGCATAAGGCCTATCTTTGCGTCTTCGTGTGCCTCTCCACTAAAGCCGTTCACTTGGAACTTGTAAGCGCCCTCAGCACGGAAGCCTTCGTGGCCACGCTTGGCCGTTTCGTATCGCGGCGCGAGTTGCCGGACTTGATCCGGTCGGATTGCGGAACGAATTATAAGGGCACGGATAGGTATCTAAAGGAGGTCGTCGAGTTTCTGTCTAGCCACCGTACCTATTTAGGCAATGCTATGTCAAAAAGGGGCATCCAGTGGAAATTCGACCCTCCGGCGTGTCCCCACTGGGGCGGTATTTTCGAGGCGGTGGTTAAAGTGGCAAAAACGCATCTCCGTCGCGTTATTGGTGAAGCTATTTTGACATTTGAGGAGCTCGCCACTGTATTCTGTAAAATTGAGGCGGTACTCAACTCTCGGCCCCTTTGTCCCCTCTCCTCCGACCCGAATGATTTGGAGGTTCTAACCCCGGGACACTTCCTGATTGGCCAGCCTCTTAACGCTCTGCCCGAGTACCCCTTCAGGGAAACGAGCGCTTCACGGCTTAGCAGGTTTGCCCTGCTGCAACAGATGACTCAAAGCTTTTGGCGCCGATGGTCCCTGGAGTACCTACATCTTTTGCAGCAGCGCGTTAAGTGGTCTGACAGGACGGAGCCTCCTCGGGTGGGAGACCTCGTGTTGATTAAAGAACCAAACGCTCTATCTTTGTATTGGCGCCGTGGGCGCATTGTTAAATTGTCGTATGGAGCGGATGGGGTGCCTAGGGTGGCCGAGGATTTAGTCGGAGATTCGGTCTTGCAACGTGCCGTCGCGATCTTGTCCCGTATGCCAATCTACTCGCGGACATAATGCCTTATGTCCGGGGCGGGGGTTCGTTTAGGCAAGAATATTTATTTTTATTATTTACCTTCGAAACGTATTCTAACGCGCGCGCTTGGCCTCGATATCTAGGTCACCTCCCCCTCCCCCCAGCCGCCTGACGCGGCGGGATAGGACTGTTCGAGAATTAGTGTAGAATTTCTTGCGAGCTAGACTGACGTTTTTTCCGCTCCTAACTTGTTGAGAAAGTATCAACCCGCGTAAATCGCTGTGAGAACCGTATCGTTCATCAGGAACTACTAACTTCGTTAAATTCATTGTGCAATCATAATAGTGATTTACCTTTGAAGTACTACGTGTAGCTGTCCCATTTCGTGACAACCCAGGAAGAGTGCCTCCAGGGGGGGAAAGTTCCGAAGATACCAGCGCATACCTTCTTCCGGACGGCATTGCGTCATCCAGATCAGGGCCCGTCAACATACACGCACATACAATTACACATACACTCACGACACTATCATCAGCCGGGCCGGTCTCGTTGGATCGTCTCCGCTCCTGGAGCAGGTGAGTGCCTTATCGTATTGACATTTCCCCTCTTTGTTTCCATCAGAAATTTCCACGTGGCCACATTGAGCCCGACCTACGTCTGCTCGGGAAGTCTTCAGCTCATGGGCCCCTGAGGATTTGATCCTTTAAGGGAGCAGCCGTAGGCCGCAACAGTCACAGTACGGGAGCAATCCAGGATCGATCTCCGCCAACAACAATGAAATTGTTAATTACAACTTCTAATTGATTAAAACAAATTTTACGGAATTTAACGCGCTTACATTTTACTTATTCTTAATTCCTTGACATTTCGGGTGCTTTACAGTACCCATGGTCACAGAGGGACTGAGGTGATCACATCGCAGCTTTTGAATTATATTTTTGGTCCAATCTGCGCAGAATTAGCTTACAGTATATTGAAATCTTGCAGTGATATGCTTGGGTTTGGATTTAATTTTATTAATCATGGATCTCAAGCAGATGGTGACACCCGTCCATCTTCTTTATTGAAATTTGAAAGTTTTTTTTTTAATCATAAGAACCTTCTGAATCATCATCATAGAAGGAATCGATGTTCTTTTGCGTGGATTTGTTGTCTATCAAATCTGATGTAATGGCAGTAACGAGTACGATCATGTTTATGTTCATATAAATATGACGAAGTAAATAATGCTATATCTAAATTAGTAAATTGGTTCAATGTTAATAATTTGCATTTAAATGGCACTAAAACGAAATGTATGAAATTTATGCCTCCAAATGTCAAACAATTAAATACTAATGTAATTTTAAATGTGGAGAAACTGAGTCTTGAAGATACCACCATTTTTCTTTGAATCACACTAGACGCGAATCTTCAATGGAGCCCCCATATATCAAAACTAACAAGCAGACTTAGTTCTGCAGCATATGCTGTAAAAAAGATTAGAAGTCTAACCAGTGTTGAAACAGCTAGACTAGTTTACTTCAGCTATTTCCATAGCATAATGTCGTATGGCATTTTGCTATGGGGACACGCAGCTGACACTGAAATTATATTTGTTTTACAGAAGAGGGCCATAAGAGCAATTTATGATTTAAAGCCTAAAGAGTGGCTGCGACAAAAATTTAAGGAAATTAATATATTAACTTTGGCCTCTCAATACATTTATGAAAATGTAATGTACGTACACAAAAATAAAAGTAGTTTTACAAAAATAAGTGATATTCATTATGTAAATACTAGGAACAGACACAAGCTAGTAGTACCAGTTACTCGACTCCATTGAGTCAGTAATTCATTCTTGGGGCGATGTATTTGCTTTTACAACAAAATTCCAGAAAATATACAAAATTTGACCTGTTCAAAGTTCAAAAACTTTATTAAACTAAGTTTGTAATAAAAGAGTTATTATAATATTAAAGAATTTATAGATGATAATAACCCATGGGCATGAAATGATTGCTACCAAGCTATTTCTAATTTGTTGTGTTGTTCATTTGTGTAACATACATGATTGTAAGCTGTTATTTAAAAAAAAGTCCCGCTGGTTCTTCCTGGTTCTTCCCAGGACGGAGGTTTTTTTTCGAACCAGTGGTAATTACACAAAAGAGTGACTTTCAATAAGTATTATTTATAATCTTTATTGAATTAAAAAGTTCCTGTTTCTGTTTCACTGATTAGAATATGGTTAAATTATACGTGATAAAATCTGTAGAGTTAGTTTTATTCAATGTCAAGTATTCGTGTAAAGTACAATTTCAAGTGCTGATTAATTGTTCTCTTGACGGAATTTTGGCCACGGCGACCAGTCTGATCGAAGTACATAAGTGCAAGCACATATGCACTCCTATCCCCACATCATCATCACACACATTTCGATGGGACCTTTTTAAACGCTAATTAAAACTATTTACGCATAGTAAACGAAAAGCATTACACAAACTAATAAAGACGAAACACCTTTCAAACGCTTCGCTGTGGTACATAGGTATCTCTTTTTTTATAAAATAGGGTGACAAACGTGCACACATTCCACCTAATGGTAATTGGATGCCTTTTTTTTATAGGAGAGTGGGCAAACGAGCATACGGCTCACCTGATGGTAAGTGACTATTGCCGCCCATGAAAACTGCAACACCAAGGGAATTGCAAGTGCGTTGCCGGCCTTTTAAAAAGGAATAAGCTCTTTTCTTGAAGGTCCCTAAATCGTATCGGTCTGGAAAATCGCCGGTGGTAAATTATTCCACAGAGAGGTTGTACACGGAAGAAAAATCCTAGTAAAACCTACAGTGGTGGACCACCAAGCATCCAGATGGTGTAGATGGTATCTGGAGTTCTGCCGCAAAGTACGTTCGTGATATTTGGCGAATTTTTCTCGAGAAATATTAACACGGCAGGTGTACAGAGCATCGGCCGGTGTAAGGCTCAGAACCGTGCCGAACACTGTAGCGCAGAGAGTAGCCTGAAGGAACATGTAGCATTATTATTCCAGTGCTGCGATGAACCTTTTGTAAAGCTAGATGATTTTCAGAATGTGAAAATTGCAGGCAATATCTGCTCGGGAGCGAATGAATGGGTAGTACGTCGGGGTCACCAGTGTGGCCGGTGAAAGGAAAAGGGGAGATCTCCCGCCGGGCAAGGTGTTAAGCCCGTGGAACGGCCAACGCTCCGAGTGGTACTTCGAAGCTATTCTATATATACTGCTTTAACATCTTCTTCCATTTTATTCATTCTTCTTTCATTTAAGTTTCAATATGTTACGCTTGCGGTGCGACGACAGCGCCGCCACAAATGTTACCGCTTTGCAACATATCATTGATATGCAGAAGAAACAGGGTTGGTGACAGCACGCAGCCTTGTGGAAAACCAGCCTCATTAGGCTTGAAGTTGCAGCATGCACCGTCTAATAACGACCTTGATGCTCCAATTAGCAAGAAAGCTGGTGATCCAATTGCACGATTTCTCGGGAAGCCCATAGGAAGGGAGCTTCGAAAGGAGTGTTTTGTGCCAAACCCGATTGGATACTTTCGCATTGTCTAAAGTAACGGGCATTGCCTCCCACTTGAACTCTGCCGCCTCCACCCATATTATATGAGTTAAGTAGACCAGAAGATCACCAGCTGATCGACCTCGCTGAAAACAAAAGCCAAAACAACTGCCTTTTATACAGACCGCTGACGCAACCGCATAAAAGGCAGTTGTTTTGGCTCGTCGCTCACTTAGCGGTAAGCCACATCAGGTGGTGATTGTTCGCATGGCGTAATCGCTCTCTACGTAATAGGAGCGCGGTCGCGTCAGCAATTAGTATAAATAGCAGTAGTTTCGGCTCGCCGCTCACTTAATGACCAGCCTCCGCAGAGTCTAATTAACCTGAGGATGCCTCGTGTAGAGGCGAAACACGTGTCGTATTTTCGAGAATGGTGTGTCATGCCTAGTGTGGTGGTGCTGGGGAATGTAGTGCTGAGATCGACGGCGACGGGTAAAGAGCGCGCGATTGAGGGAGGATGGGAGGTCCCCTTAAAACTGGGCAGGATACATAATTTTCTTTATTTACGCTGAATTAAGCAAATAAGTGTATAAGAACCCCATTATAATGGTCTTTCTCGTATGCAAAAACAAGCTATCTACAGAGTGACAAATTAAACTTTGTTACCTAATAATTTTAAATTATAACGTTGCTATAAATACAATACAAAAGATTACTAATAAAGCGGAAGGTAGATATTTGAAATCAACTTCTTTAGTGTGAATAATAAATTTCTGTATTTTGTTATAACAATACGATTACTAAGGTTTTCCTAATGCGTGCAAGTTAAATTCAATAATCATGACTGCAAAATAATTAATGACAAACAAACCACTTGATAGTTAGTGACTACTGCATTCTATGGACACTTGTCTTGCATCCAACATCCAATAAAGAAAGCTACAGATGAACTATACATAGAAATGAGGTAAAATATGTGAAAGATTTCATAGCTTGGGAAGTTCATTTGTTAGAAAAGTGTAGAGATTAATGTTTGTTTCTGAAATGTTAGTTATATTTTATATTAATTCGATTAGAAATGAATAAACCAAACTACATATATTCCTAAAATGTGAACTCAAAGTTAAAAAAAAAACTAAAATGTGTAAAAAGCACTGAGGCATTGTTTTGTGCATAAATATAATACTCTAGAAACAGAAACACTTTTAGTTAAAAATAACTTCTCAATTAAATGACATTGTGTAACAAAAAAACTTCCTCCCAGTCCCAACTACTGACATCTGGTGTGCGTAAGATTATTATCGTAAGATTACGAGCGGAAGCCCTCATTATACTAGCGCTCTTTACCCTTCATGTAGGCACAGCAATATCACGCTGATTCTTTGCGGCAGTTTTGTTTTACAGTATATTATAAGAACACAGTCATAGATTCTATATGTACAAGAAACAGGTAAATGAGAAAATTGTGTTTGTTCCTATTAATGCAAAACGCTCCATACGTTTTGCTTTAAGATTTAGAAGTAGCATGGTAAAAACTGCTTCGCTTTATTATAAGCACAATGCAGACTATTTATGTGGATAATTATTTACCCTTATAAGCAATGAATTTAAAAAAACATTTACTTCTAAAACATTCTCCAGAAACAGTCATAAGGCATTAAATGAGTGGGTGACATTAGGAATTAATGAAAGCAGACGAAGGTTATATGAGCTTTACCATGAAAGATCGAATAATCTTTCCGATGCTTTTAAAGAAAATGTCAAAAATTACTCTAAAATGCTTACAAGAGTTTGCTCCACAGCTAAATCGTTACATACTAACAACAAAATTAAGACGGCTAAGAATAAAATTAAAATGTCGTGGAGTATAATTAACAGCAAAACCGGTAAAGACAAACCTCGTAACTCAAACTATCAATTAAAAATTAATAATGAATTTATAATTATTAATGAATCAAGAAGTTGCAGCAGTGTTTGAATAATATTTCATTGATGTTCCTATCTTGACAACAGAATTATTGAATATTTCTCCAACTGTAGCTGAGTCATTACTCAAACAGAATGTTAATACCTGTTTAAAAGAATTTAGATTTGAAAAAGTATTACCGCATAATATTGTAAAATACTTCAAAACCATTGATGTAGAGAAAACCGCAGATTTTGTGGGGGATTTCCGTTACAGTGATTGCGTCCATAATAGATTAAATTGCACCTCCTCTTGCTATTATTTTCAACACTTGTATCGATTCTGGTGTGTTTCCTGATTTAATGAAGTACAGTAAAGTGATACCTGTATTTAAATCCGGTAGCACATTGTACCCAGCTAATTTTAGACCTATTACTGCACTACCAACTACCAATTTTTTTTAATACAAATAAATTACTTCATAAAAACCAATTTGATTTTACAAGAGGTCACTCGACGTCTGACGCCGGTGTTGATCTTATGAAATATATTTTTAATCTCTGGGAGAATTCACAAGATGTTGTTATCTTAATCGTCGATGTTCTTAATCTATACTAATGACTTACCTCATCTTGTAGGGGACAATCACGATATAGTATTATTTACTGACGATACCTCTTTAAGTTTCAAACTCAAACGGCAGTTAATTAAATATGACGGTGTAAATAATGCTCTATCGAAACTAGTACATTGGTCTAACGCCAACTATTCGCTCTTAAACGGCAATAAAACAAAATGTATTAAATTTACAATACCTAATGTAAAACATTCGAATAACAATGTGCTCTGAGATGGGGAGGAGTTGACTCTTGTGGATACCACTGTTCTTCTTGGTATTACTATTGACGCAAAACTTCAATGGGGCACTCATATATCTAAATTAGCAAGCAAACTTAGTTCTGTAGCATATGCTGTAAGAAAGATTAGAAGTCTCACAGATTTTGCAACAGCTAGATAAGTGTTTAATTACTTTCATTGCGTAATGTCTTATTGATTTTTGCTATTGAGTCTGCGACTGAAATTAAGCGACTGATCTTAAAGCTATATTTATTTTGCAAAAGAGAGCCGTATATAAAATTTAAAGAAATAAACATATTAACTTTGTCATCGCAATATATTTATGAAAATGTAATGTATACACATAAAAACATAAATAGCTTTAATAAAAATAAGGATGTTAATACCTAAGACACTAGGTGAAAACTTAAGCTTGTAATGCCAGTTGCTAGACTCCACAGAATCAGTACTTCATTTATGGTGCAATGTGTACTTTTTGCTTGTATTCTTTTACAACAAAATCAAAGAACATGTTCAAAGTTTGTCAATAAACAAGTTTAAAAGTTTTATTAAGAGCCCTCTTACATTTCGGGGTTTCGCAAATATAGGTAGTTTACGCAATGAGCGGGCGGCGAGCTACGCGAGCAATACCTTCTTTCATATCTATTCACTCGCTCGCAATATATTTCTGTGAGTATGGCGATTAAACAATCTTGATCTTCCATAATACAAGTTTTCCTAGGATGGAGTTCAGTGGATGGCAAATTATTTGGTGTGTTATTTTAATGTTATCTTATTAGTTTATTAAACACACTTTTCATAAAAAGTTTGTAACTTGGGTAACATATTGAAAATCTAAAATCGGTTGTCTTCGTAAGTTTTTAGTACTTTTACTGCATAATCTGGGCCAATACATATGACAAGTATTCAGAAATTTTTATTTGCCAAATGAAGCTGGCCTTGGATTTGGTAAAACCAGTCATGATTTTGATTTAAAGTTACACTTGAATCACTGAATTTATAACCTTTAACTTTTTTTTGATCGAAAGGCCGTCTATCTATTACGAAAGCTGAAATAGGACATTTAACTTAAATAAAACCGTCACTGTATAAACCATTAGGTTAAGCACTCAAATAACAATAATCTAGGTCAATGAATAGACCACATTTTTCTATAATAATATTTTCTTGTTTGCTCAATTGTGCCAATGCTAAAGACTCGTTGTCCGTACCATGTTTGATGGAAGAGACGTAATCTAGATTATAACTATATAAAATAGTTTTAAACCGATCGACCAAAAACCGCGGTCGTAGTTGATGATGCTCTAGCACGCACATTGTGTGCAGCGCCTATACGGCAATCGACGCACACTAGGATAGTATCGAAACGACGCAGCGCGCAAAATCAGCTGACGCAGGTCCAACCTCGACAAGCACTCGCGCGATAGTGATCGCAGATGGCCGGCGCAGTGAAATATATGGTACTTTTATTTAATTAATTAAAAAATAATATTAACGATTTAAAAAGTATAAATAAAAGTATATTTTAAGCAAATATTGATGATTATTTGGTATAAATTTTACATCTAAATGATGTAGAACTTTGGAAATATTGAGACTTGTATCGAAGTTTTTTCGGTCGTTTTTTGAATTATGTCGATTTTTTTTCCTAGCATGAAAGTCATATTACGAAAATGTGTTCTATAATTATTAATGTGTAGTTCTATAATTATTTATCTCTCAAATATGAGATATTTTTTGATAGTCGATATTCAATAGAATCTACAAATCAGAACTCCAAGTTATGTCTTCTATAATTATTAAAGTGTGTTCTAAAATTATTAAAGTGTACGATATTTGAGAGATAAAAATATTTTTTGATGGTCGATATTCAATAGAATCTACAAATCAGAACTCCAAGTCATGGCTTCTATAATTATTAAAGTGTGTTCTATAATTATTAAAGTGTACGATATTTAAGAGATAAAAATATTTCTTTGATGGTCGATATTCAATAGAATCTACAAATCAGAACTCCAAGTCATGTCTTCTATAATTATTAAAGTGTGTTCTATAATTATTAAAGTGTACGATATTTGAGAGATAAAAATATTTTTTGATGTTCGCTATTCAATAGAATCTACAAATCAAAATTCCCATGTCATGTCTTCGATAGTTTTTGGCCAAACATGCATCGGGAAAATGCTTATTACTAAATAAACAAATAAGCTATCTGAAATTCGCTCTAAGCTTATTGTAATAAAGAAAACGAGCTGTTTTTACCAAGTAATTGTTATTTCAAGCAACGAACGATAAACATAAAATTTCAACGAGGAAACCTTATAATTTCGCGTTTTTTTAATACACCCCTTAAAGAAAAACTGTGCAAAAAGGGTTATTATAATATCAAGGAATACATGAATGAAAATATACCCTGGGAATAAGGTGATCGCCATCATGCTGGTTCTAAGAAAATTCATTTAAAAATTGTATAAAAAATATTTATAATGAAATATCTTTAAAAAAAGTCCCGCTGGGTTTCTTGCTGGTTCTTCCCAGGACAGAGGTATTTTCCGAACCAATGGTAAATAAAAAATGACTTTCAATAAGTATTATGTAATAATCAATATTGAATAAAATATAATTCTCTTCTATTTCATTCTATAATAAAAAGAATTAAAGCCAAATAAAGGTATCATACACCATACGAATGAAAAAAGACCATAAAACTTGCTTTAGAGTTCTTGCGTGGAACTAATTAAAAGTTTAAGAGCTCTTGAACTACTGACTGTATCATTTCCTTCAAAGCTCCGAGAAATCGAGGTCATAATTGAGTTGTACTACTCGGTGCCACTAGTGACATACGTGCCTTCATTAAACTTTGAAATTCTTTCAAAGAAAAAGTTTAGTGAAGTAAGACGTGTGAAGTTTTCTGCTATTTTTCGTTCATGGCGTTTTAGTCTTTGTTGTCACTAGAGCATAAACATAGTTAGTTACACATCAAACAATTATTTTTGTATTGAATATGGGTAACAAACAAACAAACAATAACATAGTACCACTACTGTACCACTATTCTCTATAAAGAATCAAAATTCTAATGCGTTGCCACCTGCGCGGACTGAGATGGATTGTCTCGTTTCCAGTTCTCTACATCCATCACATTAAACGCATCGGCATTAAGCTACTATTTTAAGTTGGTATTCGGTAAGAAAAGTTCTCTTACTCAGCTGGCCTATTTGTGCTACAACCATAATGTTATACCATAATGCTCTACCACAACCTACGAAGAGTAAGTACTTACAAAATATTAAAATAAGTTTGCAATTTCGCGCTGGATTATTCGTGTTAGAGCTATGCTGCAGTTATATTAGAAGTATAGTTGTAGCACGAATGGGTGAGCTCGACCGGGGAAGGACCACGCTCTCATGGAATACCAGCGTAAAATAGCAGCTTAGCACTGCTGTG
The DNA here is from genome assembly GCA_963668995.1 of Parnassius mnemosyne. NCBI lineage: Eukaryota > Metazoa > Arthropoda > Insecta > Lepidoptera > Papilionidae > Parnassius > Parnassius mnemosyne. The sequence continues at coordinate 63,321,241 of CAVLGL010000093.1, forward strand.
TTTCGTATGGTGAGTGTAGAGAACCGGAGACTCTTTTTGCCGGAAAAGAGGCATTCCATCTTAGTCTTCACGGGTGACAATGCATCTGCATTTGGACTCGCAAACGAGAATAGATGTCGATATCTATGGGCCTCAGCAATCACTTAACATCTGGTGGACTGTGTGCTCGTTTGACATCCTATCCTATAAAAAAAATTGTTTTAAGTTGGATGAACGTGCTCAGGATATACTTTCCATTATTGAAAAAATGTTAGCTCGCTTATTATTGTAGATTATTTTTTTTAATTAAAAAATGATCCAGATAGCTTAAGGGCTGTTATGCAAGGCCTACTTTGTAAACTCAAATCAAAAGTTAAGTAAAAGTATGTTCTGCTAGGGCTTAAATATTAAGATTCCAACGTTTTGTCGCATAAAATCGTATCTAGCAATCATATTATACATATATATCATATAAAAAGCACATTGTCAGAAAGATAAATGATTGTTGAACTTGTTAATATTTTTTAAATCGATAAATTATTATTTTTACATAAAAAAGTGGTTTTAGTGGCTTATGCTGTGGACTTATCTATCTATATAACTCTTTATCTCTCATGTGGCAAGCCATGGAATGAAAATGGCAGTTAAATTTTGTTTTGTTTAGTTATAATTAATTTTTTTTGGCGAAGAAATGGCGAAATTTTCGGTGTTTTAAGCAGCCTTGTACAAATATATTTTAATAAATAGAGAGTGTCTCACTCCTTCATTCCCACAGAACATACCTATTTTATAACTTGTCATTCCGGCCTCGCCCGCCGTCGTGAGTGGATACCGTATCGCTTGTTTGCAGCGAAAAATATCGCCGTAGAAATACGAAATATTCCAAAATCCAAATTTGATACATACTTTACCAAGGTAAGATATTATTATTATTTTTATAATCACAGATTATTATTACAATATTTTGTTTCGCTAAAAGCAGGCAGGATTTATATACTCGTATAAATATATGTACATATACGTCTTGGATTTTTATAGACCTGAAAGTGTACTTGAAAGTATACTATCTGCTAATGGAACTCCTCGACGAGGAGAACTAGATGTGCCGAGTTTGGGCTCGTTTTGTTAGTTAAGATAAGACCTTACCTCCGGACTTGGAGTGGCTTAAAAGTGTACGTTGATGACTGCTACTGGAACTCTTTGATGAGGAGAACAAGATATGCCGAGTTTGGGTTCTTTTTGTTAGTTATGATGAGACTTTACTTCCGGACTAGATAGAGTGACTTGAAAGTATACTTTGATCACTGCTACTGGAATTCTTTGACGTAAAAAACTACAATTTTCAATTTTTTTTTAGTTTTTTCACTATCATTAGGCATTGTGAGTCGTGCACTTTTGGATTTTCCAAACTTTTTTTAATTAAAGTTCATCAGAAAATGGAAGTATAGTTATAAGGTTATTAGTGAAAACTTGTGTTTATTAAAACTACTTAAAACATTAAGTATCATCATGTTATACGTAATTTTTAAAATGCGCTTAAAGCATGCACAATTGGATTTACCAATAGTTTATTTATAAATGTTGTTCCAATGTGGTATCTATATTTCGCTCTAAGTGCTCATCCTTGGCAAACGAAAAGTTATGGTCACGGTGGCCAGTCTCAACGATATCTTCGGCAGCAGTAAATTTGTGAAGGTCTGTAATGACGGTTAATTCAAAAAATTACTTTGAGCACTCTCCGTATCATTTAGAGGTGGTGTAACAATATCCACTACCCCATATCGTCCCGTAGGTGTTATAAAAGGTGATAGAGGAAAACTAAAACAGGAAATGGTCGGCAGTATTTTCTTGATGACAACTTAAATTAATATAAAATCTGCGGTTGTCAATCCTTCTTACATGTTTGGCAATGTATTGCGGATAGTCTACATGCTAGCTTCCTCCAATATATTTAGTAGTGGACTTTTATAGGCTAAAATAGATTTCTGGAAATGAAGTTCCACAGAGCAGAGATGCAACTTCTCTTCGCAAGGCCAGTGGATCAAGGCTGATAAAATTGAAAATAAATATAAGAAATAGTAAAATACAAATTCATAAGTTTTTCAAATTGACCTAACAGCCCCAAGCTTGCCTGTTGTATTATTTGTGGAGGGTAATTAGTGTTGGATTTAGTTATTGAACTGGTAACAGCACATGTTGTTATAGGAGAAAGGAGGTGCTCATAAAAATGGGTTATATATTCCGTTATGTTTATGCACCAAGTTCCACAGAAACTAATTTTCTTATTAGTAGGTTAGGTTAGGTTCCCCCCCGAACGAGTTCCCGCCTTGTCGTGGCGGGGGGGCTTAGTAGTCGCGGCTTGGTCAACCGCGGTGAACAAAGAGGAACCCCTTGGCTGGCCCGAGGTGTAGGGCCGGCCCGAGGTGGCCACTCCGAGTGGGCTTGAAGAGCCCACTTCGGATGTGTGTTGGTGGGCCGCGGTGAGAGGGGTGTCCGCTCCCTCTACCGCTGCAGCCGAGGTGGAGTCGCGGAGGAAGAGGAGTGCTGGTATGGCGATGCGCCATTCGCCCTATTCTCCGCGACTCAGACGGGGCCGCACCGTCAATTGATGCGGTGGTGGTGGGGCTGCGGGGGGAGAGGAGTGTCGGTATTGCGAGGCCCCGCTCTCCCTACCATCCGCAGCCGAATCTTGGTTGGCGGCGGAGCCATAGACCAGATCCGCCGCTGGGGTCAGGAAGGCTGGTGCTTCTGAGTGCTAGTCTTTCCTGGCCCCAAGGCCTTCGTGCAACGGACACGGGGGCGTCTGTTACGCATATAAAATTGGAGGCCGAAGAGGAGGGCGCGCCATGTGTTCCGGTGCACCTTACCTGAGATGGAGATGGGGGAGGAGTAGTCGTCTCCCGAGAAGAGGCTGCCATGGGGCGGCCAGCGCAGGTGGGGCCGCGGATGTGTGCGAAAGCGTTCCCGTGGCCCTGCCAATATGCGACGAAGGTGGAACACCATGGGGTTTTATTCGGTGCGAGTCCGACATAACCTGTCCTTGCCCCCGCGAGGCGGGTATGCGTAGACATTTCCCCATGTAAAAAAAAAGGTTAGGTTAGGTTAGGTTATGTTATGGAACGCTTAAAGTATCACCATTTAATTTTTTCTCTGCTGTAATAATCATAAATAGTAGTTTTTTCACCTTTTTAACGCACTTCATAAAAGGAAGGTGTGTTCGATTCAATTGTAAATATTTTTGTATATGTGTTACTCGAAATCTTCCTAAATTGGGAACAGATTTTAATTATTCTTTAAAATAACAAGAAAGGTTAATACTGTTTTATAAAAAGACTAATAATATTTATTATACGATCATACAAGAACTTTATCACAGCAAAATTATAAGTTTTGAAAAGTAACCTAAATTGATTTTCAAAGGCGTTATAAAATATAGACCACGTGATATAATTCGTCCAATTTTATTATTTCTTTTAAGCAATAAGGAGTCTGGTTGCCTACATATTAAATTTTGATTACTTTCATGTCTTTAATAACACTTACAGTATTAATAATTTTTACGTCACTTTATGCTAAATCGATGATTAAGACATATCGATTGACGTAAGGATCATCAATCGGCCCACGCGTTTTGTCTCTAGGCGCAAAAAATAACAAAACCATACATATTTTATAGACTGAAAAACACAGAACCCTTTGCAGTCGGGTAAAAAGGTTATACCTCAGGGGTAATTTATTATAATAAATTTCATGCAAAAAATGCTACATGTGAGGATGGAAAAATAGGATAACGTTTTAAATCTAACTTTCTAATAACTATTTAGATGATAGTGAGACATTTCTTGCTTGTGATGTTCCTTAGTCCACACAAAAGAGTAAAATTAGATTTTTAATAAGAAGTAAAAACTGAATTCAAAGAAATAAGAAGAATAAATTAATTTCACATTTTGAAGTCAGGGCTTCAATTCTTTATTTATTTTATACTTTTTAGTTCTTTGAAGTTAGCTTTGACTTATAAAGTCAAATTTCTACATTAAACAAACCGAACTCTAATTATTCACAATTCACTCGAGTGTGTATCAACGTGTTTATCTTTATAGAATAGCAAGCGGCTGCTTGTGTATTTTTAAAGAAATATGTGACTGTGACAACTAAGTAAACACGATGATTAGACCATTTCTGACCTTGTCTACACGCACGTCTTGCGTGCGGTCTTTATTTTTCTTCTGCGAACCGTTCTAGATTTTGATGTTCACATGAACTTTTGTGAATTTGGTTATACATTTGAATTTGAATTTGACTTCTTAATCAACTATTGAAATCCACTGCTGGATCACAAAATTTTCAAAGAATGATATAAGATCTAAATTTTTTTAAATTGCTAAATGATTAATTGGCAAAGAGGCATTCCATCTTACTCCTCACGGGTGACAACGCATCTGCATCTTGATTCTTTATTGAGGATAGATGTAGATGTCTATGGGTCACAGTAACCACTTACCATCAGGTGGACTGTGTGCTCGTTTGTCACCCGATCCTATAAAAAAAAAACTATTGTAAGCCAGTACTTTTTACTTTACTATCCTACTTGATGTAAATGATAATGCAATAGATGGTAAAGCACACTGACGTAGCTTGGCAAAATTCTATTCACTCTTGCCATGAAGATGCCACCTCGACCAATAAGTCGCAAATTTAGAAATTTTAAAGAAAATGTCCAGAATTTTGTGTAATTGTCCGGAATTTCCACTCGATATTTTTTTCACATGGTAAACCTATTATCAACATCAGCTCATGAAAGTTCTCGGCTTTACATCAGCCCATGTGTAGAGTTTGCCTAAATCTTTATGCTTTGCAGGCGTTGTGACGATCGCAATTCAGTTATATTTATAAATTTTTCGGGTCTATTTATTTTACGCCTTATATAAAAACTTATATAAAATTTATATAAATATTTTGATTCTTAAAGGAGCTGATCACTTACCATCAAGTGGATTGTGTGCTCGTTTATAACCCTTATTCTTTAAAAAAAACGGCCAAAACGGCATTAAACCCAAAAAAAATATATTAGTTTAAAAGTTTTTAATGAAATTAATAAAAGAAGTTTTTGTAGAAGCATAACAAAAAGTAGTCTTGTGTAATATTTAATGCCACAACGTAGCTCGTAACTTAGCTCCCGCTGTTGCGGCGTTATTATAACGTATGAAATTATCACATGCAGGGAATATTTTGATACATGTCGGTAATTTACTGCAGATATTAATTCTGACAGTTTTAGAAATTGAAAGATGTTAGTTTTAACAGTTATGTTTTTTCGCAGGTATTTCTTCCAAACGTTAGATTGGGAGGTTATAATATCCTATCACCTGTCGAATTAGATATTGATGTGCTGATTATGAAGAATGACGATCATGTATATTTTTTTTATGTCTTAAAATAATTGTAGCAGTTTTTTTACTTTTTTCATTTAATTTATTAAAGAACTAGCTCTTACCCGCGGCTTTGCCCGCATGGTCACTGGGAAATGAACTATCCATTGCTTTTGGAATTGAAAGAAAACTGAGTTTTATAGATTTGTCAGAGATGCAGCCATTAAAAGAAAACTGAGCAAAATTGATTCGTCAGCCTATTTAAATGTTTTGAAACGCAGCGTATAGGAGAGCATGAAAATAACCTGCTTATTCCAAATGGAAATGGGATATTTTTTTAATTAAAGGAATCAGAGCATAATTATCCGTCAGGGATGCAGACTTTTGAAAAGAAACTAAGCTAAATTGATTCGTCAGAGATGCAGTTTTCTGAATTAAAAGGAAACTGAGCCAAATAAAACATCCGTCAGAGATGCAGCCTTTTGAGTTGAAAGGAAACTGAGATTAATAGGTCCGTCAGAGGTGCAGCATTTGGAATTGAAAAGAAACTGAGCTAAATAGGAAATTTTGAATTGATAGGGAAGATCTGTGGGAATTCTGATTAATTGATTGTGGGAATTTTGGAAAAAAAACTAACTGAACACTATTTTAAGACGCTACTGTACACAATGTTATATGTTTTTCCATTCGGGGACAGAATGTGGAGATTCTGGGCATTTGACACACGCGAACATGCTTCATACAGCAGACCATGAGAGAAGCACGGTTTTTCTAAGTTGACCCCGCTACCTGTAACGTTTGCCCTTGCGCTTTATTAATTGTCATTGCAAAACTGAGCTTAATAGGGAACTGCAACCTTTTGAATTGAAAAGGAAGATCTGTGGGAATTATAGGGATCCGTGGTTTAATAATATTTTCACCTTTTCCTACGCCTGTCAAAATTGTAGCACCGATGATGTTCCGTCCAAGAGGTGTCACACGCAGCCTTGTCCCGTTACATAACCGAAGAGCATCTAAATTTCGCATTAGCACGACTGGGACGCTTAATTTTAATTGAAGCTTATGTGAGGTCACACCTGACAACTCTAGAGAATTTAGAAACTCTACGGGATATGAAGTGCTCTGTTCTGTGTCCATAACTGTGTCTACTGACAAATACTCTGTTATTTCTCCTGCTACTTCACTTAATATATCTGAATTTATTTTGTTAACACTCTAATTTTTTGGTGCAAGAATCGCCCTTTCACATAACCATGCTGTTCGTCTTCATGCATGTTGTTCGTTAAATCTGAATAAACGCTCGTAATTAATTCGGAATTACTCTGTCCTAAATTACAAAAATCTCTCGTCAATTTAACTCAGCCCTCAGCATCCGTTTCAAAACCGCCCATCGCCAATTTTAATAGTGTGTCAGCATAGTTTCCAGCATTGATATCATTATACAAATGCACTCTCATATTCGTAGTTAAACTGAATTTTGTCACCTTGTTCCATAAAATAGACGACTTGAGGCATGCTTTAATTTCATCTGCAGGTGTACCCTTTTGAATGACAGGTAAAGTTTGGCGAAAGTCACCAGCCAGTAAAACCATTACCACCACCATTACCAACCTCCCATTACATCGGTATTGCTGCGCAAATTCTGGAGCGTTCGATTTAGTGCTTCTACAGCTTTTTATGCGGCATTGTACATTCGTCCCACACTAAAAGTTTGCATTGTCGTAGCATTATACCTCGTGCACTATTTTTGCTAAAGTTGCAGATAGGCGATTCTTCCAGGGCTAGATTTAGAGGGAGTTTTAAAACAGAATGTGCAGTGCGGCCCCAGCTTAGCAGCGTGGCGGCTATAGCGGAGGAAGCTACGACCACAGCAACGTTTTAATCTTTCCGTACTTGCGCTAATAATAAATTTAACAAAAATGTCCTCCCAGTTCCTCCAGTGACATCTAAAAAGAAAAGTGCACAATTTCCAGATTCAATTTGTTCTAATACTTTGTCAAAAACTCGTTTTTGTTCGGGAAGCAAGCGGGGTACAAATTCGGCTACTTGCTGCTGCAAAGCTGGTATATCGTTGTTTGTTTCACGTATAATTTCATCACTTAGTTCATTTTCAGTTGTTCGCTGAGGGCTTATCATTCCAAAGTCGCTTAATTTTTTGCCTACCATTGCCATTACTTTATCTTCAATTTTTCCAAGTCCTTCATTATAAATGTGTTCATTGTATGTCATGTTCGCGTGTGTCTACTATAACCTTCGCAAAACATCTTCCGCCATGTACTCTTTATATTTGCCCCACAATTCATGTGCATTAGATAGCCCGCAATATGATATGAGAGTTGCATAAAGATCCCTCAATTTGGCTGGTGACTGGCACTGCACAGCTTCCTCCATGCTTTCATCCCAGTGATTATAGTTTTCTAAAAGATGCAGAGCTTCACATGCTTCTCTATAAGTTGCGCATTTCTGACCGTTGACAGTTTTAAGGTCTTTATATCTTGTAGGACCCCGAACATGGTGCAGCAGCAATCGTAAACAGAAACATTCAAATTTAGTTACATGGACGGTATACACACGACCGGGCCTCTTATGACTTTACACCGGGCCAATTTGCATCAGGCGCGCCTTAAATACGGCGTTTCCACTCCTTCCTAGATGTGTTCCAAGTATAATAGCGGGGGACTTCAGAATATAACAACGGTTTTGCAAAGGGGTCGGTTTGATAAAGTTGAAGGAAGGCTATTAGTGTAGTTTTTGGCAGTGATGCAATTCTTTCTTGGAAATTTCTTTCGGTGAAACATACACGCTCTCCATTTTCTAAGTACACAGCAAGGTGAGTAACTGTTGGGTGCCTTTCGTGTAAAGGGAAGCCAAGGAGACGCCAAGCTGCCTCGTTACTGCTGACATAACGCCCTGCTTGAAAGGTCTGTACTTCATTAACGGTATTTTCCCCACCTTCACTCCTGAGATTGAATATTGCTTGGTCGCTTCCTTTATTTATGTTCTTACAGATATACTTGATTGCGCGGACAGAGCTACATGCTTCTACATTAATGTGGGTATTAAACATTTTACATAGAAAGGGCGAATACGGGACAATCCAGCTGTTTTCTAAGGTTTCGAACGCTCCAGAGCGAGATTTGATTGTAACTTTCCTGCCACCATCTTCGGGAGCTCTGAGTCTGTATAAAGGGTAGCCATTGTCATTGTGCACTGTTTCTTTTAATAGCTTTTTAGGGAATTTCTTTGTACATTTTCCTTCTTACATACATGGCGATATTCAATTTCGTGCTCCACATGGACCGTGAATCATATTTCGGACGATGGTATCATACAATTCTTTATCTTGCTCAGGATCGGGAATCTCGGCGCTTATTATGCCGTCTATTTGGCTGGGCCGCAACTTCTCTTTAAGCCATATTAGAATGTGGGCATGCGGTAATCCTCTTTTTTGCCATTCAATTGAATACATGAAGCACTGCACCTCTCCGAAAATTTTCCCTTTGTTAATTACATACATTAATTTTTGTACTTTTAATCTAAATACTCTAGCAACTAAATCGTATCTGTCAGTACTTTTTTGGCCCGGCATTAGCTCCTCGGTTATTTCTTTCCATGTGGGATTGCAAGTAAAAGTAACAAAAAGATCAGGTCTTCCGTAACTTCGTACATAGGCGAATGCGTCTTGTGTGTACTCATGTAGGTAGCGGGGACTGTTAACGAATGATGAGGGCAGAATTACCATTTTACCTAAATCTCTGGGGTTTACATTGGCGTCGCTATAAACTGCATCTTATAAATGTGTATAATTCTCAGCTTTTTTTGATTTAAAGATATATAACGGAGACGTTCACTTTCTACCTTCACATACATCTACCAAAAATTGATGAAATAATTGTCTACACCGGGCTAAGAGGTTAAAATAATTTTCAACATTTGCAACATAATATGATACGGATAAAAATCCATACATGATACTTTTTTGTTCGGAGTAGGCTCCTTTGTGACCGGGTTAATGAGTGGAATTTGAAAATGATAACCCTCTTGTTCTTTGCAATAAATCAATGGGTATTGCAGAGCGTCATAAAATTTGTGTGTATCGGCTACCCGTTGCAACGTATCATCACGTGCTCGCAAGACAATATCTCGTAAAGAAAATTGATCACCACTAACTACGGCTGCTATTTCGTTTATCAAAGGTGCATTGTAGCGCCTTTCATGCTCTCCTCGAGGGTTGTCCGATCTGCGTGAATGTCGACTTTATAATCCTCGTCAGGTAGGTTTTCTAAAGCAGTTTTAAATGTTTTGACTAAAATGTTACGTTCATGTAAGAATCTTTGAATTTTGAACACTGTGTCTCCCTCAACTCCCTGGATAAATTGGCAGCGACAGTCTACCTCAATTTCTTCGTCACCCATAAAATATACTTGTAAAAATTTATGCTGTTCGTTTTCAGCTAGAAAAAGTGAACCTATTCTATGATAAATTTGCCCTTGCACCGTAAATGTAGGCGAAAATCCCGGCATTATTATTTCCCGGTCAACTCCGAAGGACGTCATTTGAAAGCATGAGTAATATTTCCAGATCCTGTTTATAAAGCACCGCTAATGAGTAGCATCATATAAAAAGAGAGTTTTCAAAGGTTCTTCTGGTTCCCCAAGTAACGGAAGAGACACTATGCCATTGGAACAGCACATACCTGCGGTCTCATCTTTCCATTTTAAAGCGCTACAAAATCGACACGCCTTGTCCATCAGTCCGATAACAACTAACCTGTGATTCTTATAATCAATCAACTAATAATTGAATGCTGCGTCATTAAAAACCGACCAAATGTTTCTTTGAAAATTTTGTCGACGTTCAGCTTGGAGCTGTGCATTTGCATCTCTTCGCGCCTGTGTCTGTTCTGGTGTTTCAGATGCCCTTATAGTAGATTGACGTTCAGCTTACTCAACGAGTCTGTGTTGAGTTTCATCAGGTGTTTCCGCGGCTCTTAAAGCGGCCTGACGTTCTGCTTGTTCGAATAGCCTTTGCTGACTTTGAGCAGGTGTTTCAGTAGCTCTTAAATTAGATTGACGCTCTGCCTGTTCAAGACGCCTTTGCTAATTTCGATCAGGTGTTTCAGTAGCTCTTAAAGTAGCATGACGCTCTGCCTGTTCAAGACGCCTTTGCTGGCTTTGAGCAGGTGTTTCAGAAGCTCTTAAAGCAGCCTGACGCTCTGTCTGTTCAAGACGCGTTTGCTGACGTTGAGAAGATGTCTCAGATGCTCTTAAAGGAGCCTGACGCCTGAGCCTCTGATTGTTCTTGTCTTCTCAGTTCAGCATTTTCTAAAGATTCTAGAGATCGAGCTAATCTTTTCGCTTGTTTTTGAGAAAATACTCTTGAAAGGCTGGACTTACGTTTGCGAGGCATTATGAAGTAACAAAAAACCTATTTATAAAAAAACGTTTAAATACCTAAAAGGTATTAAATTTCTTTTTAAATATTTTTTTTAAAGCAAATCCAAAATATCTAAAGGAATTCATATTCCTTTTAAATATTTTTTAAAATCAAAACAACAAAACCAATTCGAGACAACACGAATCCGAAAACGATAGCCAAAAAAAATCGAATCAACTTAAACCAAATCACAAAAAAAAAAATCGCAGATAACCGAAATCGAAAGCAGTAGTCAATATAAATATAACCGTAAGTGGTATATACCGTGAAGTAAGTGTATAGGTACCAGATACACTATCTATATCTATTCTATTAATATTCCTTTGAATTATTGTTAAACAACCTAAAACAACGAAAACCAATTTATGATTCTAAATAAACAAAATCCAAAATCAAAGCCAGAGTCTAAATATGTATAAAGGAAAGGAATACCAACCAAATCAACAAAACCGATCCGATAAAATACACAAATCCGAAAATGAAAGCCAATATAAATCCATTCAACCTTAACCAAATCACAAAGCAAATAACAAGCAACCGAAATCGAAAGCAGGTAGTCGAATTAGCTACGAAATAGAAACAATTTAAGCATATAGGTACCGTATGCACTATAAGTTGACGCGCGGCTCAACGGCGGGAGTTAAGTACATGTCAGGAAACATTTCGTTACCGAGTTTTAAAAACCTTGTAACGACATCTAGCGGAATCAATTTAAACTATGTATACGTTAGTTAATAAGAACTCTTCAAAAAATATTTTTCTTATAATTTTGCACAATTTTTCTTATTGTTATACCGATTGAAACAGAAACAGAATCAGAAACTTTTTTATTCAATATAGATTATAAATAATACTTATTGAAAGTCACTCTTTTGTTTGATTACCACTGGTTCGGAAAAAACCTCTGTCCTGGGAAGAACCAGCAAGAAACCCAGCGGGACTTTTTTTTAAATAACAGCTTACAATCATGATGTTACACAAATTAACAACACAACAAATTAGAAATAGCTTGGTAGCGATCACCTCATTTCCAGGGGTTATTATCATCCATAAATTCCTTAATATTATAATAACCCTTTTTATACAAACTTAGTTTAATAAAGTTTTTGAACTTTGAACAGGCCAAACTTTGTATATTTTCTGGAATTTTGTTGTAAAAGCGTATACATCGCCCCAAGAATGAATTACTGACTCGATGGAGTCGAGTAACTGGTACTACTAGCTTGTGTCTGTTCCTAGTATTTACAGAATGAATATCACTTATTTTTGTAAAACTACTTTTATTTTTGTGTACGTACATTACATTTTCATAAATGTATTGAGAGGCCAAAGTTAATATATTAATTTCCTTAAATTTTTGTCGCAGCAACTCTTTAGGCTTTAAATCATAAGTTGCTCTTATGTCCCTCTTCTGCAAAACAAATATAATTTCAGGCATGTGCCTGTCTAATATCGAAATCACTGTCTTTTAGCTGAGGGGGTAATTTTCATGTCATTACGACACGAAAAGTATTTTACCGTATAGTGGCGGTGTAAGAATATCCTATATCATCCCGTGGGTGTAGTAAGAGGCGACAGAGGGAAACAAATCATGAGATGGGCAGCAGCGTCTTCCTAATAACAACTAAAAATAAAAATAAAACTTCGTTTGCCAACCCGCTTGCCAAGCGTAGCAACTATGGCAAATGTCCCTATGTATCTAGGAGAAAAACTATGAGGGAGGTCCATGTATAATGTGATCTTTAACAGGGCTGTAACCGTAACGGTAAAAGAAATTTAAAATTGTTGTTTGTCCGCCTGTCTGTGTCCGTCCGTCTGTCTGTTCGGGTAAATTTTCGGAATGGCTTAACCGATTGCAATCTCTTCACCTTAAAATTTAATGAATTACTGTCAAGTTTCCACGGCCACTGGTCTTCATAAATTTTCAAATATGTTATAATTGTGTGGATCTTCCTTAAATTTATATAAGGGCGACATTAGCAAAGCATCCATCGAAAAAACGTAAGCGGGTTACAGAAACAAGAGCAGAGAAAAGGGTCCCATCTATTCTCGACACGTATCTCGAAAATTCAATCAGCGTCTGATATTGGATTGATCCGCAGAGTTCGACCTCGTATATTAAGTGCATTTAAATGAAATAAATATACCTACCCTTTATATCCATCCATCCATCCATTACAGCCTATAAAATTCCAAAACTGAACAATGGAGGCCATAGATTGCCTTAAAGTATTTATTAAACACATGCTTTAAGTTTAGCTTGGGATTAGCAATCGCACTTTTCTATTATTTTAAGTTGTTTCCCGAGTGCTCATTTTTCTTGGCCTCACGGTCTTCGTGTATCGGAGTCAGGGTGGAGGTATTTTGCGCAGGTGGCGCACGTTGAGTTCCGATGCGCCTTACCAGGAGAGAAAAAGAAGATGGGGAGGGGGGGAGGATATTAGCCTCTTCCGACGAACACCAGTGCAACAGTAGTGCATTATATATATAGTTGGTGCAAGTCTGATAATACCGTCCTTGTCCCCGCGAGAAGGATATGCGTAAGCATTTCCTTCTATTAAAAAAACAACTAATTTTATGGAAAGACGAACGAATGGAACAAGCTGGCTCGATGGAATTCTTTTGTTGTTTTCTGGTCTTAAATTAGGACATTTTTGTTCATTTTTATTGCAAAAGTTATAGAAGCTGTAAGTGGATAATAATTTGTAGAAATTGTGGTTGCTTGACAGGTTTATTTCAAGTAATTTATTCAAAATTTTCTTTCTTTATCACTTGAATCTTGATGCAGTTGGATATTTGGGTTACGTCGTGCGTTTGTGCCCCAAGGAATGAGGTGATTGCTACTAAACTATTTGTTATTAGTTCGGTGTATTTAATTGTGTAAAATAATATAATATGATTGTAAGCTCTTTTTTTTTTCAAAAACAGCAGTCCCGTTGGTTTTCTCACTGGTACTTACCAGGAGAGATGGTATTTTTCGAATCAGTGGTAAATAAAACATTACGATGACTTTCTATAAGTATTATTTATATTGAAGACAAATATCTATTTTTATTTCAATTTATGGCATGCGTATGCATACCATAAGGTGGATTGCATAAGAGGATTCTCTTACGCAACCCACCACCTTTCGTCCCGTGGGTATCGTAAGAGGCAGCACTGAGCTATGCAAGAAAGATCTAGCACTTTAATCTGGAAAATGAATAAACAAATAGAGTCAAAAGCTGCATATATTTAGAAATTTATAAAAGTTAAAGTTACAGCCTATATACGTTCCACTGCTGGGCACATGCCTCCTCTTATTTCTGAGAGGCTTTTAGGGTAAAGAAGTGTCCACCGCGCTGCCGAAGAGCAAGTTGACGATCTTCACGTGTCTTACCGAAATAATTTTTTTTTCTTATTTCTCAGACACAAGTTTCCTAACGATGTTTTCCTTCACCGCCGAGGATGTGGTGAATCAGCACTAAAAAATTGTAATTAACAAAATCATTGGTACTGGCGGGGATCAAAACCGGGTTGCTCGTGTACTGTAAAATTAACACTGAACACTAACCGTCTGAGATACCACGGCTAAATTAAAATTAAAATTCATTTTATTTGTTTGTGATATATTGGTTGGGGATATATAGGTATTAATAATTTAACAAAATTACAGCCATATTCTAACTTCCGGTGTGCAAACTACTGAAATACAAGATTTCTTTTATTAATAAAAATGGAATTCTGATAATTACATTAACATAATATTACCCTATTTGTATATTTGCACTACTAACATATCAATAAATCACTAAATAATAATAAAATAAATGTAATAATTAAAATTATAATGCCCAAACAATAATGTCAAAACTACTGTAAATTATTGTCTCTAAATGACGGGACGTAGTGTGCAAATCTGATAATGATACATTAATAACGCTTAAGTTCACTGTCTAAGGAATTTGGGTTTTGTAAATTTAAAAGGGCTTTTATTTCATTAGTAAGCAAATTGTACCAATTAGATAAGAGATTGTTACTAAGACAAAAACTTTTATACGTTTTATACGTGATAGAGCAATATTATGGTTGTAGCACTACTGGGTCGGCTCGAACTGGGTAGGACTACGCTCTCATATTAGAGGTAATAATATATACTGTATGTAATAATAAATAGCAGCTTCATGCTGTGTGTTTTGTATGATGCGTGTAGAATACTGGCGACTTACTGGAACTATTCCGAAGAGTTTAGAAATCCGGTACAGTTACAGACTGTTTGTAGTTGGTTGCAGTCGCTACTACAGTAGGCACTTACCATCAGGTAGGCCGTAGGATCATTAGTCACTTCAATATTATTAAAGAAAGCAATAATTGTGCAAATAAGAATGCATTAAATCGATTTCTCGGAATAAATTCAAGTAAACTTTTGCACAAATTGAAGTACTTAATTGGAAGTACATACTAATAACATGTCGAACAAGTCAATCTTCACCGTCGAGCACTTCGTCTCCACAACGACCACAATAAATTTGCCGAACGTTTTAGTCACAATTTATTAGATCTTATCCTGACCTGAGAAAGTATTACTGGAGTTGAAAGTACTTCCTTTTAAGTAGCTATATATTTCAAAAGTACCTAGTCCACTTCCTTCAAATAGCGCAAGTCACGTTAGTGGTAATACGGAAAGAAATTCTATAATTTCTACATGGTACTTATTTTATTATTTTTATTTTATTTAGAGGTTTATTATTTTAATATAGTTTCACTATTTATAAAATTAATTTTAGTTTCTAAATATTGATCAATTTTTTTTTTACTGGAATAATAAACAAACTAAGAATACATTTGATATGAAACTAACTACTTTCGTCAATTGTGCGTGTTGCCAGTGATGACTTAAGAATCTGAGACGTGAATCTTACGTGGTAGAGCCAAGCTGCAGCTATATTTATAGTACAGTTATAGCACGAATGGGTCGGCTCGACCGGGGAAGGACCATGCTCTCACAGGGTACCAGCGTAAAATAGCAGCTTAGTGCTGCTGTGTTTCGTATGGTGAGTGTAGAGAACCGGAGACCCTTTTTACTGGAAAATAAGCATTCCATCTTAGTGCTCAAGGCTGATAACGCATCTGAATTTTGATTCGCAAACGAGGATAGATGTAGATGTCTATGGGCCTTAGCAACCACTTACCATCAGGTGGACCGTGTGCTCGTTTGTTACCCTATTTCAATAAAAAAAACGTGAACAAATACTGTTGGCTGTATGAAGAAGCTTAAGGTTGCTCGGCAAGCTATAGAGAGCTATGCTCGGGGTTTCTCTGCGTGTTAGACTAAGTAACGAGAAATCCACAGTAGGATCAGAGTGACCGATTTACTCGTAGCACAACAATGTCAGTATACTGAAGTGGCAATGGGCCATATATCTCAAAGAACCGACAACGATGGGGAGAAAAGCATACCTCTAATAACACTTGTTATCAGTGGGTGTTCTCGAGTGACAGCATCGTACCGCTTAGCGAAATGTAGGACGATTCACCATTAAATGGAGTGACGACTTGGTAAGAGATGCAGGAAGTTGATAGATACGGGTAGCTCAAGAAATGTACGAGCCTATGTTCAGTGGACGTGTGATTGGCTGAAATGATAATTATGAGGGTGAAGATAACATCGTCTATGGATATCCAATCAAGGAAATAATTTCAAAAAAAATCTGCAGACCTGTTATCATTCCTGAGGACTAAATAATAGTGATAAATCCTACACAGACGGACTCCTAGGATAAAAAGCATCCTTTCATTGAGATCATTATATTTTTTTTTATAGGAGAGGGGGCAAACGAGCATGCAGCTCACCTGATGGTAAGTGACTGCCCATGAACAACTTCAACACTAAGGAGGGAATTGCAGATGCTTTGCCGGCCTTTTAAAAAGGAGTACGCTCTTTTCTTGAAGGTCCCTAAGTCATATCGGTCAGGAAAAATCGCTGATGGTAATCGATTTCACAAGGAAGTCGTGCGAGGAAGAAAACATCTTCTAAATAGCACAGTGGTGGATCGCCAATCATACAGATGGTGTGGATGGTATCAGGAGTTCTGCCGCGATGTGCGTTCTTGAAATTTGGCGGCTGGGATGAATCCGAACAATTCCTCAGAGCACTTCTTATTCGAAAGAAAATGCAAAGGGATGCAACATCTCTTTGCAGTGCCAATGAATCGAGCCGATCGGAAAGGACTCTGTCGTCGACGATTCGAGCCGCTCTGCGCTGGATGCGGTCAAGTGGCAGGAGCTGATACTGGGGAGCCCCTGCCCAGAGATGGGAACAGTATTCCATGTGAGGTAGAACCTGCGCCTTGTAAAGTTGCAGGCGGTGTGCCGGCATGAAATGCTGTCCCGCTCTGTTTCGCAGTGACCACGAAACTACAACTTCGTCTTCCAAGTGACGTCACACGTCACTCGATATGTCGACTCCGAGGATTACGATACTAGCTGAGGCAAGAAGGGGAGTGCCTTGAAACTGAGGAGACACGACAAAGGGGTTCTTTTTAGCGGCAAACGCGCAAACTTGTGTCTTCTGAGGATTAAACTGGACTAGATTTAGTCGCCCCCAATCCGAGACTTTGTTCAGTAAAGACTCAACTTCAGACACAAGTTTGTTCCGGTACTCGGCTACGTTTTCCCGAGAAATATTGGCACGGCTGGTGTATAGAGCTGTCATCCGCATAGCAATGAATGTTACCAGTTAGCAACATATCATTGATATGCAGAAAAACAGCGTTGGTGATAGCACACAGCCTTGTGGAACACTAGCGTTAGTAGGCTTGTAGTCAGAGCATGCACCGTCTACAACGACCTTGATGATCCGATCTGCAAGGAAGCTGGTGATCCAATTGCACAATTTCTCGGGAAGCCCATAGGAAGGGAGCTTCGAAAGAATTCCTTTGTGCCGAACTCGATCGAAGGCCTTCGCAATGTCCAAACTAACGGCCAACGCCTCCCCCTTGGACTCTACTGCCTCCGTCCATCTATGGGTCAGGTAAACCAGAAGATCACCAGCTGATTGACCCGACGAAAACCGTATTGCCGGTCACTAATCAGCTGGTGATCCTCAAGGTACCGGATGAGCTGGCAATTAATAATTGATGTATATTCAAATTTTTCAGTATGTCAAAAATTTGAATTGGCGCGTAACCGCAACGATGCATCGCAATAACTGCAACACGGTCTTCTTTAAGCGTCCACTGCATATTTAAAAATGAGTAAAATTCTAAAAAGTATACAGTCTTATTTTCATGAACAATTCGAAATTCGAATTCAATAAACTTTTTTGTGGCCAGCATTCTAAAATAAAAGATTTTACTGTGTGACAATACTTATGACCTGACTAGGTATAATAACGTCACGTGTTCTGTTGTGAAAGAAAATGTTGTATATGAAAAAGAATTATATTTTGTGAACATGATTTGAAGTGTGATTATTAGTCCGGAATCTAATCTAAGCTTAAAACTTAGAGGAGGCTTGTTAAAGGCTCTTTGCTTGGAAGAAATTGGCTTCTTTATTGTCAATTGTAATATTTATTAAAGATGCTAATCAGTGCATGGATATCACAACATGAGTATCAAAATGCAACTTATGTTGTAATATATCTATCTAAGATTCAGAATTTTTATTACAAAAATAATTTTTAAGAAATATCCTTATGCAGCGGGTTGAGAGAATGTAAAATGTGATTTTTGGGTGAATGTAAGTTTTAGTAAAATTGGTATTTCTTTTTTCGTTTATTAATTCATTCATTCATCAAAAAAACACTGCTGAATAGGCGCTCTCCGTAGATCATTAGATTTCTAATGGGGATATTTGCCTTAGTAGCCACGCTTGATAGGCGGATAGAAATAAGTCATAAATAACTATAATAACAATAAAATAAACACATAACATAATAATGTAATAATGTTTTACTTATACGAAGGTATCACAGTCGCATTGGAGTAATAAAAAACTAACAGTCCACTTGATCTAAATGACCCTCGTAGGTTGTAGCTTAGCTTCAAGTATTATATTTTCGCGTTTCCTTTACAGTAAATAGGTATAGTAAAACTATTAAAATACAAATATGACATTATTAAATTCTAACTTACCTTAGTTTGAAGTTCTAGTGGGTTTCCTTTAAATGCCATTGAAATTCATTAAAGCGACTTTCACGAAGAGCGCTGCACTTTATATTGTTGATTTAGAACGAACTACTTGAATTTCCAGCAGAAAGGGCCTTTGAACGTCCAAAATTATTATATATACATTTAAATTTGAATCAAAAGTGACACAGTGCAGAAATAGCTGTATAAATAGCCAGTATAAATGTAAGCCAAATAGAAGTATAAATGTGCATAAATAATTGAAGCAGTTGATTTTTAGATGTCAAGTTTATTTATTATATTTTGTGTAACTTAAAATAATTCTTAGTTTAAAGATTTAAACAGTACTTATATAAAACAAAATATATTTTTACAGAACCTGGGGTTGTGTTTTTATTTAATGTTTTGTGCTTTGTAGGTTATGTAGTAAAATCACAGTTGTTTGAATATATTGAAAAATAAACACAAAACATTGCAGTTTTGTAGTTATTATTAAATAAAGTAAAATAAAACACAATCTTTTTAGTTGTTTAGCTATTTTCTGCAACTATCAATAAAATGTCATCCGAAAAAACAGCCTGAGACTGTACATCGTCTGTTCTATTCCTCTCAAAACTTAAGTACTATATTATTTTCATTATGTTGGCGCAACAAACTACTGTCCTGTGATCCGAGAGAAAAAAAATCCAAGGGTCAAGTTAAATAAATCAAAATCAAAATTAAAAATCAATAAGTCAAAAGTAAAAAGACGAAATATATCAAAAAAAAACAGCTACAATGCCAAATGTACATGCCACGTGACAAGCTGAAACGCCTATTATGCGTAAACAGCTGCAGCATGGCTCCATCACGTAACAAACGTTTGTAAAAGAACTCTAAGTTTTATGTGGGCTGGTATATTGATGTTCATCACGCTTGTGTGCTGCTTGGATAAAAAAATTATTTGCTGCTAACACCATAGTGAATAGAATTTTCAAGTTTATGGAGTTAAGGTGGTCTAAGAATACAGTAATACCACCAGATAAAGTTACTGTACTCTTCTACTTCTAAGTGCTCGTGACCGTGGGTCCCCCGTGACCATGAGCGCTGGAAAGTTCCCGAATTGTCAGGCATAAAAAAAATAATTAAACGCGATAAAATCCGTAAATTAGTTTTATTCCATAAGACAGTTATTTCGACATTACAGGTTCTATTTTAATTATATGTATGTATAAATACACCATTAAAGCTAGAATCGGCAGTTGTAAATGTAAAGCAGTTTTTATGAAAATAAAAACCGTGGCTGATTCTGTATTCAGTAAAATTTTTATTCTACTACAGTATACGAGTAGCAAAATGGGATGAAGTTATTTCGTATTGTTCTGTCTATTGGTTTGTGGTTACGTGTTAAGTCGATTACAAATAACAGTAGCAATTAAGCCTAAGCTTTAGCCTAATCCTTATCAAAAGTTTCCAATTACACTTTAGATGATCCCAATAGGAAACTTTTAGCGGTTACGAGATATAAACGACAGTAGATGAATTTTTGAGTATAATTTTCTGTGAGACTAATATTTGTGATACATAAACATTCACGCCTGTCACCCAAAGGGGCAGAGACTACGGACTTTCATTTGGAGCGATCCTGACACACCTCTCTCGCCTCTTTTCCATCCATATATCTACGCATACACGCTCGTCGGTTAAGGGTACTTCTAATCTGGCCCATTTTTAATGTATCGCCGATTTGGTCGATAAACCTTCGTCTAGGGCGTCCCTTCCTGACCCTGCCGTTCACTTCTGCAACATAAATTTGCTTTGTCACAACTTCATCTTGCAAACCACACTTTTGTCTTATCACACTATTTCTCACCCTGTCATTCAGATTCAGCCTTAGCATACTCCTTAAGGACCGCATTTCTACAGCATTTATTCTACTCTCATGCTTCTTCTGCCAGACCCAACTTTCACTACCATACATTAAAGTAGGGACTAACACAGCATTATGAATTTCCATAAGTGCCTTATTTGACACATTCTGATTCCTCATAATAGCGTGTAGAGCCCCATTCACTCTATTTCCTGCGTTCAATCGTCGTTCTATATCCTTGTCATATCTAATATCCCTGCTAAATAAACATCCCAAATATACAAACTCATCCACTTGCTCAATCAACTCCCCTTCTATTCTTATTTCACATAAAGTTTTACTTTCTTCTCTTTCAAAAACCATCACTTTCGTCTTACTTGCGTTCACTCTCATACCAAAGTACACAAGTACAAGTACAAGGGGTATATTTGTGATAATAATATTAAAAATGCCCTCTTGGATTTTGCTACGGATTTTACCGAATTTAATTTACTTATATTACTTATTTTTAATGATCGACGTTTCGGGTGCTTTACAGCACTCCGTCCCGAGGTTTTAGTTAGCCCGAACTACCATCAGATTTTGAATGTTAATCTTTAGCCCAATCTACGCGCAAATAAATTGGGACTGCCTTTCCAATCACCGAGCGTCGCAATTACAGCAAATTAGCAAATCTCTTACAAGCTTACAAAATTAAGCCTGATTAAGACGAAGAAGTAACATGTAACTGCAAACTCTGACTTACGAATAGACAAAATTTTTGTTTACGTACTTATATCGTGTGTATACGTAATAGAACCACGCTGCAGCTATATTATGGTTGTAGCACGAATGGGTAGGCTCAAACGGGAAAAGACCATGTTATCTGAGAATACCAGTGCAAAATAACAGCTTAATGCTGTTTGTTTTGTATGGTGAGTGTAAAAATTCGGATACTTTTATTGGAAACCAGGCATTCCATCTTAGTCTACAAGGGTGACTACATGTCCGCATTTCGATTCTTAATCGAGAATAGATGTAGACACATTAAAAGAAGTTTGTGATCACTAGCAAAAGCTGACATGTTTTTAAAATTTTATTTTATCATGAAAAAGTGTTTACGTTATATTATCTTTTTTTAAATAGAAATACACTGTTCGAAATTAAAAACTAAAACAATTTATATTTTTAATAACAAAAATTAAGTCATTCAATCCTGATAAAATTTTAATGGAAAGGAGTCAATCGTTTTTGGGACCACTAGAAATTTTCGTGACATTCAATGGTATTACATACAAAAAGAAGATATCAATTTATTATTGTAAATAGCATAAAGATCGTATGAAATTCTAAACTGAATCAAGAAATGAGAAAAAAAGAATTGTTTTGGTATTTGTGTTCAGGTCATTGGTTCTGCTAATGTAATATTAAAAAAAAGTTGCAGTAGAGATGCTAATTCAGAAGAAACTCGTTGCGAGTTAACTTGAGTCGAACAGTACTCGAGCCACGCAACTCGAATTGGCGGAACAAAGCTATGTCAGTTTGTTACAAATTACTTTTATATTTTGTTCTCCATCCAACATAATTATTATTACTAAACTTAATACGTAGTTATATATTTTTGGTTTGCGTATAGACAATCTTCATAAAATAATATCACTTTAACTTTATGAGAATTATACTTAATCAGTATATTGATATTTTTTTTATAGGATTGGGTGACAAACGAGCACACAGTCCACCTGATGGTAAGTGGTTACTGTGACCCATAGACATCTACATCTATACTCAATAAAAACTCAAGATACAGATGCGTTGTCACCCGTGAGGACTAAGATGGAATGCCTCTTTGCCAGTAAAAAGGGTCTCCGGTTCTCTACACTTACCATACGAAACACAGAAGCGTTTTCTGTGAGAGCGTGGTCCTTCCCCGGTCGAGCCGACCCATTCATGCTACAACCATAATATAGCTGCAGCATGGCTCTACCACTTCAGAAGAATTTATTGACATATTACATAATATATCAATAAATTGTTCGAATTAATAAGTCGAGTTAATCACTAAATTCTAGACAGACACTGCATTGTACGTAAGATAGAAATGCGACTCAAGTAGAATTTTGTGACTCGAGTAACGCGAGTTAATAATAATTTATCATGTTACTCTAATTGTACTTGAGCTTTTGAGGTATTCGCACTGACTATTTACAGTCCCTGCATCGATTGAAGTTTATCACTCGAGTTGAGAGTAGCGATTACTTCAGTTAAAGCATTTTTAAATAGGTACCTTAATTAAAAATGTTAAATGTGGTAATGTGAAATAAAAACAAATATTTATTTATTTGTAGTATTTCAAAATCTATAATCTGCTTCTAACATATATCGCTTCCATCGCTTCCATCTCGATTTTTTTTAAATAATGCCACACTGACGATTTTTGTTTTGTTGCGTCATTGTTATCACTGATATTACAAACAAACAAGTATGTTTAAATCATCTTCTATGTTATGCACTACTTATACGATGTAACAAAAAATAAAGAAAAATGATATCACAATGACGATATTATAAATCAAACTAAGTTCATATTTGTTTACAACAGATACAAGTTTGAATTTCGATGTAACCAGAGACGTCACCCGCGGCGCCTTATACTATGTGCATTTGTTGATTAGATGATAGAATTAGTGGGTTAGTGAAATGACATCTATCTAGTGCTCTCCGAACCCACACGGTGCGTCAAGTTGACTCGGTAACTCGAGTGCAAGCGGACTCGAGTAAAATTTATTTTCACTCGAGTACCGAGTTACACAAATTCACTCGATTGCATCGAGTGAAAACAGAGTTCGAGTTGCATCACTACTGTAAGAATATACTCTGTTATTAACTGTAATTGTTATTATATACGTTAAAATAATTTTTGTAGTTTTTAAAAAGTTTATAAGTACTGTTTGTATATATTGTTTGTTTACAAGACAATAAAATAAATATCGTCTCATCGATGCACAAGTGTTTAACATAATATAGAGACTATCATTTAGGTTAGCCAAAGTACGCATTGCCTATGACATTCGAAATTGGAAAAAGAAAACTAATGAGTTTAGCTGGTATGTATGTAATACAAAAGTTTACTTTTACACCAAGAATTTCGGAAAATCTAGATAAGATCTATAATTTATGATGAATTACCTAAAAAAATGACAAACTCTGGTCTTAGAACCTTGTTAAAAGTGACAAAGTATTAAAGTTTTATGTTATTTGTAAAATCTAAATTAAATAATAGATAGAATAAATACATGAAAGAAGTGTTTGTGTTTGTTAAAATAAAATTTCAATCTATGGGTCGTTTAAGGAAGCTTCTCTATTTGATTTCATCGAATTTGAAGAGCGATTTCTTTAACTGTATTTAGGTATAAATACCTTATGCATTCAGCAAGTTGTTCTATAAACTTGACAATACCAAATGGCATCAAACATGGATCATGAATTTATGCCAACCACAGTAGATAGACAGTATAGATAGTACATATATTTATGTGTAAATAAGTAGTAATTACTTGTACTAGAAGCAAGTATGCAGTTTGCATAAGTATTGTTGTTTTTTTTTATAGGATAAGGGTGACAAACGAGCACACAGTCCACCTAATGGTAAGTGGTTGCTGCGGCCCATAGACATCTACATCTATCCTCTATTACAAATCAAAATGTAGATGCGTCGTCACCCGTGAGGACTAAGATGGAATGCCTCATTTCCAGTAAAAAGGGCCTCCGGCCACCTGCAATCACCAAGCAAAACGCAGAGGTAAACCTCTACCTCACGCTGGTTTTCTGTGAGGTCGTGGTACCACCCCTGTTTGAACCGGCCCATCCGTGTGACAGCAAAAGCTGCCGCGTGGCTCTACTTAATTAAGCCATTTTTACTTGTGTAATGGTTATATCCTTGTTGTGTTGTTAACTCTGCATAAAAGGGATATTATTTTGTAATCTATTATCACATAGCTAATATAAAAATAATATCTAAATAATATACATAGTTAAATATTGTTGATGTAAATCCATAATTACTACTTGTGTATTTGGTCATCTGGAGCTGATTAATGGTGTATATTTTAAAACAATTTCTTATTTATTTAAGATACTGGCAGAGACAGCAAAATACTGACAGAAATATGGAAATGTAGTTTATTGACATTGAAGTATAGTGTATACATAATCTTATCTCATATCTCTTATTACTGAAAATGTCCTGATTTCTAACAAAATATCATACGTGGACGTGTTTTTTTTTGCTTTAAAGTGTTCGAAATGTACTCAATACAAACATAGACCTCACATGCTATTTAGATAGCAATAAATATAGAAAAAATAATATATACAATATTCATTAAATTTTTTCAGGTGAATCACTTACAATAAATGTCTTGTAGGCTGAAATCTTGCAGAGCTGCTCGTAGGCAGAGACAAAAAGTATATGGATATTGAATACAACTACAATATATCATATCTTTTAGTTATATATCATATCTCATAACATTAAAAATATCCCTGTTATGTTATAATCAAGTTATTTTGAAATGATAATGACTGACAATAATAACATCATAAAAAACATTTAATTTAAAATTAAATACTTTTTTTTTATAGAATAGGGGGCATACGAGCATGCGACTCACCTGATGGTAAGTGACTACCGCCGCCCATGAACAACAGCAACACCAGGGGAATTGCACATGCGTTGCCGGCCTTTTAGAAAGGTGTAAGCTCTTTTCTTGAAGGTTCCTAAGTCGTATCGGTCCGGAAAATTCGCTGGTGGTAATTGATTCCACAAGGAAGTTCAGCGAGGGAGAAAACTTCTTCTGAATCGCACAGTGGTGGACCGCCAATCATCCAGATGGTATGGATGGTAACGCGAGTTTTGTCGCGATGTGTGATGGTGAAATTGAGCGGCTGGAATTAGTCCGAACAATTCCTCAGAGCACTCCCCGTGATAGATGTGATAAAATACGCAAAGATATGCAACATCTCTAAGCAGTGTCAGTGTATCGAGCTGATCAGAAAGAACTCGGTCGTCGACGATTCGAATCGCTCTACGCTGGATGCGGTCAAGTGGAAGGCACTGGGGTGCCCCGGCCCAGAGATGAGAACAGTATTCTATGTGAGGCCGAACTTGCGCTTTTTAGAGTTGTTAGCGATGTGCCGGCATGAAATACCGTCTCGCTCTGCTGATCACACCAAGCTTTTTAGAGGCCAATTTGGCCTTCCCTTCCAAGTGACCACGAAACTAGGACGGCTCCGTGGCGCAGTGGCTTAGCAATGAGTTGCTGCGCTGGGGGGCGCGGGTTCGAATCCCGCACGGAACAAGTATTTGTATGGCCTACAAATGATTGTTCCGGGTCTGGATGTTTGTCCTTGTGAAATTTGTGTTTGTAAACTGCCTCCACGATACAGGAGAAAATCCAAGTGTGGGGGTAACGTTAAAAAAAAAAAACTGCACACTATTCGATATGTCGACGCCAAGGATTCCGATACTGGCTAAGGCAGAAAAGGGAGTGCCTTGAAACTCAGGAGATACGACAAAGGGGTTCTTTTTAGCGGTAAACGTGCAAACTTGTGTCTTCTGGGGATTGAACTGGACTAGTTGGCCCCAATCCGAGACTTTGTTAAGCAAAGACTCGACTTCAGACACAAGTTTGTCCCGGTACTCGGCGACGTTTTCCCGAGAAATATTGGCACGGCCGGTGTATAAGGCATCACCAGTGCTGTTGTCTGCATAGCAATGAATGCTACCAGTTAGCAACATATCATTGATATGCAGGAGAAACAGCGTTGGTGATAGCACGCAGCCTTGTGGAACACCAGCGTTGATAGGCTTGAAATCAGAGCATGCACCGTCTACTACGACCTTGATGCTCCGATCAGCAAGGAAACTGGTGATCCATTTGCAAAATTTCTCGGGAAGCCCATAGGAAGGAAGCTTCGAAAGAAGCGCTTTGTACTAGACCCGAACGAAGGCCTTCCCTATGTCCAAACTAACGGCCAATGCCCTTGAACTCTACTGCCTCCGCCCATCTATGAGTTAAGTCGACTAGAAGATTACCAGCTGATCGACCCCGACGAAAACCGTACTGGTGGTCACTAATCAGCTGGTGATCCTCAAGGTACCTCATGAGCTGGCAGTTTATAATGGATTCCATTATTTTGGAGAACAAGGAGGTGATAGCGATAGGCCTGTAGTTGGACGGGTCTGAGCGGTTGCCTTTTTTAAGGATCGGGTGGACCAAAGCTGTCTTCCATGAAATCAGGACTACGCCTTAAGAGTAGGAGTATCGGAAAAGACGCGTTAAAACCGGTGCCAACTCCGTAGCACACGTCTTCAGCACAATGAGAGGGACTCCAGCGGACCCACTCGACTTGCTGGCGTCCAGGGAGAAGAGTGCTTTGCGAACCGAGCGCTGTGTAAATCGTACATCCGGCATGGAGCACTCACATCGCGGGTTGGTCGGCGGTGTGTTCCCCCCGTCTTCTAGAGTCGAGTTGGACGCAAATAAAGAGCTAAACAGATCGGTTTTCTCCTTTGCGGCATGGGCCAGTGAGTCGTCCTCTCTGTGCAGAGATGGAAGAGATGGCTGACAGAAGTTCCCTTGGACAGCCTTGGCGAGAAACCAGAATGCACGGGTTCCCGAAGGAAGGCGAATTAGCCTTACGCCAACTCTGCGGATGTGCTCAGACCTTGCCTTGGCAATGACGCTTTTGAAGGACCTGGAAGCGGAATTATACTTCTTTTTAAGTGCGCTGGTGTTTAAACCCCGAGACGTTGATGCGTCAGCTCAGGCCTGGTAGCACTCCTGCTTATAGCGTGATGCTATTTTACAGGAGCGACCAAGCCATGGCTGGGATCTGCCTCCGATAGGCACCATAGAGGATGGAAGAAAAAGTTCCATATCCTGAAGAACCACATCAGCAACAGAATCGGCAACAGCGCTGGGATCTTCCGGCGAGAAGCAAACCCGCCCCCAAGGGTAGGATGCAAAAAAAGACCGCATCCCGTACCAATCAGCTGATCTATAGTGCCAAACACGGCGGCAAGTTGCAGATCGCAACTGCGATTGGAGCGTGAGTGGCACCGTACTCCGAATCAGACAATGGTCCGAAGAGCCCAGAGGGGCATCGACGGAGCCCTGATATCCGTCCGGATTAGAGGTCAGCAGAAGGTCCAGCAGGGAAGGTACATGGTCTTCCACATCTGGAATCCGCGTAGGCGAAGTAACCAGTTGTGTTAAACCATATGTCAAAGTAAAGTCAGAGACAGATGTACCCGCATGATCGGTGTAGTGTTTGCATATATGTATTATACAGTAAATATTGTTATTTGTTTTATTTACTAATAATTTACCATGCACAAATACACAAACATACATTTATATATAAGTCACTGTCTCGAGTGCGTCAGTTACACCAGAGCCTCGGGCGAGAGTGGACGTGTTTATTTAAGTTAGTGTCGAGCCTGTGTTACACTGCAAGGATTAGAGAAGATAGCATACATTACAATCGGTTAAACGAGAACCAAGCCTTTCAGCGTGGTGGGCATTGAAATCACCGAGTATCACGATGTCTGCGGATGGGACCTGTTGTAGCACGGAGTCTGCAGCCATTTGGATGTGGTCGATGACTCGTTCTGTGTCATTATTACCGCTATGGGACCTATAGAGGCACCCGTAGACGTGGGGATGGTCGTCGCTGTCTACGCGCAGCCATAGGATGGACAGGTCATTACCTTCAAGACTGCCGACGCGTTGAAAACAGATGTTCTCTCTGACGTATACGACAACTCAGTAGTCAAGTAGTTTGGTCGTGGATGCTCAGCGAGGGATTCTCCAAGGGTGCTGGTACCCTCCTGGGGTAGTCTTTTATTTAATTTCACTAGCATGTTGATGGGGGGGGGGGAGGAATTGGGCCTCCGGCCACCTGCACTCACCAAGCGCAACGCAGAGGTAAACCTCTACTTCACGCTGGTATTCTGTGAGGTCGTGGTACCACCCCGGTTCGAGCTGGCCCATTCTTGCGACAGCAAAAGCTACCGCTTGGCTCTACCACTGTTTAAAAATACTACAATTAAATTAAACATGTGTTTTTGTAATCCTTACACAACCAGTCTAAAACATCTTAGTTCATATTTATGTGTGTAATAACATAGATAAGCATGATATTACCTAGTCATTTTGGCTTTAATGGTATTTGGGGTATGGTAATTAATCAGTTAATATATTTTAAAACTAAGTTTATACACTGCCCCTTTACTGATTCAACCAAAACATATTAAAGTCTTGACACCGCACCTATATGTTCCACTATTAGTAGACTGCTTTGGAAATAATTATAACAATAAATGCAGTGGCATTTTACTCTGTGTTTTAGCCTTATACAACCAGTTTAAAAATCTTTCTTACTATATAGCATGTAAAGGTAATTTTATAAATGGTCATATTATCCGTTATTCATCTTGTCTTTAATCATATTTATTTAATTAATTTAATAGTGTTTGTGATGTATATTTACTAATCAATTAATACCTGTAAAAAATAGTCCCCACACTACGTTTGTTTGTCTGTGCACTACGTGAAGGAAGTGTTTAAAAGGATTTTCCATCAATCTTAAAGTAGCTATAATTGCTGAATATACCCACAACTTTCGTTGATACTATTAATTAATAAGCTATTCTATTCTATATACACTATTCTAACTTATAATATCTGTGAAAACTACTAGAAAATCGCTTTTAGTTTGTTTTAAGGTTATTGTGATATTCATATTTCAATTAATAATTTCTCAGGATTCCCATTAGATACGATAAAACTAATATTAATTTTGTAATCCATAGATTATAAGGAATAAATCGATATACATTTTATTACAATTCTCTGAAATTCATGGTGGGCCCATTCTCCATACAAAAAGAAATTGTCTCCTTTGATGTAAAGAAAAATATTGTTTAAGCAAACTTATACATACATACATATAATCACGCCTCTTTCCCGTAGGGGTAGGCAGAGACCACTTCTTTCCACTTTCTACGATCCTTACATACTTGTTTGGCTTTGTCCACTTTTATTTATTACATATACAACAATTTATTAACAGAAAGAGTTTGAATTAGTACAATATAACTTCTCCCCTGGCACAAGAAGAGATACTCCTGGGCATTCTGAAGATCAAGTTATTCCGCATTTCTTGCGGTAACCTATCCTATTCTTGAACAGCGGCTTCCCTGATCTTCGACACTATCTGAGGTGGTGGCTGAGGATTCCAAACAGCTCGCTTAAGGGATCTGTTAGGTTTAAGTCACGTGAGACGGCAGGCCGGTCCAACCTTATGATGTCATATTTTCGGAGAGCAGCATTGACTCGTTGAGCTCGGACGCATCATGAGCGACCAGTACGAATTAGCACCCATGGTTTAGCCAGAATGGTCTAACAGTTCCATTAATAGCGACTGCTTTGTCATGGAGCCTCGATACGGAACGAAAGGTGTTGTAGCTCCAATCATAATTCCACCCCAAAAGGATACTGGTTTCCCTACTTGCTGGTTGGTTCCAGTGGCAGTTCTTTGCCTTTCACAGTCTTCAACTCTTCTCCAGACACGGACACATCGGTTATCTGGATGAGTACTGATTCGTGACTTGTCGACGAAGAGACAGTTTTGCCAAATGATATAGCGCTCCTGAGTGGCAGTCAAAAGAATTTGGCAACTACTGAAGGGCCGATCAGCTAAAATATTCATGCCGTGGTATCTCTGCAACGTGACTACGATACAGGATTGGGATACAACAACTCTGCCTGCTATTTCTCTCGTGATCTCGAAATATCCCTCTTCCCTCAAAGTTACATTTCTTGCTGGTACAATTGCTTATAATCTTTTGGCATTTATATAATCACAACTTTCCTCGAATAAATGTTTTAAATCCGCTAAAATTGACTAACGTCAGATTTCTGAATTTGCATTAGCTTGAATTGTTTTTCTTTTTTATGGAAAACAATTGAATTTGTTTTATTTTTTAATATTTTAATTCTATATTTTTAAGTAAAAAACCTAAAAAGAAAAAGAAATTATAATATAACCTACCTACTAAGAAATTCTCTACAGTATCTTGGATTCAAGAAATTGGCGTTGTCTTGCATATATTCGGAGTCCACGTGGAGCAGCCAGCAGTTACAAAAAAATCCTGCAATGAAAATTATTTTTGTTTATAGGAGAGGTGGCAAACGAGCATGCGGCCCAGCTGATGGTAAGTGACTATCGCCGCCCATGAACAACCGCAACACCAGGGGAATTGCACATGCGTTGCCGGCCCTTTGAATTGAAGTAGGCTCTTTTCTTGAAGGTCCCTAAGTAGTATCGGTGCGGAAAAATCGCTAGTGGTAAATTATTCATGGAGATACCATAAAACTATGTAACATCTTTTGTAACCTATGGAATGCAATAAAGTTATTGAGTATTGAGTATATTCTACAAGAAAGTTGTGCGATGAAGAAAACATCTTCTAAATCGCACAGTAATGGACCGCCAATCATCCAGATGATGTGGATGGTATCGGAAGTTCTGCCGCGATGTGCGTTCGTGAAATTTGGCGGCTGGGATTAATCCGAACAATTCCTCAGAGAACTCTCCGTGGTAAATTCGAAAGAAAATGCAAAGAGATGCAACATCTCTTCGCAGCACCAATGAATCGAGCCGATCGGAAAGGACTCGGTCGTCGACAATTCGAGCCACTCTGCGCTGGAGGCGGTCAATTGGAAAGAGTTGGCACTGGGGAGCCCCAGCCCAGAGATCGGAACAGTATTCCATGTGAGGCCGAACCTGCGCCTTGTAAAATTGCAGGCGTTGTGCCAGCATGAAATACTGTCCCACTCTGCTGAGCACGCTAAACTTTTAAGAGGCCAATATGGCCTCCTCTTCCAAGTGACCACGAAACTGCACGTCACTCGATATGTCGACGCCGAGGATTCCGATACTGGCTGAGTCAACAAGGAGAGTACATTGAATCTGAGGAGATACGACAAAGGGGTTCTTTTTAGCGGTAAACGCGCAAACTTGTGTCTTCTGAGGATTAAACCGGACTAGATTTAGTCACCCCCAATCCGAGACTTTGTCCAGCAAAGACTCGACTTCAGACACAAGTTTGTTCCGGTACTCGGTGACGTTTTTCCGATAAATATTGGCACGGCCGGTGTATAGAGCATCACCAGTGCTGTCATCCGCATAGCAATGAATGCTACCAGCTTGCAACATATCATTGATATGCAGAAGAAACAGCGTTGGTGATAGCACGCAGCCTTGTGGAACACCAGCGTTAAAAGGCTTGTATTGGGAGCATGCACCGCCTACAATGACCTTGATGCTCCGATCTGCAAGAAAGATGGTGATCCAATTGCATAATTTCTCGGAAAGTCCATAGGAAGGAAGCTTCGAAAGAAGCGATTTGTGCCAAACCCGATCGAAGGCCTTAGCAATGTCCAAACTAACGGCCAATGCCTCCTCCTTGGACTCTACTACCTCCGCCCAACTATGAGTTAAGTCGACCAGAAGATCACTAGCTGATCGACCCCGACGAAAACCGTACTGGCGGTTACTAATCAGCTGGTGATCCTCAAAGTACCGCATGAGGTGGCAGTTTATAACGGAATCCATTATTTTGGAGAACAAGGGGGTGATGGCGATAGGCCTGTAGTTGGACGGGTCTGAGCGGTCGCCTTTTTAGGGATCGGGTGGATAAAATCTGTCTTCTATGATTTCGGGACTACGCCTAGGGAGTAGGAGTACCGGAAATGACGCGTTAGAACCGGTGCCAACTCCGGAGCACACGTCCTCAGCATAATTGGAGGGATTCCGTCAGGCCCACTCGACTTGTTGATGTCCAGGGAGAGGAGTGCTCTGCAAACCGAGCGCTGTGAGAACCACACATCCGGTATGGAGCTATCATTGCGGGATGGTCGGCGGTGTGTTCCCACCCGTCATTAACAGTCGAGTTGGACGCAAAAAGGGAGCCTAAAAGGTCGGCTTTCTCTTTTGCGTCGTTTGCCAGTGAGTCGTCCTCCCTGTGCAGAGATGGTAGTGATTGCTTACAGAAATTCCCTTGGACAGCCTTGGCGAGAGACCAGAATGCACGGGTTCCCGAAGGATAGGCCAACTAGTTTCTCGCTAATTCTGCCTATGTGCTCTGACTTTGCCTTGGCAATAACTATTTTGAAGGACCTGGAGGCGAAGTTATACTTCTTTTTATGCTGGTGCTTATATCCCGAGTCGCCGAAGCCGCAGCCCAGTCTTGATAACACTCCTGCTTACCGCGTAATGCACTCTTAGAGGAGCGACCAAACCAAGGCTAAGATCTGCCTGCGACGGGTACCATAGATGATGGAGAAAATAGTTATATTCCCTGTAGCACCACATCAGTGACAGAGTCAACAACAGCGCTGGGATCATCCGGCGAGAAGCAAACCCGCCCCCATGGATAGGATGCAAAGAAAGACCGCATCCCGTCCCAATCCGCCGACTTGTAATGCCAAACACGGCGGCAACCTGCAGAACGCAACCGCGAGGGGAGCGTGAGTGGCACCACACTCCGGATCAGACAATGGTCCGAAGAGGCGAGAGGGGCATCGACGGAAACCTGATATCCGTCCGGATGAGAGGTCAGCAGAAGGTCCAACAGGGAAGGTGTATGATCCTCCACATCTGGAATCCACGTAGGCGAAGTAACCAGTTGTGTCAGACCATATGCCAAGGCAAAGTCATAAACAGATCTCCCCGCATTATAGGTTAAACGTGAACCGAGCTATTCGGCGTGGTGGGCGTTAAAATCGCCAAGAATCATGATCTCTGCGGATGGGACCTGTTGTAGCAAGGAATTTGTAGCCATTTGGACGTAGGCAATGAGTAGGTCTGTTTCAGCATTACCGCTACAGAAATTCACTGATAGCGTGCCAGGGGCACCTTGGTCATGTTGCTAATTTTTCCCCGAGCAGTTATTGTGTTGAGCGGAATTTTGCCCCTCCCCCCCCCAGACTACGCAGGGCAGCCTGAGCACCCACGCACAGAAATGGAATAGCATGGTCGTGGATGCTCAGCGAGGGATTTTCCAGGGGTACTTGTACCCTCCTTGGGTAGTCTATGATGTGATTCCGCTACCATGTTGATGGGGGGGAATTTGGCCTCCGGTCACCTGCACTCACCAGACGAAACGCGGAAGCAGAGCTTCCACTTCACGCCGGTATTCTGTGAAGTCGTGGTACTAACCCGGCTCGAGCCGACCCATACGTGCAACTGCAAAAGCTGCTGCGTGGCTCTACCACCGTTGAATATTATGTATAATGTTCAAAATCAAAATCAAACAAACTTTATTTTTAGATCAGTAATACTTAAAATTAAATACAGCATTGAAACACTCCATTTATCTTAAGAAACTTGTGTTAGGAGGCTCCGCTCTTCCCGTCCTTCATTTATATATATATATTAGTGTTTAGAATACCGGTAACACAGATTTTTGGCTTAAATATTATCTTCTAAAAAAATATTAAATTATATTATATCGAGCTAGTTTAAACGTATACTGCTAGCGGTTCCTTATATATTGCGTTTGATCACTAAGGGTAACGCCGGCTAAAATCTTCGATAAAAATATATCGTAATTGTACAATAAGAACGTGCATTAATAACTGCTAACCTGTAGTATTTTCCAGTTCCCTAGCTAATTCACATGCTCCCAGCAACAAAGTAAAAAAAAAAGTTTCCCATCACGAGACAAAATGTAACGGTGAAAGACTCCACGTCGGCAGTGAATTTTTATCGCTGATCCTGTCTCTTATAAGCGAGAAATAAAGAAATTTCGAACAATACCAAGTCTGGCTCAAATTTTCATACAAAAGACCTTTCACAATGAACTAAATGAACTCATTTTTGCGTCTCTGGTAGTGAAATTTTAGTACTCAAGTAATATTCAGTATCACATTCTACCATGACATTGAATGTTATTTAAAAATAATAATGAAAACAATATCATATTTCACTTTAATTTTAGGTTAAATTTAAAATATTTAAAAATTTGTCTTTTTAGAATAAGCGGGACAAATGAGCTCACAGTCCACTTAATGGCAAGTGGAAGCTATTTCTATCCTTGATTAAGAATCAAAAATCAAGAATCAAGTTCTACATCTACATATCTTCTATTAAGACTCAAGATGCAGACGTACTCTATATTATATGTAATGACCTCGTTTCCAGTAAAAAGGGTCTCCGATTCTCTTTACTCACCTTAAGAAACACAGCAGCACTTAGTTGCTATTTCACACTAGTGTTCTGTGAGAGTTTAAGCCTCCCCGGTGTAGCAAACACATTCGTGCCACAACCATAATATTAAAGATGCAGCATTACTTTACTATGTATGTATCTGCGAGGACATTTTCGTTATTCCACCTTAATGATAATTATATATTATCTTGTTTATTTATTTGATGGATGTCTTATGGTGTAATCAACTGACTAATTGGACTTTAGTTTGACACTGCTATCTAACAGAGTGTAAAAAGGTTTGAATAATCGATTATCGTTGCATATTAGGGCTCAAATGTTATTGGCCCTATTGCTTACGTGGATGATTAGAGTTTAGTATAA
The DNA here is from genome assembly GCA_963668995.1 of Parnassius mnemosyne. Lineage (NCBI taxonomy): Eukaryota > Metazoa > Arthropoda > Insecta > Lepidoptera > Papilionidae > Parnassius > Parnassius mnemosyne. The sequence goes on from CAVLGL010000093.1 coordinate 63,356,625, forward strand.
GTTTATGTTTTTAATTTATTTTTATTAAATTATTCATAGGCAAATTTATTCTTTTTTGTTATCAAAAATAATTAACCCACCGCAAATGAAGCGAAATATAATAACGCGGATTACGACACTGGGTCATCATGACACGGATTTTTTCAACATTATTTTCACAAAATTGAAAGGAATTTTCTTACATCATTTATTAAGTACTTGCTTAAAAAAAGGTATTTTCGCGTGCTATTAAAATTTTATTAACTGTCTCAATAACGTGTACAAAATTAATTATATAAAAATAACTTGATATTTTTATTTTTGTTAAAGTATTCTAAATAATAATAGGAATCAATAATTTCATAAAAAAAAAAGACAAATTTGTTATGGTAATACGAGGCACTTAGTCCTCAGGCGTGACAATGCATGTGCATTTTAATTCAAAATGCATCAATGCAATGATCTAGGATAGATGACCATCAGGTGGAATGTGTACTAGTTGAAAATCCTACTGTAAAGGCAGCGTTTTGTTTTTTAAAGGAAAGGAACTTTTAATGACGTCTTAATTATTGTGTTGTCTGTGTTTGAGTTTCTATACGAAAGTATTTTCATCTAACCGGAATGAGCCGTCATCTGCTACTCGTATTACAGTAATACAAGTCCATTACAGAGTTTCTTAATTTGTTTGTTTGTCCTCATCGAATAAATTGCTAAGACAAGAATTGCACTTAGTGGTAATTTTGTTGACATCACGTTACCCTACTTTGTTATATCTGCTTTTAATTTTATTTATAGTTGACACAAGTTTTCGACAATTTTGGTTATATTGGTATTTTTGTCGGTGTATATAATATTTTGTATCGTGGTAATTTATATAGTGGATATGTATATGTATGAAGAACCACATATCATCTAGGCTATCACAAGACGCGACAGAGGAAAACTGAAATCAGGAGATGGACATCAGCATAGTACTGATAACTACACAAAAACAAACCTATTGGTAAATCCAATTGTGCATGCCTAAAGCGCATTAAAAATACGTATAACACGATTACATGTAGAAAGAATGAATGAGTAAAGAGTGAAAAAGCAAATTTATGTTGCAGAGGTGAACGGCATAGTCGGGAACGGTCGCCCTAGGCGAAAGTGTATCGGCCAAATTGGCGATATATTAAAAATGGGCCAAATCAAGAGTACCTTTAACCGACGAGCGTGTATGCGTAGGTATATGGATGTGGAGGAAGCGAGAGAGGTGTGTCAGGATCGTGCCTTTTTAGATTTTTTTTCTGTGGCAACCCCGGTGACAAGTTGTAAAATAATTGCTCCCAACTATTTTTAAAAATTAAATATTGTAAATTAATAATATCCACCTCAATTTTGAGATACAGTTGTTAAATACGACTAATTTGTGTTTGTGATATAAGTATAAGTCAGAAATACCTATTTTAATTACTGTTGGAGGAGTTGGTTTGGAGAAATTTAGAAGTAACATAGTGAAAAAACTTCCATCACTTTCATACCAAAATGATCCTAATTTTTTGTATGGAACATTATTTAAGCTTATTTGCAATGAATTTAATACTACTTTTACTTCTAAAACATTCTCCTTGAACAGTCGGAAGTCATTCAATGAATGGGTGACAGTAGAAGTCCATAAGAGCAGGCATAGGTTATATGATCTTTACCATGAAAGGTCATATAATCATAGCGTCGAATTTAGGGAATATGTAAAAAAATATTCAAAAATATTTAAAAGAGTGTGCTCCATAGCCAAGTCTTTGCATTTGAGCAACAAAATTAAGACGGCTTCCAATAAAATTAAAATGACATGGAGTATAATTAATAGCGAAACTGGTAAGAACAACTCTCGCAATTCAAATTACCAGTTAAGTGTTAACAACAAATTAACTGTATCAGATCAGGACGTAGCAATGGTTTTTGAGAAATATTTTACTGATATTCCGATCTTGACCACTAAGTCACTGAATTCTTCTCCTGCCGTCGCCGAATCATTACTTAAACAAAATGTAAATGTGTGTACAAAGAATTTTACATTTCATAAAGTGTCATCAAAAGATATTGTAAAATATTTTAAAACTATTGATGTTAAGAGTACTGCGGATCTGTGGGGGATTGCCGTTAAAGTTATTGCATCTATAATAGATACAATCGCGCCTCATTTAGCTACTATTTTTAATACTAGTATCGAATCTGGTGTGTTTCCTGATTTAATGAAGCATAGTAATGTAATACCTTTATGTAAATCTGGTAGTAAATTAGACCCCGCCAATTTAAGACCTATTTCTGTACTACCAACACTTAGTAAGATTTTTGAAAAAATTGTTCTTAATCAAATGTTAAATTTTTTTAATATCAATAATTTACTTCATAAAAATCAATTTGGTTTCACAAGGGGTCGCTCGACAACTGATACCAGTGTTGAGCTGATTAAATATATCTTTAATGCATGGGAGAATTCACAGGATGCTTTGGGTATATTTTGTGACCTATCCAAGGCCTTCGATTGTGTTCACCATGAAACATTAATCAGGAAACTTCAACACTACGGTGTAAAAAGTGATGCTCTTAAATTAATTATTTCATATTTAAGTAAGAGAACGTAAAAAGTTGTCATTAACAATATGAGCTCTTCCGGATCGATGGTACAAATGGGCGTGCCTCAAGGCTCAATTCTCGGCCCTTTTCTGTTTCTTGTATACATTAATGGCTTACCTTACATAGTAGGGGATAACCATGACATAGTATTATTTGCAGATGATACTTCTTTAATTTTCAAATTAAGTCGACAATTACTAAAATATGACGAAGTAAATAATGCTATATCTAAATTAGTAAATTGGTTCGATGTTAATAATTTGCATTTAAATGGCACTTAAACAAAATGTATGAAATTCGTGACTCCAAATATCAAACAATTAAATACTAATGTAATTTTAAATGGGGAGAAACTGAGTCTTGTAGATACCACCATTTTTCTTGAAATCACACTAGACGCGAAGCTTCAAGGGAGCCACCATATATCAAAACTAGCAAGCAGACTTAGTTCTGCAGCATATGCTGTAAAAAAGATTAGAAGTCTAACCAGTGTTGAAACAGCTAGAGTAGTTAACTTCAGCTACTTCTATAGCATAATGTCGTATGGTATTTTGCTTTGAGGACACGCAGCTGACACTGAAATTATATTTGTTTTGCAGAAGAGGGCCATAAGAGAAATTTATGATTTAAAGCGTAAAGAGTCGCTGCGACAAAATGTTAAGGAAATTAATATATTAAATTTGGCCTCTCAATACATTTATGAAAATGTAATGTACGTACACAAAAATAAAATTAGTTTTACAAAAATAAGTGATATTCATTCTGTAAATACTAGGAACAGACACAAGCTAGTAGTACAAGTTACTCGACTCCATCGAGTCAGTAATTCATTCTTGGGGCGATGTATACGCTTTTACAACAAAATTCCAAAAAATATACAAAGTTTGACCTGTTCAAAGTTCGAAAACTTTATTAAACTAAGTTTGTATGAAAAGGGTTATTATAATATTAAGGAATTTATGGATGATAATAACCCCTGGAAATGAGGTGATCGCTACCAAGCTATTTCTAATTTGTTGTGTTGTTAATTTGTGTAACATCATGATTGTAAGCTGTTTTTTAAAAAAAAGTCCCGCTAGGTTTCTTGCTGGTTCTTCACAGGACAGAGGTTTTTTCCGAACCAGTGGTAATCAAACAAAAGAGTGACTTTCAATAAGTATTATTTATAATCTATAATGAATAAAAATGTTTCTGTTTCTGTTTCTGCCAAATGGAAGTCCATAATCTCTGCCTACCCCTCTGGGTGACAGGCGTGAGTGTTTATGTTTATATGTTTATGTTTATAGATTTTGAACATTATAGATTTCGTGCAAAAGCGGTTTTTGATATTTTTTTTGTGGATATCACAGTACGGATTTCGTTTGGCGTTGATTTTATCATCAGAAATATTGTCTTTATGACTTTTAAGAACTCATTGTAAAATGTAAAGCTGTCTAACGGTAAGAACATTAGAATCATCATATACTTTCATGGTGCTGTATGTAATTTTTTTCATTAGTATAACTTTCAAGATTCATCTTAGAGCACGTTCAACTTGAATTAATTTCGTTTTAGTAGTTCCACCCCAAACAGGCAAACTGATGATCGACTGTACTCAGCTTTAATATATATATATATATATATATATATATATATATATATATATATATATGAATTAGGAGTCGTCTGTCCGCATCATATCATATCAAGATATTTAAATAAACATATAAATTTTGTCTTTACCAATTTAATTGCTGATATATATACATATACAGCTACACTCGCAGATGAGAGAGTTTTTGCTACAAGTTTGGGACGTTAGCTGTAGATTAGGAGGTTGTAGAAAGTTAAGAATAGAGAATGTAATGTAGCAAGTTTTAATAATATTGAAAGATAATAGATTGTTTTAAAAATCTATTACTATTACTTACTATTTGAAGGACTCTATCCGCTTTGTTATCTGTAGACACTGTAGTGTCTCACGCCAAGTACACGTTTAACTTATGTATATGTATGTAAACGTGTAGGCGGAGACTACAGTGTATAAATTCTCGAATCGTGTGTCAACATAACCCCACCAAATTTTTAACTTCATATATTTAATTCTTAAAGAAACGTCAACACTTTATACAGTCATTTATCATTTTATTTATCAATTGTTTCCATATAACAGTAAAAATTATTTCTATCTATCAATTATTTCATACTTTTCAATATCTCAAATTTTTGCTTGCGCACTTTTCCGATTCCACAAAAGATTTTATTAATTTCGGTGGAATTTTTTATCTTTTTAAAGATTGTTGGCTTGGATGCTTGTCTTTTAACCCATGTTTTCATTTATCTCAGCATTAAATGATTAAAATCCTTGATAATACACTGATTTACAATATGTTGACGCGTCACATTGCGTAGCCCTTTGGCAATTTCGACGGCAACTTGAGCCAGCAGATAGTTGGCAATATTATCTTAAGGTGTCTAAGCAGATAGACACCTTATCTTGAGAATATTGGTATGGCGGTAGGGATGCAATATAGCTCATAAAAAAAGCGACTTTAGAACCTCGATATTTTCGAAAGTGAAACATCGATTTTAAAAAAGGGTTATTATAGTATAAATGAATACATGGTTGATAATAAACCCTGGTAATGAGATTGTCGCTTCCAAGCAGTTTCTAAAATAATTTTAAAGAGATCCGGTAGTGTCTCACGCCAAATACACGTTCAACATCCTTATTGCATGAAGTAAGCGCAACGCGCGTAGGTATGTTCTATCTTGAGAATATTGGTATGGCGGTAGGGATGCAACATCGCTCATATAAAAGCGATATTAGACCCTCGATATTTTCGAAAGTGAAACATCGATTTTTAAAAACATCAAGGTATATGAATAATATATCGATATTTTTGATGTTTTTTATTACCATTTAAATATATATATATATATATATATATATATATATATATATATATATATATATATATATATATATATATATATTGTATCGAATAAATAATAATTAGGAGCAATACTATCCAGCGCCTGGCAGTTCGAATCGTCGACGACCGAGTTCTTTCTGATCGGCTAGATGCTATGGTGTGCTATATATACACGGAGACACTGTAGTGTCTCACGCCAATCACGTTCAACTTATTTATATGTCTGTAAACGTATAGGCGTGAGGCTACAGTGTATATATTCTCGAAATAGATGTCAACACAACCTCACCTAAATTTTTAACTTCATATGTTTAATTATTAACGAAACGTCAACAGTTTATACAGTCATTTATCATTTTGTTTATCAATTGTTTCCATAAAACACTAAAAAGATTCCACTATGGAGTGTAGAGTAGAAGAAGGACCATCTCTATATAAAAGTGCCCCTAAAAACGCGTCCAATAAGGGTGGCACTGCACTAGCATAGAATAAATTTTAAAAAAGCGCTAAAATTAATGAGAATAAGATGAAGAAATAAACAAGGACCGACCAATCCGCTTGGTTGTGTACTACGTAAATAGTTGTGATTTTGTTTACTGGCATTTTACCATAAATTACCCCTAATAGATTCCGCATACAGGGCCACAAACGCGTGCAACACATACTTGCTGTAGCTAGCATACGAAGTGACGCTAAGAATCACGACATCAGTATAGACCAAGTTTGTGATCCGTAGGCACGTCCGAGTTCTTGACAATTCTTTCTTTCTTTTCTTTCTTTTTTTAAAAAAAAAAAAAAACGTTACCCCCACACTAGGATTTTCTCCTGTATCGTGGAGGCAGTTTACAAACATATATTGCACAAGGACAAACATCCAGACCCGGAACAATTATTTGTAGGCCATACAAATACTTGTTTCGTGCGGGATTCGAACCCGCGGCCCCCAAGCGTTGCAACTCATTGCTAAGCCACTACGCCACGGAGCCGTCAAATTTAAAAATAGTTTTGTATCCAAAATACATTACAATTGGTTCCTGTGCAGTAAAATGGTGAGACAAGCCAGCTAAGGTATCCAGTTATCGAAAAGATGGCATAAATTTTAATTGGTAAGTAAATCTAATTCTTATCACGTTTACCTATTTCAAATGCACCGGAGATCAACTTATACTGGTTTTTTTAATGGTGCAAAGAGGTAACAATTAAGCACCCGTTGATATCTTTTTGAAATGTCCCTTTCACTCGTTACGTAAATTACAATAGTTGTCTTTGTCTAATAACAGCACGTGTATCGATAGTGATGTGATTTTTAAGTCGATATTTGTTTGGTCATCGTTTAATTATTATTTTCGAAGTCATATTATTTTATAAAAATAGTGACGTATCATTGTGGTACCTATATGTTATAGGTTTTCTAAATGCCCCGAAAGGAAAAAAGATGTGGATCGACTCAAATTGTCGAGGGGATGAATGGTTTCCCACCAAAAATAGTGTACTATGCTCAAAACACTTCACAGAAGACAATCTTCATAATATAATGAAAAACCGTATAAGGCTGTTGGATTCTTGCCAGTTTTGGTATGGACTTTTGCATATTTTAAAGATTAGTACTAACGTAGATTACACAATAATATCATTAAGTGGTTGGGTGAAACATGAAATTTTTATATTTAGGTGAATGTAACACGTCGAAATCAAGCTATTTTTAACGGATTTATAAATCATAAAACTTGTAAAAGTTATAATGTGATGATTGTTTTGACTTGGTATCTAGTGTTACATGAACTTCAGTATTATCTTATTATAATTATTACGTACATCTAAATTTGGAAGACGTGCCGTATGGTGTATTAATTAATAATACTATATCGGTAATGTTTTAAAAGAAACGAATATGTATTTCTGATTTAGATTACTGGTTCACAGCTGAAAAACGCGAAAAACCCGCCAACACCTAAAAATCAGAGTCATTGCTTAGAAACGCCTACAAAAAAAATTTCTCCTATACCTGATACGCCATCTGAATTTGATACTCCAGTTAAAAACGCCTTTGTAGAAGAATCAACGAATTAACCAACGTAATGAACAAAAAAGATAAAAAGTTAAATAGTTAAGTGATTCCAACAGAAGACTTCAAAGACAAATAGTTTCTTTGAAGTCATTATTGGTAGAATTAGAAACCAAAAATTCATTAGCAGCGGAAAACAATGACACATTTAGTTCCTTAGAAAAATCAAAATCTAGAAAATCAGGCAAAATTGTTAGAAAAAAATATTCACCACATTTGAGAGCTTTTGCACTAACTATAAATTACTCAGCTAGGCTTATAATTATGTACGCAAAACATTTAATACTTCTTTGCCTTCTGTAAAACACTAGGAAAGTTTGTAGTTTAAACACAAACAATTTAGCTTAATTATAAATAATAATATTAATAAAATAATATATGTCATAATAAAATTAATAAATATAAATAAATAAGTATAATTAAACAAATAAATAAGCAGTTTTGTTAATGAGGATATTTTTATGAAATAAAAAAATCACCAATTCGATCACGAAAGTTGTAATCATGTCATTGATTTAGCTAAGAGTGTTATGGAAAAATACATAGACATACTTGTAAGATTACTCTACTCATTCAGGAAGACAGATCCTAAGAACTGTCAGACAATTTTATACTAAGATTATCCATTTTAAAAATCAGTCAAATATATATTTATAAATTAAATGTACAAATATATGTATACAATATTTAATTTTTTAATAAACATCAAATAAAAATTGATCAATATATTTATTTATCATTATCAATAATCAATAAATCCCAAATTTGTCGATCAACGTCCCAACCCTGTTCCATCACTATGGTTTGGTACATTCTAAGTTTGACCTTTAAATATCCAATCACAGCGCATTTGCAACGTCCCCCGCAACCCTTGCATAGGGCCAAATTTGGTGAACTCGAAACAGAACAAATATTCAATGATGCGGTATCTATTAAGGTGTAATCTGTGCATTTTACTAACTACTCTAGTCATGACATTTTTTAAATATTTGAATTCAGCTGACTTCACTCCGTCTACAACAGCTATACTCATGTGGTAGTTTTTCAGAAGCCAGCGCTATTGTGGTAGGTTTTGGAACCTCTATTTTCAGTATATAGTGGGACACTTTTTCAACTTTCGCATCTTATAAGATGGTTCTCCTTCTACTCTACACTCATGTTTTCATTTATCTCGGTATCAAATGATTTTAATCCTTTATAGTACACTGCTTTACAATTTGTTGATGTGTCACATTGCACAGCCATATTTAATTGTTAGGAGAGTTTTATTCAAATTTACATTGAAATTCAAAGTTAAAGTTGTATACCTAAGTTGACTGTATAATGAATGGAGACTGATTTATATAAAAAAAACATCACTATTGTTATGAAATAAGTACCTATTTAATATATTTCTTAAAAACATAAACAAAACCCGGTCTTGATAGGTTAAATTTTTCGAGAGTTATCGTGACCATGCAAAAGAAAAAATCCGGACGTCCACGAAATTTTTTTTTCGGTTTTCTTAAAATAGCAAAATAAAATTGATTTATACAAAATATGATATAGATTGATTAAATTTTCTTGAAATAAACCTACTCAGCGCAAAAAATTTCTTGACCTTGACGTGTGACGTGACGTTTACTCTCAAAGCACAAACTCAACCGCTTCGCAATATGAGGTGTGCGATATTTGAAAAAAAAAATTGTGTACTTTACAAAAAGATATAAAATCCGAACAAAAACAGTTTCATTGTAAAGCAGTTATAAAATAAAAAGAAACATCCGTTTTAGATTAGAAAATTTTTTTTCTGAAAAAAGTAATAATTGCATGTGTGCATTATACTTTATAGTACGAGCATAATTCAAAAAAGTTATAAAAAAACAACTTCCAATGTCAAGTTGGGTGATCGATACTCTTAATCATGCACACCAAGTACACCATTTTTTTATTATTACTTTTTTCAGCAAACATTTTTTTCGAATCTAAAATGGGTATGTACTTGGTTTCTTTTTATTTTATAAATTTTTGTAAAAATGTAATTATTATTTTTGTAACTATAATTGAAAGTGTACTTGGCGCGATGCTTTAAAGTGAAAGTGTTTTTGTTCGAATATAGATCCTGCCAGTTTTCCCCATGCAATAGAAGGGCCGTATCATCAGCGTAGGAAATAATTGTGCACTTTTCGATTTTTATAAAACTAAGGTTATTTATGTAATCTGTCAACACTCACTAGGGCGGCGCGGCAGTATCTTTCTTGCCCAAAACAATTTTGAGAATGATAGATCTATTTCTAGCATTGGGATACACTGTTACTATTACAGATTTTACATGCACTTAAAATTGCAATTAATAATTATTTTGGTTGTCAATTTTACACAACTCTGACTCTGAAAAGGTCGAATGCCTCGCAGAGAGCTTAGAGAGCCAATGCACTGCCTCCAAAAAATCCACAGATCCCGCTCACCCCTAGAGGTAGAAGCGGAGGTCGCACGTAAGTCTGCAGTACCACCTGCGGGTGACCCCTTAGATTATGTGACTATTGACGAAGACACAGAAGTCATCAAGTCTCAAAACTCAAACCCAATTAACGGCCAAATACCTAGGGTTCACATTTGACTACGACATGACCTTTGCGAAACACATTCGCAATGTCCGCAATCGGGCCAAATTTATCGCTAATATATAATTACAAAATTTATTTCTGGCTAGGATTTGAATCATTAAATATATTACATTTTGTGGAATATAGTAAAACTTATGAATTTTAAAATACGAAAGTAAAAAGCTATTTTAATTCTTCTTTTAGTAAATCGCAAAACATAATTTATTTACCGTTGAGTCTTTTTTTGTTTTCCATTCAGTATTCTGTATAACGTGCCACAAAAAAAGTGCATTAAACCCTTAAAAAAACTACAAAAAATGAGTGTATGTGCGGAGTTTCTTTCACAATTTCATCTCTTTCCAAAGGTACCTGTAGACACGCACGTTATTTTTTACGTGGTAGAGCCATGCTGCAGCTTTATTAGTAGTATAGTTGTAGCACGAATGGGTCGGCTCGACCGGGGAAGGACCACGCTCTCACTGAATACCAGCGTAAAATAGCAGCTTAATACAGCTGTTTTGTATGGTGAGTGTCTCTACAGTCCGGTTCTCTAACCGGAGACCCTTTTTACTGGAAAAGAGGCATTACATCTTAGTCCTCACGTGACAACACATCTGCATTTTGGGGTGGATTGTGTGCTCGTTTGTCACACTATCCTAAAAAAAAAAACTTTCTTAATTCAGGCGGACTGTGAGTTCTATCGTAACTTCAATTATGTATGCATTATAGTATTCTATGTTTATCAATCAGATTATTTCAGAACATATGATAATATTATAAAACAAATAATAAAACATTGGCAACAGTGTTAGAGCCACGCGGCAGGTTTTGCTCTCGTATGGATGAACCGGGGTGGAACCACGACCTCACAGAATTCCAGCGTGAAGTAGAGGTTTACCTCTGCGTTTCGCTTGGTGACTGCAGGTGGCTGGAGGCCTTTTTTACTGGAAATGAGGCATTCCATCCTAGTCCTCACGGGTGAAAACGCATTTGTATTTTGATTTGTAATAGAGGATAGATGTAGATGTCTATGGGCCGCAGCAACCACTTACCATCAGGTGGACTGTGTGCTCGTTTGTCACCCTTATCCTATAAAAAAAATTATGTTTATAAAACGAAATATTGCGTAAACTTCATAATCTTTATTTTGAGCCCAAGGACTTCAAATGTGATTTTATTGGGGTCTAGAGGGTCTTCTTTCAGTTTTATTGCGGATTCTATCAATTTTATGGATCCTAAGGGACTTAGTGTTGGAATTGTTATTTTAGCGCTACACGCAACATGTGTAGCATAGCATATGTTATTAATTTTTAAGTGTTTATTTTTGTATAATAATTGCTATTCTTACCGAGTTTGTCCCGTAAGTATCGAAATCGATGACAGTGAGACAAAAACTAGGAGATAGGCAGAAGCGTGTTTCTAATAACAACTGGAAAATAAAAACAATCTGCGTGGCAACCGCCAGCCAAGCGTAGGAACTATGGCAAATATCCCCCTTGAATTTAAGTTTATAATTGTCAAAGTTAGTCGATGTGACACATAATGATTAAAATATTTGAGCTATATATTATTTTTTTACACCGTGCTCGGTGGTAAAGGAAACGTAGACGTGTAACAAAATGTTTTGACTTTATTTATTTTTTTATTGAAGAAGTGACAAACGAGCATCCAGTTGACCCGACTGTAGTTTTTTTAAAATTGTACTCATGTCGTATTCATTATTCAACTACTTATGTGTCTAAATATTAGAATAACAGCATTTGAAATTTATTCGGGGAGTTTATAATAGCGTTATAAGTGTTGTGAAAAGGTTCCCTCGTCCCGAGTTATGAACATCATAACGACGTAGGAAAAAAAAATGTTATCAAGTAATAAAACCCGACCCCTTATAAAATATTTTATAGCAATCATAATGTTTTAAGTATGTTTTAATTTTTTATGACATTTATCTGGAGTTCATTGCGATTCTTTTTGGTTTTACGTATAATCTAGTGCCTAAACGATATTATTAGTTGTTAATAAATTTCGTAAAATGTGTCTAGTATTCGCTGATTTGGTTATTAGTAAAATAATTCATCGGTTGATTAAGTTTGAAAGGAGGTATATATATATATATGTATATGTACATACACATATATACACGGAATGTAACAAAGACTTAGTTATGCAACCACAAGAGCATAGGGTTGTTAGGGTTTGTACCTAGAGGGGGCTGCATAAGCATTAGGCAGTATCCAGTAACTGTAGAGTCAGCGCTTTTGGTTGCATGAAATATCAGGCAGAGCTCATGGGAGCGGCCACTTGGTTTTGACATCGACTTCTGTAAAGACGTATTAATTAAGTAATTAGAATTATAATTATTGTAATTAGAAATAAATAGATTTTAAATAGTTTTTAAAAAATCATTTTACGTTCCCGTAAACTTGACTGGCGCAGCCGGTAGGATCGTCATACTTCGGTAGTGTTGCGTCCTTCGCGAATTCGATATAAAACTCTGTTGGAATCGGAGGTCCGCGGCACGAAGAAAAAACCGAGACGATCCTCGAACCAAATCAAATTCGTCAAGGAAGCGGAGCTGATCCTGGACCATGAGAGCAGTTGGTGGCTGGTGAGTAGAACTTTTCACCATCCTTTCCACTACCTGGGCGTTCTGTTATCTTGAGATCGAACTTCTCTCATTTTAACGTATTCTGGTTAATTAGTTTTAAAAAAAATTGTTATATAATTTAAGTTTTACCTATTTTAATAAGTACCATATACAAGAAATCATAATTTTACAAAGAAGTATTTTTATTAATCGTTTACATTTTATTCCTTAATATTTTGTGTGACATTTAGTTAGATTTATTTTATATATTTTTTATATTGTTTGTGTGTAAAAAAAATACATAATTATGGAGAGTATTACACTCATTCCTGGTGAAATGATTAAAATCATTCCTTTGTTTGATGGTGACAAACGCCACTTAAATCTATTTTTAAGAATGTGTGAATATGTTTTAACTAAATTTAATGGCTCAACGCAACAGAATTTGTACGTGATGAATACAATAACAAGCCGCCTTATCGGTAATGCAGCTGCATTAATAGGTGAGCGCAATGATATTACAACGTGGGATGAGTTTAAGCAGTTATTCATTCAGCATTTTGAAGATTCACGAAGTAAAGAGTGTTTAAATATCGAACTTGAGACCTTAAGAATTAAACCCGGAGAAAGTTATTTAGATTTTTTTTTGTCGAATTCAATCTATGAGATCAATTTTAATGGGTAAAGTTAACCGGTTGTCCGACTCAAATATGCGCAATAGTAAAAGGGCTATCTATGAAAATACGTCATTAAACGTTTTCCTGTATAATTTACCGGAACATTTAGTTAGAGTAGTGCGTCTCAAAGCTCCAAATTCATTAGAGGATGCGCTCTGTACTGTATTAGAAGAAGTTAACTTCCATAGTCAGTACCAAATGAGAAACAAAATGTCTGGATCCAATCTCACATCTTATTCGCAATTGCATAACAATTCGCCATCATTTAAACTCGGTAATAATAACACTCTACCTCAACAGTCTTATAGTTTTAAGCCTATGCAATTGAACCAACCATCTAGATATAATTTTGACATTCCACCGAATAAGCAGGTGCAGATGCCGCTACCGACTCAAGGTCAGCAGCGACAATTTAACAGTTTAGGAAATTATTATCGACCACCACAACCTAATAACAATCAAATGCAATTCGGATATCGTCCACCCCAATTTGGCTACAGACCTGTAGGCCTTCAGCCTTTACCTTCAATGAGTCCTCAACAGTTCGGTATGCAGCAGCGATATAACAACGATAGTAATATATCTCAGCATAACCAACCGCGAATTAACACAGATGTGTCGATGCGCACAGCACCTGTAGTACGACTGCAGCAAGGTTTTAGGTTGAACGAATTAGAGTTAAATGAGAATTCTTATAATGAGGACATGTATTGCTACGAAGACGCAAATTATTTCGATCAATATCCTAACGACGATCCTTACTATAACCCTGAATATCAATCAGAAAAGACTGTAAACCCGGAAACTGAAACCAAACCGGCTGATACAAATATTAAGACGACGGAAAATATTGAAAATTTTCACCTAACCGCTTCAAGCAACGTTGACGCACTATCCCGTATCAAACTGAACGCATTAGGTTCTGACGATGACACAGATTCGTTGCAAGTGAACGTAGACGATAAAGACAAAAACCGTGAAACCATAGAACTACATAATGACACAAATTTAAAATTACCTTATATATATATATATATATATATATATATATATATATATATATATATATATATATATATATATATATATATATATATCTCGGAGTTAGATTCAAAATTCATGTTAGATACCGGTAGAACGCATTCATTTATAAGCAAGGCATACCAATATTTTCAAAACGAAATTTTAATGAACCCTTCGAGGTTTTCAGTACACATGCTACAAGTAGCCATAATCAGGTCATAGTTATTCCGCCACCACTCACATTTAAAAGCCCTGAATATCACAAGTTCTATATATATAATGTAGATTCGGGTTATGATGGCCTTATAGGTAATGACCTATTAAAACTATTAGAGGCTGTCATCGATTTAAAGCGTCATATACTTTCAACAAAATCCACAAATATTCCTATTGTACATAATTTTGAAAATCACATTTTTATTTTGCCACCTAGATCGGAACTACGTGTTAAATTACCAACCGATGTGCATTCAGGCAAATCCATACTAAATTATAAGCAGTTTTGTAAAGATATTAGAAAGCCGAGCACTATAATGGCTTATAACCACACAGTACACTCCAATACTAGTTTAACTCCGTTTGAAGTCTGCTTTGGGCATACGGATTCCGGAAAGGTTTTTGATAACGATTTCGATAGGGCCTATACTCAACAGCTATTAAAAGACCATGAAAAACGCACTAAATATTTATACAAGTACATTTCCGATCAAATAATTGAACAAAAAGAAAAGGCTAGGGAAAGGAAAGGAGGAGAAGCAAATGTAGTACTTAACGAAGGGCAAATAGCGTACGTAAAGGACATCAATATTAGGAAAAGTAAGGACAAAGCTAAGTACAGGAAAGTTGTTGTTCAAGGCCCTATAGAATGTAATACCGTGCCTGTTAAAATAGGTGAACGGGAGACAAAGGTCCCTATTAAAAATTTCAAACGACCTCCACAGGTGGTGCGTGGCCATCCTGACTATGGCTCATATACTTTGGACCCGCAGTCTTCAACTTCAAAAAATTGACAACAACCCGGGCCTGATTCCTGTAAAAGAAGGCTAAGCTTTTAAGCAAACAAACAGGTGGCTTATAGTCAAAGAAGTCAATTTATTAGGAATTAAGGAAAATTTAGATTTAAATATTATTAAGTTTAAAGAATTTTGTAGGTTAGTTGATATAAATAAACCTTATGTTTATGAATTCCATGCCATGAAAACCCAAGGCGATTATTCTTGCGATTTAACTATTGAAAAATTTAAACAACTTGTACCATCCAATAGGTTTAAAAGAGGTCTCATAGATCCCCTAGGATCAATCATTAAAACTATCACTGGTAATTTGGATCACGAAGATGCTCTTACATACGATTCCGTTATATCTAAATTAAAGCGAAATCAATTGAATGTTGACAGTAAAATCACCGTTGTTTCTAAAATGCTAAATAGTTTGACGAATAGTACAAACCTACCAAAGAAAATAATTAAATTTATTATACATATATTATATGTTTATCAGTAACTTTCGTAGTATTTACCTTAAACTTAGTGAAATAAAAACCGCTTTAGCTTTTAGTAAAGTTTCAGTATTACACCAATCAATTATTAATTCATCTGATCTGTTAATGATACTTAAAGATATAGCCAAAGTTGATAACCTAGTATACCCTGTAAATGTAGATAATTTAATAAAGATTGAAAGAACTATTGTTGTAAAAGCTTACATGAAAGGAAATTAGATTACGTACTTGATGGAAGTTCAACTTACTGATAGTTTTAATTACAATTATTACAAATTATACCCATTACCTGTATTCGATGCACTTAGAAACAGAACGTCTCTAATAATTCCCAAATATCCTTACCTTTTGGTGAAAGGTTCACAATACTTACCGGTTTCTTGGCCGTGCACAGAAATAGCGGCAGATGAGTTCCTGTGTACGAGCTCCAATATGGTATCCTATCCTAGAAACACATGTGCTGAACAACTGATGAAATTCCAAAGCAATCTTACACTATGTGAACCTCGGTTCATTGATCTTGAGAATGTCAAAATCCAGTCTATCGGCCCTGTGAATTGGATTATATACGCCAACCATAAAATAATATTAACAATCAAATGCCAAGATGACATCACCAAAGAATCATTTTTGGGCACATACATTATAAAAATTAGTGAGGATTGTGAGACCTTCATAGAAAACTATAAATTGTTGCACCGCTTATACTTCGCTAAGGAATTCCCTGAACCTAACGAATACTGAAACAGTTAACCTAAAGGGTTAGCCTTAGACGACCTGAAACATCTAGCATATCTATCGAATCAAAACCTTAAGTTCAGTGGCAGTGAACATAGTGATTAAAGTGTGAACAGTGTGATAAGGGTTAAAGGTGTTAGCTTAGCTACTTTATTACTGTATTTCATTTAACCTATTGATGTAATTTTTAGTGTTTTATGAAAATGTAAAAGTAATTTAGTTAACAGATGGCGGAACCACAACAGCTGAAAACACTGAAGCCGATAATTCTGCTCTTAGAGATGGAGGAGTTATGCAACCACAAGACCATAGAGTTATTAGGGTTTGTACCTAGAGGGGGCTGCATAAGCATTAGGCAGTATCCAGTGACTGTAGAGTCAGCGCTTTTGGTTGCATGAGAAATCAGGCAGAGCTCATGGAAGCGGCCACTCCGTTTTGACATCGACTTCTGTCAAGACGTATTAATTAAGTAATTAGAATTATAATTATTGTAATTAGAAATAAATAGATTTTAAATCGTTTTTAAAAAATCATTTTACGTTCCCGTAAACTTGACTACTTTGTGGTTCCCGTTAAGTGCGTTATCAGAATAAGTATTCAAACTTATTTAAATTACTTTAGTGTAGGTTTAACTCTCACAGAACAGGATCCACTTCTTTTCTATATATGTAAGTACACGAAAATACAGGCACGGGTCTGCTCTCATTTCTGAAAGGGTTTTAGAAACTAGTTCGACATGCTGCTTAATGCGAACTTTTCGAACCTTGAGAGATTTAAACTGTTAAGATTTGCACGTTTTTTTTAATGTTTTCTTTAGCCGGCGAGCACGTGGTAAATAAGCGTTTAAAATTGTAATAAAACAATTTGATAGTGCAGGTGGATATCCGTCGTTATCGCTGTATCAAATGTCTCACTCTTGAACTTCTTTTCTCGCCGGTCTAGCTGTTTTAGGTATGACCAATAACAAATATTGACTTCAGTGAACTTTACATGATGTTGATGACGTAAAATTTAGTGGAATCAATACTGCTATTAAAGTACCAATATGTCTAATAGTGTATATTATACTATTAGCATGTTCAATTTTGCTATTTATGGTCGTGGTTCGACTACCAAGTTGGTCATGTGTTTCGACCCATATTATCCAGTGGGTGTTGTAAGATAACACAGAACGAAACTGTAACGGTAGACGGTCAGAAACATTTTTCTAAAGATATTAAAAATTGCGGTTGCCTAACTGCCTGCTGGGCTACTATAGCAACATCGCCCCTCCTCCCATGAGGCAAAGAAAATCTAAGTGCCTGCTGGGCAACGACGAGTATATTAAAATACCCCTATACGGCAAAAAAATGGATAGACCTATTTCCAGCAGTGGACGTTGACATATATAACATACTAGATTTTACCCGCAGCATTTCAAGGTTTTTATTAAAACCGAGCAAGTTTTATTGCGCGATGTATAAATAAGATTGATATTTGGGACGAACTAAAACTTTTTTAACTAATCATACATATGTCTATATGTATAGGCCTATAACTAATTCTGGTTTGTTATATAAAATATTACCAAGTTTCATCAAAAAATCTGTTTAGTAGTTTTTAAGTGATTGAGCCACAAACATTATTACTATTTGACGCTGGTATCTTGAGAAAGCGTGGTCCTATATCTGTTGAACCGATGCATCCAGGCTGCAGCCGTAATGAATGCAAAATCCAATGTTAAACTATTAGCCATAACTTGCCTCAAAGGGGGATATTAGTCATAGTTGCTATGCCAGCACGGCGGCAACCACAGTTTTTTTTTTATAAATTGTTTTAAATAGTTATCGGGAAGATGCTACTATCAACCTCTTGTTTCATTTCCTTAATACAAAACATTAACATAAAAACGAATGAATTACGATCGATTTCAAGTACCACACGATCACTAGTATTAATAATTATGTCAAATAAGTTGTATTTATATTTTGAACTGGTCTGCGCAGTCTATCATATATTTTAATTAATAAATAAACCACATACAAATGTATAACATTTAGAATAGAATAGAATATTTTTTATTCAATATACATTACATGTGTAATTCTTATTGAAAGTAATTTTTTATTTTACCACTGGTTCGAAAAAAACCCTCTATCCTGGGAAGAACCAGCAAGAAACCCAGCGGGACTTTTTTTAAAAATAAATTTTACAATATAAATGATTACGAACTATTTACAAAATTTAATTTAGAAACTGCTTGGAAGCGACCACCTCATTCCCAGGGGTTATTATCAACCATGTATTCATTAATACTATAATAACCCTTTTTATACAGTTTAAGCTTAATAAAATATTTAAACTTGGTAATAGAGAGAACCTGTGCACTTTCCGGGACCTTGTTGTAATAGCGTATACATTGCCCCAAGAATGAATTACTGACTCTGTGGAGTCGAGAAACTGGCATCACTAGCTTGTGTTTGTTCCTAGTTTTTACAGAATGTATATCACTTTTTTTACTAAAACTATCTTTGTTTTTGTGAACATACATTAAATTTTCGTAAATATACTGAGAGGCCAAATTTAATATATTAATTTATTTTAATTTATCTCTAAGAGACTCTCTCGGTTTTAGATTGTAAATAGCTCTAATGGCCCTCTTCTGTAAAACAAAAATAGTTTCTGTATCAGCCGCATTTCCCCATAGCAAAATCCCATAAGACATTATGCCATGGAAATAACTAAAATAAACTAATCTAGCTGTCTCGACACTAGTGAGATCTCTAATGTTTTTTACAGCATAGGCTGCAGAACTTAGTCTGCTTGCTAATTTGTATTGTTGCACGGAGTACCGATAGGTGTGGAAACCAGACTAATGTTAATGATTTTTTTACAAATTAAGAAAACTGTGTTTTTGATATTACGATTAATATGAAAATCCAATAAAATCATTGTTTTTTATAGTCTTAAGTTTCCACTACTGTTGGCAGTCCCTAGTGATTACCAATTTTTTTAATATTTGAAATAAACTCAGGGGCAAACGAGCATTTGGCTCACCAGACTACCGCCGCTCATGAACAACTGCGACATCAAGGGAATTTTTCGTTTAGCCCTAGTCGACATTTGTTTCTAATTTCTTTCACTCTGAGGTACTCAAAAGTTAATTCACGGTTCCTCAATTTAGAGTATTTTGTGACAGATTTTTAGTTTGGTCCTAATTATGACCATCGGCAGGTAGTAATTGCTATCAAATTTTTATCAATCTCTTATAATCTCTATAGTGTTACTGCCTAACGGCAAATAGTATTTGATCAATCTGATAAATCGTGACGACTTCAAGGGATCTCGCATGTTCTTATATAGATGTCTTTAGAGGTTAGTATGATACTCTTAGCTGCCATAGATTTTAAAGCTTACATCCTTAGAAAATAATAAGTCTTACACTCTTGTTTTTAGATACGGAATGTTTGCTGTGGCAGCATATTGCCGGTAAAAATGGGGAGATCCAATTTAGGCATTAAAATCTCCCGCTATTACCTTAATGTCACATTCTGGGATATAGTCGTATATATATATATATATAGTCGTATACATATGCTCCAGTTCTTTATGGAAACTATCTTAATTTCATCGCCTGCAATTTTAGTCCGAGCATAGGTAATTGCTAAATAGGTAAACCTGGTTTACATAAACTCCGAACGTTTTGCGAAGGAAATTGGAGGTCTTTATTTCTATGCAAAGTTCGCTTTTAAAAGGATTGGACCCTTTATTTATTTTTGTTTTAGGTTTCGTAATATATATAGGTAGACTCTTTTACTTAGGTAGGATGTACACCCTTCGCACAATTTCCGAATGTTGGAAGAGCCCATTCTTCTGTTGTCAGCGAGTACATTGAACTCAGCCGTGTAGTGTAGCTAGGCTTTACTACTGCCCACTCCCCATCTGCCACCTAGAGGATGCTATTCGACATAGTGGGGCCTAGTGTCAGGTATTTTTATAAAATTTTCGTGAAAATAGTGGGGTCAAAAATATTTTACCTTACTTTCTTATATATATTTCTGAATTTAAATATAGAGAAATAGCTTAATTTTAACTTACAATAGTTTTCCTTAAGATAGGATTAGTTTATTTCAACCCTCGTTTTCTCATCATTTACATTACAGCCCTTCACAATGCCACTGCTAAACATAGGCCTCCTCCAATGTATGCCACAAAGCACGGTCGTGAACTATCTGCATCCATGGACTTCCTGCATGTCTCACCAGGTCGTCACTCCATATAGTGGGGGGGATGCTTCACCTACCGGTAGCAGGCTGCCACTCGAGAACCTTTTTTCCCATCAGTCGTCGATTCTTCGAGCTATATGGCCATTGCTACTTCAGCTTACCAATCCGGTGGGCTATGTCGGTCACTCTAGTTCTACTGCGGATATTCTCATTTCTAAGTTTACCACGCAGAGAAAACCCGAGCATAGCCCACGTTTTCTCAGTTTGCAGTAAATTTTAATATAGACTAGGTCATAAAAGCGACCGTGAGCAATCCAATGTAAATGAATGTGTAGTGAAATAGCCTATGAATATGTCAAGTTGTGGCTCCTAATGTTCTTTTTTATATAGTAAGGGTGTTCAATAAGCAAAAAATCCATCTGATTGTAAATGGATGCTGTGGCCAATAAACATCTACATCTATTCTCGATTAAGAGCCAAATTGAAGATGCGTTCTCACCCTTGAGCACTACAATAGAATGCACCGTTTTCAGTAAAAATAATCTATATTTCTTTATACTCACTATAGGAAACGCAGCATCATTAAGCTGCTATTTTATGCTGATAATCTGTGTGAGAGTGGTTCTACCCCTATCGAGCCGACCTATATAATATATAATATAGCTACAGTGAGGCTCTACCACGTAAAATAATTTTATTTTTGAAATGTACATTATTAATTATATACACATAGAATATAAATTTTAATATTAAGAAATTGGCGTTTATGTTTTTAGTCTATTAGAAAATACATCGATTTATCGGAAAATATGGGTCGGCCGAGTAAGAAGTTAAATCACTTAGCGCCTGTAGAGAACAGTGTCGACTATGAAAACTGACTGGTGTGTGCCAAAATTATTTTCTTTCGTTTTCTTGGCAATCAAATGTAGAAAAAATTATATGTATGTAAATTTAAAGGTTTTTAATTTAATAGCACAAAATTTTTTTTTTTAATTAGCATTACCGTGTAATGGTAGTGTAAGAATATCGAATACCCCATATTGCTATATGGGTATCGTAACAGACGAAAGAGGGAAACAAACTAATAAATGGGCAGCAGCGTCTTCAGAGGAACAACAAAAAACTGCATTTGATAACCCGCCTGTAAATCTTGGAAACTATTGTAAATATCCTCCTTATGGGGCAATCTATGGGGGAGGCATATGTCCAGCAGTGGAATTTTGATAGGCTGTGATGGACGGTAACGGTGGTAAATAGCATTAATATATACAAACCTACTCTAATTCTATTTCACATTGCGGCTTATAGAAGTAATTGGATTCTTTCGTATATGATTTTTATTCCATAGGTAAATTCCATTTTAACTTAGCAATCCGTCTGTACAGGTACCAAACTTGAGGTAACTAAAATCGATCTATCACAATCATAAAGACACTGGAACATTAGTTAGAAATGGTTACTTTGACAGATATATTAGTTGTACAAATAATAGTGTAATACACGAACTAAAGTACACAAAAGGACAATGGCAGATCGTGCCACACCATGTACAAAAAAAGTAAGTGTACACGCTAAGCTTCTAAAATTGTATCATAAATCCAACCAAACTTTGCCATGTGTCATGCTTTATTTCCGTTGTTTAAGTGTGATGTTATTTTATGTTAATATGTGTATGTTATGTTAATTTAATAACATATTACATTAATTTAATGAACCTGGATTTTTGGAAGAAAAATAAATTTAAATTCTATATACATCCCACTACTAGGAAACCAATAACGGCGAGCATGTCGCCGGTTAAGGTTACTCTTAGCTTGTCCATTCTTCATTAATATGCCAATTTTGTCTATTATCTTCCGTGTGGCTAATGGTGTGATGTCCCTTGCCGCTAAACTACTAAAATATTAAAATATTTTTTATGAAAAAACCTCACGCTATACTAGCGTTTAGCTGTTTTCGTAGGTGGATCAACAAACTAAGAGTTCTATTACGAAATGGGTGTCCTATTCTACTAACCCTTGGTTGCTAAAATAACCTACTTTTAAGGATTTGAAATAATTTGCTTAATAATTGTTTCGATTAATAACTCTTATTTCTGAGAGGGTCATGGGTGGTGAAAATTTTCACCGCGCTGCCCGTGTTGGTGAACTTATATAATATTTCTTATTTCTCGGACATGCAGGTTTCCTCACGATGTTTTCCTTCACCGCCGAGCGCGTGGTAAATAACTGTACGTTTGTTACTTGTAAGTTTTTAATCCATTTTTATTACTCAACCGCAGCAATTTCTAAAATATATTTTTGCCTTTTCATTTCTACGTCTGTTTTTTGATTTTTCGTTCTTTTTCTTCTTGATTTGATATCGTCATGTTGATGGATAAGGATCTAACTCAGACGAGCTGCTGTGTTAATAATCTCGACGGCAAACGATCAGCTACTTTTTTAGTTCCCCGATTAATAAATAACTTACCATCTAATTTACATAATAAAATTACACGAGAAAATATTAAAACAAACTTAAAATCTTACTTCATACTTAACACTAATCTTGACACTTAGAAATGAACTTACCAAGCATCTAGTTATTTAATTACCTAAGTTATCAAAATTATAGATGTTATTTTACTTGTTTTTTTTTTTCAACTTTTAAATGATAAATAAAATAAAAAACATATTTCTTCTTTGTTTTTGGTGTTATGGCTTAGTGAAATCCATTAAATCACTTTCCTCCATTCCGCCATTAAAACAATTCCACGCAAATATTACGTTACCGGTTACGTGACTATTGCAGCCTATGGATACCTGTAATCAACTGTAATTTTAGGAAACGTGGACGTGTAACAAAATGTTTTCACTTTATTTATTTTTTTATTGAAGAAGTGGCAAACGAGCATCCAGTTGACCCGACTGTAATTTTTTAAAATTGTACTTATGTCGAATCCATTATTCAACTACTTATGTGTCTAAATATTAGAATACAAGCATTTGAAATTTATTTGGGGAGTTTATAATAGCGTTATAAGTGTTATGAAAAAGATCCCTCGTCTCTGAACATCATAACGACGTAGGAAAAAAATGTTATCAAGTAATAAAACCCGACGCCTTATAAAATATTTTTTAGCAATCATAATGTTTTAAGTATGTTTTAATTTTTTTATGACATTTATCTGGAGTTTATTGCGATTCTATTTGGTTTTACGAATAATCTAGCAAAAGGTTTTTTGGGTGTTAATAAATTTCGTAAAATGTGTCTAGTATTCGCTGATTTGGTTATTAGTAAATAACAAGTTGCAAAGTATATATATATCTTCTGTGTATATATGTGTATGTACATATATATATATATATATATATATATATATATATATATATATATATATATATATATATATATATATATACATACATACACATAAATACACAGAATGTAACAAAGACACTGTGGTTCCCGTTAAGTGCGTTATCAGAATCAGTATTCAAACTTATTGAAATAACTTTAGTGTAGGTTTAACTCTCACAGAACACGATCCACTTCTTTTCTATATATGTAAGTACACGAAAGTACAGGCACGGGCCTGCTCCCATTTCTGAAAGGGTTTTTGGAGCAGAAACTAGTTCGACATGCTGCTTAATGCGAACTTTTCCGAACCTTGAGAGATTTAAATTGTTAAGATTTGCAGTTTTTTTTAATGTTTTCTTTAGCCGGCGAGCACGTGGTAAATAAGCGTTTAAAATTGTAATAAAACAATTTGTTAGTGCAGGTGGATATCCGTCGTTATGGCTGTATCAAATGTATCTCACTCTTGAAACTTCTTCTCTTGCCGGTCTAGCTGTTTTAGGTATGACCTATAACAAATATTGACTTCAGTGAACTTTACATGATGTTGATGACGTAAAATTTAGTGGAGTCAATACTGCAATTAAAGTACCAATATGTCTAATAGTGTATATTATACTACCAGCATGTTCAATATTGCTATTTATGGTCGTGGTTCGACTAACAAGTTGGTCTAGTGGTTCGACCCATATTATCCAGTGTGTGTTGTAAGATAACACAGAGCGAAACTGTAACGGTGTAAGACGGGCAGTAACGTCTTTCTAAAGATATTAAAAATTGCGGTTTTCTAACTGCCTGCTGGGCAACTATAGCAACATCGCCCCGCCTCCCATGAGGCAAAGAAAATCTAAGTGCCTGCTGGGCAACGACGAGTATATTAAAATACCCCTATACGGCAAAAAAAATGGATAGACCTATTTCCAGCAGTGGACGTTGACATATATAACATACTAGATTTTACCCGCAGCATTTCAAGGTTTTAATTAAAACCGAGCAAGTTTTATTGCGCGATGTATAAATAAGATTGATATTTGGGACGAACTAAAACTTTTTTAACTAAACATACATATGTCTATATGTATAGGCCTATATCTAATTCTGGTTTGTTATCAAAAATATTACCAAGTTTCATCACAAAATCTGTTTAGTAGTTTTTTAAGTGATTGAGCCACAAACATTATTACTATTTGACGCTGGTATCTTGAGAAAGCGTGGTCCTATATCTGTTGAACCGATGCATCCAGGCTGCAGCCGTAATGAATGCAAAATCCAATGTTAAACTATTAGCCATAACTTATCTCCATAACTTGCCTCAAAGGGGGATATTAGTCATAGTTGCCATGCCTGCACGGCGGCAACCACAGGTTTTTTTTTAATTTTTTTGATTAGTTATCGGGAAGATGCTATCAACCTTCTGTTTCATTTCCTTAATACAAGACATTAACATAAAAACGAATTAATTAAGATCGATTTCAAGTACTACACGACCACTAGTATTAATAATTATGTCAAATAAGTTGTATTTATATTTTGAACTGGTCTGCGCAGTCTATCATATATTTTAATTAATAAATAAACCACATACAAATTTATAACACAAATTTATAAATTTAATTTGTTGCACGGAGTACCGATAGGTGTGGAAACCAGACTAATGTTAATGATTTTTTTACAAATTAAGAAAACTGTGTTTTTGATATTACGATTAATATGAAAATCCAATAAAATCATTGTTTTTTATAGTCTTAAGTTTCCACTACTGTTGGCAGTCCCTAGTGATTGCCAATTTTATTAAATATTTGAAATAAACTCAGGAGCAAACGAGCATTTGGCTCACCAGACTACCGCCGCTCATAAACAACTGCGACATCAAGGAAATTTTTCTTTTAACCCTAGTCGAAATTTTTTTCTAATTTCTTTCACTCTGAGGTACCCAAAAGTTAATTCACGGTTCCTCAATTTAGAGTTTATTGTGACATATTTTTAGTTTGGTACTAATTATGACCATCGGCAGGTAGTAATTGCTATCACATTTTTATCAATCTCTTATATTCTCTATACTGTTACTGCCTAACGGCAAATAGTATTTGATCAATCTGATAAATCGTGACGACTTCAAGGGATCTCGCATGTTCTTATATAGATGTCTTTAGAGGTTAGTGTGATACTCTTAGCTGCTATAGATTTTGAAGCTTACATCCTTAGAAAGTAATAAGTCTTACACTCTTGTTTTTAGATACGGAATGTTTGCTGTGGCAGCATATTGCCGGTAAAAATGGGGAGATCCAATTTAGGCAATAGTCAAAAATATTTTACCTTACTTTCTTATATATATTTCTGACTTTAAATATAGAGAAATAGTTTAATTTTAATTTACAATGGTTTTCCTTAAGATAAAATTAGTTTATTTTGACCCTCGTTTTCTCATCATCATCATTACAGCCCTTCACAATGCCATTGCTAAACATAGGCCTCCTCCAAGGTATGCCACAAAGCACGGTCGTGAACTATATGCATCTATGGACTTCCTGTATGTCTCACCAGATCGTCACTCTATCTAGTGGGGGGGATGCTTCACCTACCGGTATCAGGCTGCCACTTGAGAACCTTTTTCCCATCAGTCGTCGATTCTTCGAGCTATATGGCCATTGCTACTTCAGCTTACCAATCCGGTGGGTTATGTCGGTCACTCTAGTTCTACTCCGGATATTTTCATTTCTAAGTTTATCACGCAGAGAAACCCCGAGCATAGCCCACGTTTTCTCAGTTTGCAGTAAA
This sequence comes from Parnassius mnemosyne, assembly GCA_963668995.1. Lineage (NCBI taxonomy): Eukaryota > Metazoa > Arthropoda > Insecta > Lepidoptera > Papilionidae > Parnassius > Parnassius mnemosyne. Next base: position 63,383,633 of record CAVLGL010000093.1, read on the forward strand.
TTTTAATATAGACTAGGTCATAAAAACGACCGTGAGCAATCCAATGTAAATTAATGTGTAGTGAAATAGCCTATGAATATGTCAAGTTGTGGTTCCTAATGTTCTTTTTTATATAGTAATGGTGATCAACGAGCAAAAAGTCCATCTGATTGTAAATGGATGCTGTGGCCAATAAACATCTACATCTATTCTCGATTAAGAGCCAAATTGAAGATGCGTTCTCACCCTTGAGCACTACAATAGAATGCACCGTTTTCAGTAAAAATAATGTATATTTATTTATACTCACTATAGGAAACGCAGCATCATTAAGCTGCTATTTTATGCTGATAATCTGTGAGAGAGTGGTTCTACCCCTATCAGCCGACCTATATAATATATAATATAGCTACAGTGAGGCTCTAACATGTAAAATAATTTTATTATTGAAATGTACATTATTAATTATATCCACATAGAATATGAATTTTAATATTAAGAAATTGGCGTTTATTTTTTTAATCTATTAGAAAAGGCATCGATTTATCGGAAAATATGGGTCGGGCGAGTAAGAAGTTAAATCACTTCGCGCCTGTAGAGAACAGTGTCGACTATGAAAACTGACTGGTGTGTGTCAAAATTATTTTCTTTCGTTTTCTTGGCAATAAAATGTAGAAAAAATTATATGTATGTAAATTTAAAGCTTGTTAATTTAATGGCACAAAAATTTCCTTTTTTTTTAAATTAGCATTACCGTGTAATGGTAGTGTAAGAATATCTAATACCCCATATTGCTATGTGGGTATCGTAACAGACGAAAGAGGGAAACAAACTAATAAATGGGCAGCAGCGTCTTCCGAGGAACAACTAAAAAAACTGCTCTTGATAACCCGCCTGTAAATCTTGGAAACTATTGTAAATATCCTCCTTATGGTGCAATCTATGGGGGAGGCATATGTCCAGCAGTGGAATTTTGATAGGCTGTGACGGACGGTAACGGCGGTAAATAGCATTAATATATACAAACCTACTCTAATTCTATTTCACATTGCGAATTATAGAAGTAATTGGATTCTTTCGTATATGATTTTTATTCCATAGGTAAATTCCATTTTAAATAAGCAATCCGTCTGTACAGGTACGAAACTTGAGTTAACTAAAATCGATCTATCACAATCATAAAGACACTAGAACAGTAGTTAGAAATGGTTACTTTGACAGATATATTAGTTGTACAAAATATTAGTGTAATACACGAACTAAAGTACACAAAAGGACAATGTCAGATCGTGCCACACCATGTACAAAAAAAGTAAGTGTACACGCTAAGCTTCTAAAATTGTATCATAAATCCAACCAAACTTTGCCATGTGTCATGCTTTATTTCCGTTGTTTAAATGTTGTGTTATTTTGTGTTAATATGTGTATGTTATGTTAATTTAATAACATATTATATTAATTTAATTAACCTGGAATTTTAGAAGAAAAATAAATTTAAATTCTATATACATCCCAGTACTAGAAAACCAATAACGGTGAGCATGTCGCCGGTTAAGGTTACTCTTAGTTTGTCCATTCTTCATTAATATGCCAATTTTGTCTATTATCTTCCGTGTAGCTAATGGTGTGGTGTCCCTTGCCGCTAAACTACTAAAATATTAAAATATTTTTTATGAATAAACCTCACGCTATACTAGCGTTTAGCTGTTTTCGTAGGTGGATCAACGAACTAAGTGTTCTATTACGAAATGAGTGTTCTATTCTACCAACCCTTGGTTGCTAAAATAACCTACTTATAAGGATTTGAAATAATTTGCTTAATAATTGTTTCGATTAATAACTCTCATTTCTGAAAGGGGTTTAAGGCTTGGGCGGTGAAAATTTTCACCGCGCTTTTCCCATTTCCCTCCCCCCTCCATCAACATGGTAGCGGAATTACACGTTAGACTACCCCAGGAGGGTACCAGCACCCCTGGAGAATCCCTCGCTGAGCAGATAAGCTTGCATGCACGCATGCACGCTCGTAATGACGCACGTACGCACACATACCCGCACGCAATGACGCACGCACTCACGCTCGAAAACATTTCAAGCGACTTCAAAAAGAAGGAGGTTCTCAATTTGACTGTATTTTTTTATGAATATTACCTCAGAACTTTTTTATAGGTAAACCGACTTTGATGGTTCTTCTTTTATTTACAAACTGGTGCTTACCATGGGGCCCCATATAAATTAAATCACGATCTGACCAATAGGTTTGAGTTATCCTTAGTAATGCGTATTTAATTTACTTCGACGACATTGATGATGTTCTCATTTTATCTATATTGAAGAAGTTTGTACAAAATTTTTAATTTTACCACTTGTTATTTTTTTCTTAATTTGCGACATTTGCAAAAATCCCCACTATTTTTCTCTCAAGCAGGCAGAAACCTATGATGCCACTGAAGTATTTTAATTATTTTACTAATAATAATTAGCTTTATTGTCAACCATACCATAACTATTTATTTAATTAAAGAAAATCAAATGTTACACAACAAAGAATCAATTTAATTTCAATTAGTTACATAGGTTAATTTCACAGTAACGCTGAGCATACCACTTTACAAAACCACACGTGCGAATGTACCCGCCTAACCGCAAAAAGGTAAAGTTTTATCGGATATACTCACCTAATGGTTATTTGTGTGTAAATTTTAAAGTAAATGAGCATCATTTTCGTGATATTCAATAAGTCATAAGCTTAGATTATATTTTGTTTCTGAAATAATTCATTATAAAATTATTCGATGTGATTAAATTAATCACGTAGTTAATGTAGTACCAGATAATTTTTATTTTGTATCTTCCGCTAAACAGCAATGCGTACACTGATGTGTTCCAGTCAAAAAGGTATAAAGAGCCAGTATAACTACAGGCTGTGAAGTATTCCATTTTAGGCAAGTGAGTTGACAACGCATTTGTAGCCTTCTTTGTATGAAGTTGGTTGATATGGTTGCAATTGTACATGGACTGCAGAAGTCACTTAACCAAGTGGACTGTCAGTGCGTTAGACTTAAGTTTTTTTTAAATCTACTTCCTAATAATGTGCCAAGTGGCATGCATTACTTCAAAGACTAGAGAAATTATTATGCCCAGAAGTTCGCCTGGGTAAGTACCACCATCTTATCTATTTCTGCCGCCAAATAGTCGTTCCTGCGTTTTGGTTTGAAGGTAACAAAGACCAATATAATCAAAACCTGTAAGGTTTTCTACCTTAGTCCACACTACCCTAGTTCTACCCTAGTCACAATGCATCTGCAACCTTTTTTGCGCCGGTGTACATGGTCAGTTATACATACTTTTTATGCAAAAAGGGTGACAAACGAGCACACAGTTTACCTGATGGTGAATGGACGCTATGGCCCATAGATATACCTACACCTATTCTCGATTAAGAATCAAAATGCAAATCCGTTGTCATCCTAAGGTCTAAGATGGATAGACCGTCCTCAGAGATAATAAGTCCTCAAAGATGACAAGGAATCCGTAGTTGACTTTACGTGGCTAGTATAAAAAAGAATAAAAAGAAACATAAGCATTCTTCTTTCCACCATTGCTTTACGGAACAGTAGAGGTAAACAGGTCTTCTTCTCTTGCTATGGGGAGGATTTGTTTTAATCCTTGAACTGGTTAGAAATGCCGAATGGTAATGGATGTTTGGGAATGAATATTCAAAAGTGGACTTTTGAAGGGATGTAATGATAAGGAACGATGTAGCGATTGGCAGGCGGTTTGACTATCTCTAGTACCAGCCGTCTCGCACGTATGACGATACTATCTGTCTCCGATCTGGCAACTTGACGTGTGGCGTAAACGAGATGGTTATACTAACCGTTATCTGTTGGAAGCCATAAGATTTCTCTGAGATTTCTCATAAACACCACTTACGACACCCACGGGACGAAATGAAAGGGCTCTCTTATGCTCCCGGCACACGGAAAACATCCTCAATGGAATAAAAACTTAATAATTTTAAAATTATAACCTATTATATTATATTACAAAAAAGGAAAACTGCTAGTTACTTAAATATCCAATACCAGATTATTAACATTGGACATTTGATTTTAATTTGTTTTAAGCATTTGGAGTTAGTAAGTGCACGTTAATGTGTACAGATGTGTCATATAGTAATTAAAATAATTAAATAAGTATGTGCTTAGCCGTGACCTCGTTATAACAATACCGGTAGTTACTGTGACATACCTTAGTTATATTTGTGTTTGTGATTTTGAATAAAACTATTTTTTACGGATTTTATCGCGTTTAATTTTACTATTTTAATTCCCGACGTTTCAGGTGTTTTACAGCAACCCATGGTCACGGGGGGGACTTTGTGATTTTTTAGCTTAATCTAGAATAGGTACTAAAATGTAAAACAGTCCCTTCAACCGGAGTGCCAGGACCACTTGCACCTCGCCTCCATCAACCCCACCCACTGTCATGCAGACACTCACTTCAAGCAAACCAATCAAAACTATTCCAACTCCTGAGTTGCAGCATTGGATGACAACCATTGACCTGTGCCATAACGAGGTATGCTCCATCGCTACAGAAGGAAAACTTAACTCGGATCAAAAAATGCGCATCAGCTCGCTTTGTCGAAAAGTAGTCACGGAAGGGTCGCCCTAGGCGAAAGTTTATCGACCAAATTGGCGATATATTAAAAATGGGCCAAATCAAGAGTACCTTTAACCGACGAGCGTGTATGCGTAGGTATATGGATGTGGAGGAAGCGAGAGAGGTGTGTCAGGATCGTGCCAAATGGAAGTCCATAATCTCTGCCTACCCCTCTGGGTGACAGGCGTGAGTGTTTATGTATGTATGTATGTAAGTCACGGTACATCACAATTGGTAGTCCAGTACATGTCCCTCAAAATGGATGCCACTAAAGCCCAGACCTCCATCGTATCTCTGCAGAACCAACTTGATCTGTCCCAAAAGCTGCAGGAACTCAAGAATAGTATCGAAGAGTCATCAAAACCGGACTCTGGAACCACTTTTGCGGACATGGTCAAAAGAGGTTGCCAAACCCTCATTCGCCCAAACAATCTTAGTACCCTTGCAATTTATCCGAGGCACAAGTCCAAATCCAGTGATGACACGAAGTGCCTCTTACAAAAAAAATTATATCCTCAGAAGAACTCAAACTACATGTTCGGGGCATGAGGAAGGTCAAAAATGGCGGAGTTATAATTAGCACTGAGACAAAAGAAGATATCGACAAATTAAAAAACTCCGAGAAGCTTGTATTTTCTGGCCTCACCATGGAAGAGCCGAGTAAACGACGTCCAAGTATTGCAACTGTTGCCCTCACGGATAAAGAAGTGTTCGAGTGCATTTTCGAACAAAATATTGCTGATAAATTTCCCAATGCCACGCGTGAGTCCTTCCTGGCAACAGTCAAACTGAGCCATAAATCAGATAAGAAAAACCTTCCTACCTGTAACTACATTTTCGAAGTGCCACCAAGCATCAGGAAGGCCCTAATCAATCAGGGACGAATATATATTAATTGGACCTCATGCCCAGTTAGAGACTTTACAATAATAACAAGATGCTGCAACTGCCAGCAGTTTGGTCATTCAGCCAAATTTTGTCGGGAATATAACCATACATGTAACTACTGTGGAGAACTTGGGCATTCCTTTAAGGTATGTAATAACAAAACGCATGCCCCCGTTTGCGCGACGTGTAAACGGTTTAAAAGAAAATGCGACCACAAAACTGGTGAAGAAAGCTGTCCAGCACGTAAATTCGCAGAGGACAAATATATCAACTCCATAGACTACGAATGCGCTTAAGAGCGCCGCGTATTATATTATTTATTTAGCTCTTAAATACTAGTTTTAGTTTATCTTTAAGCTTAAGTATGGCGAATCAATTACTCAATGACCTAGACAACTTTTCTGTGCCTGACGCTAAAACATGTAATGTTAATGACTGTAAACACTTCCTTTCACGTTCTGAAAATAAGTTAATCTTACTTACACAAAATATTAGAAGCATAAGTCGAAATATAACCGGGCTTGAAGTTTTGTTGCATAGACTGAATATAAAATGTGATATTATTGTCCTTACAGAATGTTAGCTGTCAAACCTCCCACCCCACCTACCGATTCTAAATGACTATTCTTTACACAAAACCGAGAAAAACATTAATCAAAACGACGGTTTAGTAATCTATGTTAGTAATAATTTGAAAGGAACTGTCACAGAAACTACATTCCAGGATAGTAATTGCTTAATCTTTCGAATTAATTCCGAGACGATTGTTATTGCAATTTACAGACCTCCTTCACAAAATATTGATAGATTTCTACAGTCCCTTGATATTACCTTAAACAAACTTAGTACGTATAAAAATATAATCCTAACCGGTGACATAAATATTAACATTACCCCTGGGTAAACAGATAACCATGCACATTACCACCCTCCAAATCAAAGCGGCTCTTGTTTAGACGATTTTGTGATTAAATCAAATATACCTTCTTTAACATTAGTTACTAATTCCACGCTTACTGATCATCAAGCAATTTTACTAACATTACAATTAGCCTTACCTAGGAAAAACTGCATACGCAACTACACTAAATTCCATATGACGAACCTTGAAAATCACATTCGTAGCATTAATTTTGACTTTGTTTATTGCTCTGACGATGCAAATACGTCCTTGAGTTACTTTATAAATTCTTTACAATACGCAATAATCAATAATACATCAACAATAAAACTGTCACGTAAGTATTATAATATTAAATCTTGGATAACACCTGGTCTTGTCCGCTGTATAAGAAATAGAGACAAACTTCATTTAAAATCTAAACTTTCTCCTGATAATTTAATACTTTCTGTTACTTATAAAAGATGTAGGAATTTTTGCAATAAACTATTAAAAAACCTCAAAATACAATATGATAAAAATGTTTTACAAAAGTCCGATAAAAACAGTAAACTTGTATGGAAGTTCATTAAAAATAATACCTTCAGTTCAAAAAATCTTGGACCCCCACTTGATCTACTGTCATTAGACAAAAGCTCAAACGAAGCAACCAGTAAAGTAAATAATTATTTTATTGATGTTGGCAAAAAAAAAAAATAGCAGAGACAACTTTAAAATTAAGCAACACTCGTAATCCAATTTTATGCCCACATCCTTTTCTAAGTTAAATTCTTTTGTATTGTAAAATACCGATATTGATGAGGTTTTAAGTATAATATCTGGCTTAAAAGAAGTTTGTGCAGTTGGATGGGACAATATACCTAATCGCATATTCAAAAGATTTAAACATTTACTGGCCGACCCGTTAACACATATCTTTCAATTATGCCTAACAAATGATATTATCCCGTAAGTGCTTAAAAAAGGAGTGGTTTCTCCTATTTACAAAGCTATTAATAAAAAATTAGTTAATAACTATAGGCCGATTTCAGTTTTACCTGGTTTATCAAATTTTAGAAAAGATCATAAATACCAGGTTAATAAAATATCTGGAAAATAATAACTTGATGTCAGACAGACAATTTGGTTTTAGGCCTAAGAGATCATGTAATAATGCCTTACACTAATGGTATGCACTCAATTGGGATTTTTAGACCTTGCCCAAGCATTTGATACTATCTCTCGCCCCATACTATTGCAGAAGCTTGAAACACTTGGCATAAGGGGAACTCAACTACAATTTTTTCCGATTACCTCAGTGATCACTTTCAATGTGTAAAAATCGGTGAGTATACAAGTACTGAATTACAAAACAGCTCTTATGGAATCCCACAGGGCAGTATACTGGGGCCCACATTGTTCCTATATTATATAAATGACTTATGCAATCTTCAACTTCAAAATGGTGTCATAATGTCGTATGCGGATTCTCAGCTAAATCACGAGATGAGGTTTATAAATACGCTCAGCAAGGCTTTAACATAGTGTCTAATTGGCTTATAAATAATCTCCTACATTCAAATGACGCAGATAAAACACAATATATGTTATTTTAATGAGAAATAATAACATACCTACTCACCTAAATATTTACGCTCATCATTGTAACTCGTATGATGACACTGCATGTGCATGTCCCGCATTAACAAAAACAAACAATATGAAATATCTAGGTATCACGCTTGACACAAATTTAAATTTCCGCAAGCACGTCGATGTACTTTGTGCTAGAGTTCGTAAATTAATATATATGTTTAAATATCTTTGTAACATCGCTGACTTGAAATTGATAAGACAGGTCTATTTAGCTTTGTGTCAATCCATACTCACTTATGGCATTACTTCCTGGGGTGGTACTTCTAAAACAATATTGCTTCCACTAGAACGTACTCAGAGAGCAGTTCTAAAGGTAGCCACTTTCCGTCCATTCATGTTTCCTACACATCAACAGTGATTGGCATGTAGAAAGAATGGACTTAGTTTGTGTAAAGTCTCAAAACAAACACGCATTTATGAACAAATTTTACATATTTTTAAACCCTTTCTATATAACAAGCTCAACAAGTCACTAAAGGTCCAAGTTATAACAATTGTAATATAAGTGTAAGGGAATGTCTAAATAAATTAAATTACGAAGACACAGAGAAGTTGTTAGAAATTCTAAAATAGTTTGTATTAATTGTAGGTAACAAATAATTGTTATTTATTTATTTTATTTATTATATAATATAGTTTAATTATTTAAATATCTAGTGTTCTACATTATTAAACCGATTGTATAAGTGATGTCTGAAACACAGGTACTCAACCTAGTTCAGGCAGGTAGCTAATATTATAAACTTGACTTTTCTATTTTTCTTTTGTAGATTCTATATTATTAAGCTACACATAGTGTTAATTTTATCATAGCATGTTATTTTTGTTAGACTTATTGTTACTTTAATTAATTGCAATCATATTTGTTCCTGTATGTAAACATATGTAATTGGAAATGAAATAAATATTTATAATAATTATTATTATTTGGGGCATCTATATAGTTTACTCATCTGGTTGGGCTGTATAAATATATAATTGTAAATGAAAATGATAAATATACATAAATATCAACAAAATAAAATAAATACATAAAAAAATAAAATAAAAACCCAACCAGATGGAAGCCCTCGGCAGGGGAGACCAAACGACCGAGGGTTAGGGGGAAAGGGAAAGAAACCGGCGGACGATGCGGGCGGTATCGAGAAGTACCGCCTTCTGCATTTGAGCTTGGAGCGGTCCGTCACGTTATTATTATTATTATTATTATTTATTTTTTCAAAAATCATCGAGTAAAATAAATAAAAATGGAACAAGTCAATATTGTAACGAATGTAGAACATAAACATTGATTCAAAATTCACAAAAATCTTAAAATATTCCCATTTCGTATGCAATTAAGAAATCAAAATTGATTTTGTTTAAATAAATGCCTAACTGTGAAAGCTTTAAATTAAATTTTACACACAGATTTATTTTGTATGCTAAACTAACGAGAAGCCTAATTAAAAATTTAATTGAAAATGCTGATTAAGGTAATAGATTAAACTAAGCGTTGAGGCTGGTGAATATTTGTTTCGAATAACTCTTTTAAATATTTTTATCACTGAAAAATAAATGGAATTTTTCTTTAGTGGCACCTTTGTACCGACAAGCGCTGAACATGAGTATAACAATACGTAATAAGTTGGACGCGGCAGGAGGCCTGGGATCAACAGTACTCTTCTGATGAGCAATGATAATGATAAAAGTGACAATAACCTCATAGTTAAGAATGCAATGAGTTGCGGAATAAAATCCACACAGAACAAGTATCAGGTCTTTTTTTATAGCATAAAGGTGACAAGCCAGGACACAGTCCACCTAAAGGTAAAGGGTTGCTGTGGCCCATCATCATTACAGCCTTTCATAAGTCCACTGCTGAACATAGGCCTCCCCCAAGGAATGCCACAAAGAACGGTACTGAGCCACCTGCATCCATCGACATCCTGCATGTCTTACCAGGTCATCACTCCATCTCATGGGGGGTCGCCCTACACTTCGCCTACCGGTACGAGGCTGCAATTCAGAAACCTTTCTTCCCCATCGGTTGTAGGTTCTTCGAGCTATATGGCCGGCCCACTGCAACTTCAGCTTACTAATCCGTTGGGCTACGTCGGTCACTCTGGTTCTACTGCGGATATCCTCATTTATAAGTTTATCAGGCAGAGAAACTCCGAGCATAGCCCTCTCCAAGGCTCGCTCAGCGACCTTCAGCCACCTCATATGGCCTCATGAAGGAACACGTCTCAGATCTGTAAGTCATCACTGGCAACACGCACTGGTTATATAATTTCGTTTTATGGTTTTGAGGAATGTCTGACGAGAAGATGTGTTGTAGTTTCCCGAACGCTGCCCAGCCGAGTTGAATCCGTCGATTGACTTCTCGGTCGAAGTTAGACTTACCGAGGCGGACTATTTGTCCCAGGTAAACATACTCATTAACAACTTCAAGCTTAGTGCTCCCAACAACTACCGGCATAGGTGTGACATGGACATTAAATATGATCTTTGTTTTGTCCATGCTCATCTTAAGACCTATCCGTTGGGAGACACTATTAAGGTCATTGAGCATGGTGCTTAGATCCTCCAGCGATTCTGCCATAAGGACTATATCGTCAGTAAATCTAAGGTGGGTGATGTACTCGCCATTGATGTTAATACCGTATCCTTTCCAGTCCAGAAGCTTGAAAACGTCTTCCAATGCAGTGGTGAAGAGTTTCGGGGATATAACGTCACCCTGTCACTTACACCTCTCTGCAATTGGATAGGTTTCGTACTCTGGTTCTGAATTCGGATATATGTATATTAGATATACTCAAATCTTCATACGTGAAAAATATAATTTAGTTAGCCGTGGATTTAGTTGTACAAGCACTTCAGTACTTCGATATATCGGCAGTTAACTTGGCACCGCTGAAGGGACTGAGTATCGCCCAAATTTCGACGGAATCAAAGGCTTTCTCATGGTCTACATACGCCAGGCATAGTGGCAAATTGTACTCCTCGGATTTCTGTACAACTTGCCGAAGGGTATGTTTGTGGTCTATGGAGCTTAAGCCCTTTCGGAAACTGGCTTGTTCGGGAGGCTAGTAGTCATCAAGTTTACGCACGAGACGATTCGTAATGACTCTCTAAAACAGCACGTAGAAGCGGCTCAGAAGGAAAATCGGTCTGTAGTTCTTCAAGAGAGCGTTGTCACTTTTCTTGAAGGACAAGGCCTCCACGCTTCTGGGCGTCGCTCAGACTGACGTCCGGGATATCTCCGGAATAGTGTCGGATAAGACTCGCTCTTGGATCGTTACTCACACTTGCGTGTGGCTCCAACTATGACGTGTACAGCTGCCCATAGAACCTCTCAATCTCACTCAAAATCTCAGGTGCCCCGGAAACGATGCTGCCACACTCGGTCCTCAGCTTTGACAGTTGGCTCTTTCTGGCAGACAGATCTCTGGCAAAGACTTTGGAGCCTTGGTTCCGCTCGATCGCTTCTTCAATACAAGCTGTATTAAAATTGCGTAAGTCCCGCCGCATGCATTTGGAGATCTGTCTGTTCAGTTGTTTGTATGCTGTCAAATCTGTTGCAGAATGTCGCATCATCTCCCATCTAACAGCCATGAGATTAAGAGTGTGATCGGAGAGTTTTTGTGTTCTGCTGTGGCGGGTCTTGCAGAACTTAGCTCTGACCGCATGGACAGTTTTCACGAGTTTGTCGTTTATATCGTTTACTTCATTGCAGTTTTCTAGGCACTGAAAACGGTTTTGTAACTCGAGCTAAAATGTTTCAGGACTTTGAAACAGAACACGAGGGGAACGGATCGTTGACTTCATTAGACGAGACCTCTCCAACTTAACGTTTAGGTTCAGTGTGCCTCTAAACATTCGGTGATCGCTACCAGTTTTCACCCTCGCGATCACGGAGACATCACGGAACAGTTGTCGTCTGCTCGTCATTATGAAGTCAATCTCAGTTTTTGTCGAACCCTCGGGCCTCGACCAGGTCAACTTCCTGTGGGGCCGCTTCTGGAAGTAAGAGTTCATCATAAAGAGTCCCTCTTTCTCCATGAAGTCGGCCAGCTGCTGGCCTCTTGGGTTCCGTTGCCCTGTTCCAAATTTCCCTACTTTCAGCTCACCGTTTTCTCTTGTGCCTAGTTTTGCATTGAAGTCTCCCATTAACACCGTATATTGGGTTATGGAGGAATGCATGGCTCTAGAGATATCCTCATACATTTCCTCCACCTCCTCATCGGGGTGTGCCGAGGTTGGTGCGTAAACCTATATGACCTTCAGCGAATACCGTTTGGTGATTCTGAGTGAAAGGTACGCAACCCTCGTCGACACACTCTCGATCTTTACAACGTTGTTAACGACAGACTTGTGTACGATAAATCCGACACCTCCTTGGGACAGATGGTCGCCCTCCCGATGAAAAAGCAAGTTGCCGGATTCGAGGATTACCGTGTCCTCCTCCTCTCTTCGGACTTCGGATAATGCTATAATATGACAGCGTAATTTGTCTATCTCTTCTTCCAGCCCCACGATCTTCTCGTCAGTCCTCAGGGTGCTTGCGTTGTACGTTGCCAGGTCGAGTCGTCTAAGGTGGCAACGGAACCTCCACCGGAGATTCTTAGCACCCCCTGCCCCGCCGTTACCCTGGTCGCCACCGTAGCCAGGAATAGCAGGGCCACCGCGGACTGGGGGCCGTCTCTTTGTTACTATCTTCATAGGGGGGTATTTGCCATAGTTGCCACGCTTGGCGAGCGGGTAGGCAACCGCAGTTTTTTTTATTGTAATTTCGGCTACTATCAGGAAGATGCTGCTGCCCATTTCCTGCCCATATGCCTATATGCCCCTGCTGTGGCCCATACACATCTACGTATACCCTTAATTAGTCAGTCGAATAGAGAAATTTCACCTTATTCGAATAAGGACAAATATCTCACTCTATTCAAAAGTAATTATTTTAATTTGATTAAAAATAGAGAAAACAATGCATCTCCGAGCATCACTTTTAACAATTAATGTTTTACCATATTTCAGTACATACAACTTATTTTTTAGGAAATAATTATATCTGTTTACTACTTCCAGTAAGCTTAAAGTTTTTATGTTAATATTGTTTCATAACAGTAGACGAACGGCAGATTCTAATCCACAATTTTCGAATTATTTCGTTTATTTAAATACAAGCACGCAGCTTACAAACATACATTTCATAAGGATAAACATTTGAATCTACACACCACAATGTTTACGTGGTAGATCAATTATGCACCTATATTAGTAAGTATAGTTATATACGAATGTGTCGGCTCGACCGGGGAAGGACCACACTCTCACGGAATACTAGCGTAAAATAGCACTTTAACATTGTGTGGAGTTTCGTGTGGAGAGTGTAGAGGGCCTAAGACCTTTTTACTGGAAACGAGGCATTCTATCTTAGCCCTCAGGGGTGATAACGTATCTAAATTTTGATTCTTACTCGAGGAGAGATGTAAATATCTATGAGCCACAGCATCCACTTACCACCAGGTGGACTGCGTAGATACTCGTTTGTCACTCTTCTTCTATAAAATAAAGTTTGTAGTATATTATGTAAAACGTTTCCACAGTACAAGTGAACTCCTAGTTTGATGGTTAAGTCTTTAGTTTGTTAAAAATAATCTTCTTGTTTCAAACATAATTTTTTTAAAGTAGGACTGTTTCATTTAAGTCGTCTGTCTTAACAACAAACAGTGTCGCTCATTTTTCTTGAAACACTGTTATAATGCACACATCTTTTATCGCGTATTGTGCTATGACAAAAAATATCGTCAAGTCCTTCGCTAGTCCGGTAGACCATTGTTAAAAGCGTATGAAAAGAAAAATGCATGAAGTACTTTAAAAGAAGATTTAGTGTTTCCCTAGAAATAAAAGAAAATTTTTGCAAAACAGATTCGTAAAATAAAATTTTTATTTCAAAATAAATTAGGCAGCAGTGGATTACGTAACAATGTTGGGAATCGTTTACCGATGGGTATCACTCAGTAAATACATAAGTAATATATAAGTACATAAAGCAGTTGCACTGCTTTATGTACTTACATTGTGATTATAGTACTGTCTCATTGGTCTAGACGTCGTAAGCGCGGTGATTGATCATGAGGTCTCGGGTTCTATAGGCGTGCTGAGCCAAAATCAGGTTTTTCTGTCATGAAATCCTCAGTAGCAGTCCGGAGTCATAAGTTAGCGGTGTTCCATCGCCGTGCCTCGGAAAACACGTAAAGCCATTGGTCCTGTACCTGATCTCTCTCGGGTCGTGACGGTTTACCGTCCCATCGGACTATGAGAGTGAAGGAATAGAGTGTGCACCTGTGCTTGTGGATACACTCGAGAATAATATTCCTGAAATTCGGATTAAAGGACATTATTATTATGATAATATGTTTTATATATATAGTACGACATCGACTCATCTATGAGCGATATTTATCATATAATCCTTTTATATACATGATCACCGTCATTACCATAACAGTTATTTACATGTCAGCTGCTGAACATGGCCTCAAAGAATTGGCACAGAACACGGTCCTGAGCCACCTGCATCGTTCTACTTTATACATAACATCGATTATGTACTCTTTAGTAGTATAATACGATAAAACCCTTAATGAAAAATTACGGCTTAGTAAAAATTTTAAAGTTTTTGATACATAAGGCATGCATTTGCTGTAAAAGCGTACAGTAATGTGGTGTATATATGTCATAATTCGTGAATGGAACTAAGATTCTATCACACTTTCTTAGACACTTCCTATCATTTAAAAATTTCATTATAAAGTTATCTTATATTTTATGGAACATTGCAAAAACAAAGGACTTTGAAATTAATGAAACATTGTAAGCCTTCCTAACAGAGATGGATGACGGCTTTTCTTACTCTTAAAGACTTTCCCTTTTAACAATAAAGCTGTCTACTAAATGTTCCAAAATAATCTTTCAAATTTTTGATTGCTTAATCTATACATATTATAATAAATCTGTAGGAAAGTCGTGTCTGTAATTCTCATATTTTCCGGAAAAACGAAGTTTAGGGGACTATATAAAGGCTATTAAAGCCAAGTTATTGGTTTTTTATTGTCAAATTATAGATTGAATATGCGTGGCATCTGACATTTTCATGCTTCAAGCTGATGAGAACTGGCGAGGCTTGCGTAGAAGTCTTGTTCCCGTATCGAAGGCCTTGGGTCATTGTACTACAGGAATAGGTAAGTTATTTACATAATAGTCTATTATAAACAACATATTTATTTTCAGGGAAAGTGTTGTCTAGGTATATTATATTTCGTATAATCTTGTTTTACATTATTATCAGCTCGTTAAACTCTGCTGACATGGGCCTTTTCCCATTATGACTTGGAAATGCTTCAGAAAATATCTCAAATAACGCATCTGCGATTCCTCCTGTATTTAGCAGAGTCTTATAGAAGGTAGTGATCATTAACCATGTATTTTTTTTATTTTATAGTGTAGGGTGACAAACGAGCACACAGTCGACCTGATGGTAAGAGGCTGCTGTGGCCCATAGACATCTACATTTATCCTCGTTTGCGAATCAAAATGCAGATGCGTTGCCACTCGTGAGAACTAAGATAGAATGCCTCGTTTCCAGTAAAAAGGGTCTACGGTTCTCTACACTGACTATACGAAACACAGCAGTGTTAAGCTGCTATTTGACGCTGGTATTCTGTGAGAGCGTGGTCCTTCCCCGGTCGAGCCGACCCATTCGTGCTACAACTATACTACTAATATAGCTGCAGCATAGTTCTACCACGTAAAACTCTCTCTACCATGTATAAAAAAGATGTTTACATGTTTTCACCTAGTATGTTGATACTCAGAAATGAAGTTAGTTGAATGACTCTTTCGGCACCACTGTAAAGTTTAAAAACATTATTGTAATTCTTATTAAAAGTTGCGTGACTAAAGCTATTTTATTTAACATACTTACATTTCATTCATATAGCTTGGCTGGTATCATTTACAAGAAAAAAATTAGTAATTACTTAGGCGGAAAGCAGTAACATTAGTTTTTATATGATGTCATATTTTGTTAATCGCATTGTATTTTTTTTAAACTGAAGTGACGAACGAGCTCACTGTCCATTTGATAGTAAGGTTTTATACGAGGTAGAGCTATACTGCAGCTGTATAGTTGTAGCTTGAATGGGTCGGTTAACGAGGAAAGACCACGCGCTCACAGAAAACCAGTATAAAATTGTAGTCAAAAGCAACTGTAAAAAGTTACGGTGAGAGACCATTTTTACTAGAAACAGAACTGAAAAATTTTGTTCTGCAGCATATGCTCTAACAAAGATGCAGCATAATATGTTATGAAAAAGCCTTTCTTGTGTAGAATAGCCAGATTAGTTAAATTATTTTCATAGTATAATATCGTAAGGAATC
The DNA here is from genome assembly GCA_963668995.1 of Parnassius mnemosyne. Lineage (NCBI taxonomy): Eukaryota > Metazoa > Arthropoda > Insecta > Lepidoptera > Papilionidae > Parnassius > Parnassius mnemosyne. The sequence continues at coordinate 63,400,128 of CAVLGL010000093.1, forward strand.
TTGCTATGGCGTCATCTGACCGATATTGATACTATTTTAATTTGGCCGAACCCCGACGATTCTCTTAGAGAAATATATAAATTATCGTCTTTAAATACGCTTTTAAAACAATGTCCAAAAAATATGCAAGACCCATTTTTGGAAATAAAAAAATATTATGCAAACATGTTAAAATAGTTATCACGCTATTAAAGAGCACACGATAAGCACTGGGGATGGGGTGATCGCTACAATCTTTTTGGTTTCATTTTTAATTGGTAATCATACTATGTGTATTTTGAATCAATTTTAATAAACAGTTACGCTTGGTTACTTACAGGTACTCCCCAGGACAAAGAATCTTCGAATCTGTGGTAAAGCACGGCTTTTCTTAAAGTACTCCTTTGATCTGTTTTGAATAAAAATAATTTCCCGATTCCATTCTATTCTATTCTATTCTACTTTATTCCACTCCATTCTATTACAATATTTTTGGCTTAATATAAGCGTAGAATGTAATCATTTAATAATATTGCATTTAACAAATAAGAGTTGAGCGAATACACGACAGAACTTCAACTTTATCAGCTACAGTGAAAGTTATCTTTCAAATGAATGGATTTTAAAGTAAGCTATTGTGTGAAATAAGCCTGCATGTTTAGTTTAATTGGTTTTGTAGAAATTACCTTAAATGTAAGGTAATTAAACTAAGCTATAATAATAAGAAAAAGAAATTAAATAAAGTTAAATACAAAAACAAATAAAATTGTTAAAAATTTAACTATTTGTGTATTATTTACTGCACATACACACATACATACATTACATAAGTGTAGATATGTTAATAAAAATATATATAGGTGAATCCAATTTTGAATCATATGCTTTATAAGAATATATGGAAACAACTTTCAAAGTTCACAAAGGCAATTTGCTTTTATCTACGAAAATCTGTCTAACGATCAATCTGACTTTGTCAATATAATGTTACATGATTTTAGATGTAATTTAGTTCATTTATTTATAACCAGCTGTGCCGGCGACTCTGTTCGTACTTTTGTCATGTTATAGGATGATGATTTATTTGTTAAAAGTACAAAATTGTCACTAAAACCTAGAAAGATTCTAATCTGAATACAGACATTCAGTTAATCAGTTAATTTTTTTCCAAAAACCATTTTCCAATTCGCACTTGAATTTTCGAAAATCCTTTCTTAGTGTATACCTTCTAATCTATGTACTAATCTTTCTAGTAATTGCCTACGTTATAAAAGTTAGCTACTGTCCAAATTTCAGTTTTCTAAGTCATGCGGCTTAGGCAGTGTTTTGATAGATGGGCCAGTTACTCAAAACACCTTCTTTTCTTTTATATAAACAGTGATACCTGTCAACAATTGTCACAACTAAATCCACGGCTAACTAAATTATATTTCTCACGTATGAAAATTTAAGTATATCTAATATACATACATCCGAGTACAGAACCAGAGTACGAAACCTATCCAATTGCAGAGAGGTGTAAGACAGGGTGAAGTTATATCCCCGAAACGCTTCACCGTTGCATTGGAAGACGTTTTCAAGCTTCTGGACTGGAAAGGATACGGTATTAACATCAATGGCGAGTACATCACTCACCTTTGATTTTCCGACGATATATTCCTTATGGCAGAATCGCTGGAGGACCTAAGCACTATGCTCAATGACCTCAATAGTGTTTCCCAACGGATAGGTCTTAAGATGAACATGGACAAAACAAAGATCATGTTTAATGTCCTTGTCACACCTATGCCGGTTGTTGTTGGGAGCACTAAGCTTGAAGTTGTTGACGAGTATGTTTACCTGGGACAAATAGTCCGACTAGATAAGTCTTACTTCGACCGAGAGGTCAATCTACGGATTCAACTCGGTTGGGCAGCGTTCGGGAAATTACGGCACATCTTCTCGTCAGATATACCTCAAAACTTGAAAACGAGACTGTACAACCAGTGCGTGTTGCCAGTGATGACCTATGGTACCGAGACGTAGTCTGGTACCATAGGTCATCACTCGGATCACGTCACACATCACGGGATGAGTCGCTCGCGTCCGTAGGCTTCGACCACCTAATCCTAGGCCCACCCTACACGTGTCCCCCGGGTGGTGCTAAACGAGCGACAAAGCCGAAAGAACTGACTCGGCTCCTCGCCGTGTGGTAGCGGCGTAAAAAAAAAAAATACCACAACTTACTTTCGCACCATGAGGCAAAATATTAAAGAAATGGCCCCGAGTTCCCGGCGCCCCTTTAATGGGGCAGGGGTGCGAAGAATCTCCGGGAGGAAAACCGGCGACGAGGTTCGCCACCCGTCACGTTCTGTCCCCCGGAGGGGCGAAAAGTGGATTGCGGAAGCCCGTCTGGCTACATTGAACGTATGTGGAGGAATGAATGATAAGATGGATGAAGTATGCGATATGATGTATGATAGAGGAATAGACGTGTTATGTGTGAATGAGACGAAACGGAAGGGAAAGGATGCCACTACACATGGCATGTATACCGCGTACTGGTCTGGTGTAGACGAGACCGAGCGGGCATGCCAGGGAGTCGGTATCATCCTTTCAGAAAGAATGGGTCAGTGTGTAAAAGAGTATGAATGTGTAAGCCCGAGACTGCTATGGATACGAATGAAAGTGGGCTTAAAGAAGTTGTTTGTTTTAGGGGTCTACGCCCCAGACATGTCTAAGCCCACTTATATCCGAGAGCAGTTTTGGGAGTTGGTAAGGATGGTGCTAATGAAATGCAAGGTTAATGAAAATATTGTGATATTAGGCGATTTTAATGGAAGGGTTGGGGTGAGGAGGCTTGGTTATGAAAGGATATTGGGAACGTTTGGTGATGAAAGTATAAATGAGAATGGTGAAAGCCTTCTCGCCGTATGCGTGGAAAAGAATCTTGTTGTGACGAACACTTTGTTTCGTCATAGGAAGATTCACACGTATACATGGGAAAGAGGTGATGATAGAAGTATGATAGATTTCATAATTGTTGATGAAAGAATGAGGAGCGCGGTGGTAGATACAAGGGTTTACCGGGGCTCTAACGTAGGGACGGATCATTACTTGGTCTTATGCCGAATTAATGGTCTTTTCAGACGTTGGAGGCATCGGACATCTGTGTCTACCACAGCGTTACAGCGTATAAAAACAGAGAGGCTACAAGATGAAGGTGTGAAAGAGAAGTTCAAATGTAGATTGAGAGAAAATATAAGTGGTATGGCTGAATTGTGTATGAATGATTTAGACTTGGAGACTGTGTGGTATAATGTCAAGAAAGGTTTAGTGGATGCAGCTACCGAAGTATGTGGTGTAAGCAAGAGAACAAATGAAAGGAAAAATAACACGTTATGGTGGGATGATGAGGTACGGATGGAAGTTGAAGCAAAGAAGAAAGCATGGCTAGATTTACTAGCAACCAAGGCTAGTAATTCTAGCAGTATGAATGATGATATTGAAAGGAAAAAGGCGGTTTTTAGACACCTAAATAAGAGAGTAAAAGAAATAGTTGAAAGGAAAAAGCAAGAAAGAACGGATAAGAATGATAGAAGAATATCGGATAACTTCCAGGAAAACATTAAAATGTTCTGGAAACTCGTAAGAACTACCAGGGGACATTCACAACAGCCTAGAATGAATGCTATACGAGACCAGAATGGCTGTATTCTGAATGACGAAGTTTTGAGTTTAAGGAGATGGAAGGAATACTTTGAAAGCGTGTTTATGAGTGATGAGACGTTTGAATTAAATGAAATAGAAATTCCGAAAGAAGAGGAAATAGATAGAGATATAAGTATAGATGAAATAATGAAAGCAATGAAAAGTATGAAAGTAGGTAAGGCAGCTGGTTATGATAGAGTATCTCTCGAAATGCTAAGGGCTGGAGAAGGAGTGGTGGCAGACCTGCTGTACACCTTGTTTAATTTATGTTGGGAACTTAAGCGGGTACCGGGAGACTGGTGCAAAGCCGTGATAGTCCCAATATATAAGGGAAAAGGATCACAGCAGGACTGTAAAAACTACCGTGGTATCAGCCTTCTTAGCATTGTGGGAAAACTGTATGCTAAGGTACTAATTGAAAGAGTTATGAAAGAAACTGACGGAAAAATTTGGGATGTGCAAGCGGGATTTAGAAAGGGAATGGGATGTACGGATCAGGTCTTTTCCATGCGCATGATCGCCGAGAAGTTTTTGGCCAAAAACCAAAAAGTTTTTTGTGCGTTCATGGACTTGGAGAAGGCTTATGACAGAGTGGACAGGGATGTGTTATGGCAAACACTGAACTCATTTGGGTTGAGCGCTGGTCTGATACAGGCATTGAAGTCTCTATATAGGGACTCTAGTGCTTGTGTCAGGATCAACGGGGCCTACTCGGACTGGTTTGACATCCATAAAGGTGTCAGACAGGGCTGTGTAGCTTCCCCGTGGTTGTTCAACCTGTTTATGGACAGTTGTTTGGAAAATTTGAAAGTAGAAGAATGCGGGTTAAGAATGGGTGAGTTAACCGTCAAATGCCTTTTGTACGCCGATGATCAAGTCATACTTGCGTCGTCGGCAGCCGAGTTGCAAATGATGGTTACATTAATGAACAGGACATTAAAAGAAAAGGGAATGAAAGTGAACGCAAGTAAGACGAAAGTTATGGTTTTTGAAAGAGAAGAAAGTAAAACGATATGTGAAATAAGAATAGAAGGGGAGTTGGTAGAGCAAGTAGATGAGTTTGTATATTTGGGATGTGTGTTTAGCAGGGATGGTAGATATGATAAGGATATAGAACGACGAGTGAATGCAGGAAATAGAGTGAATGGGGCTCTACACTCTATTGTGAAAAGTCAGAATGTGTCCAAAAAGGCACGTATGGCAATTCACAATGCTGTGTTAGTACCTACTTTAATGTATGGTAGTGAAAGTTGGGTGTGGCAGAAGAAGCATGAGAGTAGAATAAATGCTGTAGAAATGCGGTCATTAAGGAGTATGTTAGGGATGAAGCTGAATGACAGAGTGAGAAATTGTTTAATAAGAGAAGAGTGTGGTTTGCAAGATGATGTTGTGACCAGGATTAAGAAAGGAATGCTTCGGTGGTTTGGCCATGTAGAAAGAATGAATGAGGAAAGAGTGACAAAGCAAATTTATGTTGCAGAGGTGAACGGCATAGTCGGGAAGGGTCGCCCTAGGCGAAAGTTTATCGACCAAATTGGCGATATATTAAAAATGGGCCAAATCAAGAGTACCTTTAACCGACGAGCGTGTATGCGTAGGTATATGGATGTGGAGGAAGCGAGAGAGGTGTGTCAGGATCGTGCCAAATGGAAGTCCATAATCTCTGCCTACCCCTCTGGGTGACAGGCGTGAGTGTTTATGTATGTATGTATGTATGTACGTAGTCCTTCACTGCTGGCCGGATGAGGTAGCTCAAGGTTGCTCAGCGAGCTATGGAGAGGGCTATGCTCGGAGTTTCTCTGCGTGATAAACTTAGAAATGAGGATATCCGCAGTAGAACCAGAATGACCGACATAGCCCAACGGTTTAGTAAGCTGAAGTGGCAAGTTGGCTTAGTTTCGGCAGGGCCCTCTCGGAATCGACAAGCGGCACCCACCACTGGTGGAGAAATTCATTGGACAAAATCTGTGAATACAATCGTGGGAATACTTTAGTTCGAAAGAGGAAGAAATTGGAGGATGACTAGGGATGTCGCTCTGCATGCTACTACTTTTGATATCGCCGTAGATCCCCCATTTGTGGTTGATTCAGACAATGATGGACCCAAGAACTAGAGCAAATATGGAGCACATTGAAAGAGGCGATTATAGAAACGCGCAGTACGCCTCTCGAGAATCAACCGGTTGTCTTGAGGGCTCTAAACACAAACTATTTGGAAACTAGTCGAGACCGGGCACAGTCAAGGATGGCACACGAGATGGTCTATAGCTATCTATTAACAACTATTCAAACTTTTCTTATAGTGCAGTTAGGAGTATTTCTTATAGTGCTTAAGTGCTTTTCTTATTTTGCAATTAGGAGTACCCTGTCACCATGGGTGGCACAAAATAATCAAAACTTCGGTATTACAATACAGACATACGAAAATTCAAAAATTGTATGCAAATAACCCCCTAAGTTAAATAAAAGGCAGTGTTTTCGATATTTTTTTATAAACAACAGGCGGCAATCTAGCATGCGGTTTACCTGATGGTAAAAATTGATCGTCACTCATGAACAACTGCAATACTAGGGGCATTGCAGGTGCGTTGCCAGCCAAGCCGATCTCACTGATGTCGGACCGATGTCCGGAAAAATCGGTGTTGGTAAACGATTCCACATAACAGTCGTGAGAGGAAAAAATCCCACTAAATCAGACAGTAGTGAAACACCAAGCATCCAGGTGGTGTGGTTAGTACCGTGAGTTCTATCGCGATGTGTGTTGCTGGAATTTGGTGGCTGAAATTTATTACAAACAGACATTTTAATTTTATCTATATGTATATATATATATATGTATAGATTGTTCTTTAATAAAACAATCAAATCACAAATAAATCTTGTAAATAATATATACGAGGGTGGATTGAAAAGTACTCGGCCTAACACAGATCCATTCAATTCTAAAAATCAAATCTACCCAGATTATTTAGTTCAGTTCAGACTAGTTCATTGTGTGAAGTTCGAAACGTGTGCGATAATTAGTTGTGATTTTATAAATTTATTAACAAAGTAATCGGACATAATTTCCGCGAATGGAGCAAATCGAGCAGCGTGCCGTCATTAAGTACCTCCATAAGAAGGGGCTATCATCAAAAGCCATCCATGATGACATGGTCAGTACATTAGACGATTGTGCTCTGTCATATTCATTCGTCAAAAAATGGATAGCAGAATTTAAGCGTGGTAGAGAGAGTGTGAAAGATGAACCCCGCTCTGGAAGGCCTTCGACGTCAACTACTGACGAAAATATTAAAAAAGTACTTGATTTAATAATGGGAGACCGCAGATTAAAAATTAGAGAGATAGCCGAGATTATAGGCATCTCTTATGAACGAACTCAAAACATCATTGTCAACGAGTTGGGTTTCCACAAGGTGTCTGCGAGGTGGGTTCCGCGACTGCTTTCAGTTGAACAAAAAAGGACGCGATTGACTATTTCACGCGACTGTTTGGAGTTATTTGAAGCCAATGCAGATGATTTTTTGAATCGTTTTGTTACTATGGACGAAACATGGGTTCATTACTGTACACCGGAAACAAAACAACAATCAAAACAGTGGAGAAGACCTGGTTCACCACCCCCTAAAAAGGCTAAGTCGATTTTGTCGGCAAATAAGGTGATGGCTTCAGTATTCTGGGACTCGAAAGGTGTGATTATGATTGATTATCTTGAAAGGGGTCAGAATATAAACTCTGATTACTACTGCACCTTACTACGTCGTTTACGAGAGGAAATAAAAGAAAAACGTCGAGGAATGCTCAGAAGAAAAGTCCTGTTTCATCAAGATAACGCCCGTGTTCACACGTCAGTACAGTCAATGGCTGAAATTCACAACTGTGGCTTTGAACTGTTACCGCATCCGCCGTATTCACCTGATCTGGTACCATCAGACTTCTTTCTGTTCCCTAACCTAAAAAAACACTTGGGAGGTCAAAGATTTTCGACAAACGACGAGGTCAAAGCAGCTGTAGACGCATATTTTGACTCTAAGGAAGAATCATTTTTTTTCAACGGTCTAAATGCTTGGAAGGGGAGGTGGCAAAAGTGTATTGAACTTGATGGTGATTATGTAGAAAAATAAAAATATAAAGGATTTAGTATTTGTTTATTTTCTTGGTTAGGCCGAGTACTTTTCAATCCACCCTCGTAATTGGTCATTACGTCGCTGTCATCAAAGGAAATTACACGAAATAAACCCCGACAATCTGAAGATAAATGTTTTGGCCGCCTGCCTTATTTCTTACGGTAATTTGTCACGAAACGCAGAGTACAATAAGTAAAATTGAAGATCGAGCAAATAAGTAGTCTGTGTACCCTTTGTATGTCAACTGAGGCAATATTTTTTCTTCGAGATAAGAATATTTGTGTAATTAATCCATCACTCGATCTTGTCCCGCGTATTTCGTAAAAAGCAATTATAGAAAATATCATAAAGACTTATTACATGCCATTCCAAACTCTACGACAGTGGACATCCTTAGGAAAATTCAGAATCCTATGTCGGCGAGTCGATGCTAGTGGATTATTTCGTAAATAGCGTAAATACTGTATGGACCGTTCGTTCTTTTTCTCGGTTTAATTTTTGAACAAACGAAGACCGTCTTAATAAACGTTACTCAGCTCGAGTACACGTACTTGAGTATAATCTTGAGGTTATGATCTTATTAATAAACATATCTCAAAATGCGGCTTAGGTTTACGATATCACCTGAGTCACGCACTGATCAATAAACGAAACTCTACTCTCAAGTGTGTGTACTTGAGATGCTAAAATCTGAGTGCGGGCAGTTCGTGACATGAGATCATGATTGTTGCACATAGAGATTGAAACTATTTTAAGAGAAATTAATTCATCATCATCATTCATCATTACAGCCCTTCACAAGTCCACTGCTGAACATAGGCCTCCCCCAAAGAATGCCACAAAGCACGATCCTGAGCCACCTGCATCCATCGACTTCCTGCATGTCTTACCAGGTCGTCACTCCATCTCGTGGGGGGACGCCCTACACTTCGCCTACCGGTACGAGGCTGCCACTCGAGAACCTTTCTTCCCCATCGGTTGTCGGTTCTTCGAGCTATATGGCCGGCCCACTGCCACTTCAGCTTACTAATCCGTTGGGCTATATCGGTTATTCTGGTTCTACTGCGGATATCCTCATTCCTAAGTTTATCTCGCAGAGAAACTCCGAGCATAGCCCTCTCCATAGCTCGCTGAGCGACCTTGAGCTTCCTCATACGGCCAGCAGTGAAGGACCACGTCTCAGTTCCGTAAGTCATCACTGGCAACACGCACTGGTTGTACAATTTCGTTTTAAGGTTTTGAGGTATGTGTGACGAGAAGATGTGTCGTAGCTTCCCGAACGCTGCCCAGCCGAGTTGAATCCGTCGATTGACCTCTCGGTCGAAGTTGGACTTACCTATTTGTCCCAGGTAAATATACACGTCAACAACTTCGAGCATAGTGCTCCCAACAACTACCGGCATAGGTGTGACATGGACATTAAACATGATCTTTGTTTTGTCCATGTTCATCTTAAGACCTATCCGTCGGGAAACACTATTGAGGTCATTGAGCATAGTGCTTAGGCCCTCCAGCGATTCTGCCATAAAGACTATATCGTCGGTAAATCGAAGGTGAGTGATGTACTCGCCATTGATGTTGATACCGTATCCTTTCCAGTCCAGAAGCTTGAAAACGTCTTCCAATGCAACGGTGAAGAGTTTCGGGGATATGACGTCACCCTGTCTTACACCTCTCTGCAATTGATTAGGTTTCGTACTCTGGTTCTGTACTCGGATAGCCATCGTAGCCCTACTGTACAAGCACTTCAACACTTCGATATACCGACAGTCAACTTGGCACCGCTGAAGGGACTGCAGCACCGCCCAAATTTCGACGGAATCAAAGGCTTTCGCATAGTCCACATTCGCCAGACATAGTGGCAAATTGTACTCTTCGGACTTCTGTACAACTTGCCGAAGGGTATGTATGTGGTCTATAGTGCTAAAGCCCTTTCGGAAACCGGCTTGTTCGGGAGGCTGGAAGTCGTCAAGTCTGCGCGCGAGACGATTTGTAATGACTCTCGAAAACAGCACGTAGACGCGGCTCAGAAGGGAAATCGGTCTGTAGTTCTTCAAGAAAGCGTTGTCACCTTTCTTGAAGAACAAGACCACCGCACTTCTGCTCCACGCCTCCGGTGTAATGCCACCATGGAGGACGGAATTAAAGAGCTTCTGAAGGACTTTAAGTACCGGTCTTTCACCCGCTTTCAGAAGCTCCGCTGTAATTCCATCCTCGCCTGGGGCCTTACCGTTTTTAAGGTGCTGGAGAGCCATTCTAATCTCGCTCAGACTGACTTCCGGGATATCTTCGGAATAGTGTCGGATGAGACTCGCTCTTGGATCGTTACTCACACTTGCGTGTGGCTCCAACGATGACGTGTAATGCTGCCTATAGAACCTCTCAATCTCACTCAAAATCTCATGTGTCCCGGAAATGCTGCCACATTCCGTCTTCAGCTTTGACAGTTGGCTCTTTCTGGCAGACAGATCTCTGGCAAAGACTTTGAAGCCTTGGTTCCGCTCGATCGCTTCTTCAATACGAGCTGTATTGAAGTTGCGTAAGTCCCGCCGCATGCATTTGGAGATCTGTCTGTTCAGATGCCTGTATTCTGTCAAGTCTGTTGAAGAATGTAGCTTCATCTCCCGTCTAACAGCCATGAGATTAAGAGTGTGATCGGAGAGTTTTTGTGTTCTTCTGCGGCGGGTCTTGCAGAACTTAGCTCCAACCGCATGGACAGTTTCTACGAGCTTGTCATTCATATCGTCCACTTCATTGCAGTTTTCTAGGCACTGAAAACGGTTTTGTAACTCGAGTTGAAAGGTTTCGGGACTTTGGAACAGAGCACGAGGGGGACGGAGCGTTGACTTCATTAGACGAGACCTCTCCAACTTAACGTTTAGGTTCAGTGTGCCTCTAACCATTCGGTGATCGCTACCAGTTTTCACCCTCGCGATCACGGAGACATCACTGAACAGTTGTCGTCTGGTCGTCATAATGAAGTCAATCTCAATTTTTGTCGAACCGTCGGGGCTCGACCAGGTCCACTTCCTGTGGGGCCGCTTCTGGAAGAAAGAGTTCATCATAAAGAGTCCCTCTTTCTCCATGAAGTCGGCCAGCTGCTGGCCCCTTGGGTTCCGTTGCCCTATTCCAAATTTCCCTACTTTCAGCTCACCGTTCTTTCTTGTGCCTAGTTTTGCATTGAAGTCTCCCATTAACACGTATATTGGGTTTTGGAGGAATGCATGGCTCTAGAGATATCCTAATATATTTCCTCCACCTCCTCATCGGGGTGTGCCGAGGTTGGTGCGTAAACCTGTATGACCTTCAGCGAATACCGTTTGGTGATTCTGAGTATATGGTACGCAACCCTCGTCGACACACTCCCGATCTTTACAACGTTGTTAACGAGAGAATTGTGGACGATAAATCCGACACCTCCTTGGGACAGATGATCGCCCTCCCGGTGATAGAGCAAGTTGCCGGATTCAAGGATTACCGTGTCCTCCCCCTCTCTTCGGACTTCGGATAATCCTATAATATGCCAGCGCAACTTGTCTATCTCTTCTTCCTGCTCCACGATCTTCTCGTCAGTCCTCAGGGTGCGTGCGTTGTACGTTGCCAGGTCGAGTCGTCTAAGGTGGCATCCGAACCTCCACCGGAGATTCTTAGCACCCCCTGCCCCGCCGTTACCATGGTCGCCACCGTAGCCAGGAATAGCGGGGCCGCCGGGGACTGGGGGCCGTCTCTTTGTTACTCTCTTCATAGGGGGGTATTTGCCATAGTTGCCACGCTTAGCGAGCGGGTTGGCAACCGCAGTTTTTTTATTGTAATTTTGGCTATTATCAGGAAGAAGCTGCTGCCCATCTCCTGCCTGTTTCCCTTTGTCGCCTTTAACGACACCCACGGGAGGATATGGGGTAGTGGATATTCTTGACCGCCACTACACGGCACAACGGAAAAACACGGAAATTAATTAATACGATGAAATTGAGTAGTAAAATGGCAATATTTACGGCCTTCTCGATATCATTTATCAATAAAATTATATAAGGCATGCCTCCGATCCCTTTATGTTACGATGTGAACATTTTAAAAAAACAATACAGATTTGATCAACAAACAGTATATTGTAACATTAATAAAAGACTCATTATATAAATTAAAACAAACTACATTGCCTGGGCAATGGCAATTGGCAAGCGCACAATTGGTTTTATTTTATTTTTAGTTGTTATAAGGATGACGCTGCTGCCCATCTCCTGATTTGTTGCCCTCTGTCGTATCTTACGATACCCATGGGACGGAGTGGTATTATATTTTCACACCGCCACTTGCCAATATTTCTCCAACGGTCACAGTAAAATCTTGACGCTGACTCTAGAAATTTATTAAAATCTACGTCATAGATCTGGTAAAAAATTGACAATAACTAAATTAATAAGACTTCAATTAATATTAAATAGATCGATTACCTGGTGAGTCATGTTTCCTATAATATGTTCCTACAAATGTCAATGAATGGAGGTGGCTTAGGACGGTACTTTATGGCATTCCTTTACTCAGCAGTGGCTTTCTAAAGCGTTGTGATGATGAACTTTAAGCGATCTCGGTTTATTTTTTAATATTAATTCAAAGCCATAGTAGCTCAGGTGCTTAGCGCTCGTTGTAAATTTCACAGTATGTGAAAAACTCGGGTTAGATAATACATTATTACACGTAGAAACGTATCATATAGTTATGTTATGAATTTATGAAGCAAAGTTTCTTAGCTGAATGTAATTCATTTCCTCTGTCATATACGGGATAATGAAAGCTACAGAACTTATTCCAACTGTGACTTTTAATAGTTAATATGTGCAATATTTTACCTGAAAATGTGTTTCGTACAATAAATTACAATTAAACTCCGTTATTGTACAAGACAGTTATTTGAGGCAATTATTTTTTATAGAAGAGGGGGCAAACCAGCTTACCGCTAACCTGATGGTAAGTGACTACCGCCGCCCATGAATAACCGCAACATCAGGGGAATGGCGGGTGCGTTGCCGGCCTTTTAGAAAGGAGTAAGCTCTTGTCTTTTTTAACTTTTCTCGTTATTGACTGCCTCGTTGGTCTAGTGGTTGCAAAGCGGTTGGTGATCATGAGGTCCTGGGTTCAAATCTCGGATCGGAGCAAAATCAAATATTGAGATTTTCTGTTAATAAATTCTCAGTAGCAACCATCGGACTATCAGAGCGAGGGAACAGAGAGTGCATTTGTGGTTGCGCACACTCGGACACTACAATTATATCCTCCGCAGATGGTTAATCACCGTTGGGACTGGTCGCCGAAAACGACTTCCGGTCTGAAGGACATTAATAGGCAACTTTCATCTAAATATCGTGACGACCAGCTGTTTTATTTATTCATTATAGCCTATCAAAGTTCACTGATGGCCATAAGGACCATATATTGCCTCGTAACGGGGATGTTCCCAATAGTTGCCACGGTTGGCTACCTGACACATGGTTTGTTTCTCTCTGTCACCTCCTACGACACCCACGGGACGATATGGGGTATTGGATAGTCTTACATCGCCACTACACGGGCGTTTGTGTAACTGGTGGGAATCAACTACAGATGTGAACATCCGTAACATTTTTTTGTTTTGTTTTTCTTTTAAACGGAACCCTCACACTAGGATTTCATTCTATATCGTGGGGACAGTTTACGTACATAAATTGCACATGAACAAACATGCAGACTTGGAACAATTATTTGTAGGCCATACAATAACTTGTTGTGGAATTCGACATAATTGTTAAACCACTGCACCGCGGAGCCGTCTACTGCGATATATTTTTTAATTATGTTAATATTTTGTAATATAAAATAAGATATTGAAACAATACAAAAGTCTTGGATTTTTTATATTCGATAACAATATTTACACAACCATAGATTTAAAAAAGCATAAGAAAGAAAGTATTAAACAAAACTATATTACAGCTAAAAGGACCTTAAGTGTAAAGAAGTGGTTGTTTATAGTAAAAAAAAAAATTTTTTTATTAAAACCCGTTCAGAAATGCTACCTTAGTTCAGTTCATCCCGTCCTGCGAGGACGAATTAAAGTATCTTTTATATTTATATAGGATATAGAATTTAGATAAGGGTATAGAACGATGGGTGAACGCAGGAAAAAGAGTGAATGGGGCTCTACATTCTGTTGTGGGAAGTCAGAATATGTCCAAAAAGGCACGTATGACATTACAATGCTGTTTTAATCCCTACTTTAATGTATGGTAGTGAAATTTGGGTGTGGCAGAATAAGCATGAGAGTAAAATAAATGCTGTAGAAATGCGGTCATTAAGTAGTATGTTAGGAATGAATCTGAATGACAGAGTGTGAAAATGTTTGATAAGAGAAGAGTGTGGTTTGCAAGATTATGTTGTGACCACGACTAAGAAAGAAATGCTTCGGTGGTTTGGTCATGTAGAAAGAATGAATGAGAAAAGAGTGACAAAGCAAATTTATGGATGAAGGGACACCCTAGGCGAAAGTTTATCGAGCAAATTGGCGATATATTGAATATGGGCAAAATTAAGAGTACCTTTAACCGACAAGCGTGTATGCGTAGGTATATGGATGTGGAGGAAGCGAGAGAAATGAGCCAGGATCGTGCCAAATAGAAATCCATAGTCTCTGCCTACCACTCCGAGTGACAGGCATGAGTGTTTATGATTATATTTACATGCCCTGGGCTATGTTCAGATTTAGTTTATTATTCAATGTGGTGCAAAAAAAAGTATAATTTAGGGTTTTAATTATATTGCGCGGAACCCTAAATCTTTTTCTAAAACATAAGTAGCCTCAGTTACTTCTTATAATATCAGCTATCTGACAGTGAAACTTCCTTCGAAATCGGTCCAGACATTTCGGAGACTATCCGAAACAAACAGACAGACAGACAAACATTTTAAAAATTGTGTTTTTGTTATAAGTACCGTATTTACGTTTAGTAAAAAGCTGTTATTTTGACATTAAAAACAGACACTTCAATTTTATTTATATGTATAGATGTATAGATTACAGAATGTATATTGATAAGGAACATAGCGTGTTTGAAAATGCATGTAAATTATGCAAAACATTATTTCTTCATGAATAAATTCATAAAATTCAGTTCGAAAGTCTGATTTAGCTTACACAGTTGGTAGCATGCACGAGTATGTTAACCCTTAGGATTATTTTAGACGATATTCCACTTAAAGGTTTGTTCAACCTTATTTTTAATAACGTTTTTAAATGACTTCAAAATGGCGGGTGTCTTTATTTAATCTGTATATATATATATATATATATATATATATATATATATATATATATATATATATATATATATATATTTTGTGTGAAGCTATAACTCCTATTATCGTTTTGAACGGACTCTATAATTTAAATGATTCTTTATTTATTAATAAATGAGTTGTTATTCAGGGGTGGTCCTAAATAAATTTGAATAAATAATTGCATACCTAAGACTGAAAAAATAAGGGAGCATTCTTTTCTTATTAAAAAACACTATACCATGATGTAGATAGTGAAAAGAAGTGGTGACGCTTTCTACTGGTCATCCAATTTTAATATTAAGAATTAAGGTGAAACCTTTCTCCTGTACTCAGCAAGTCCCATATATAGGCTGTAACATTATTATCTTTACTTGGAAGTGACAACAAATCTGTCCATTTTGTTTCTCAATCAAGTTGTAGTTTCCACTGGAGACCACTGCTGAACATATATATGCCTTGTCACCCTTGAATTCACACATGGTATGTTGCAGTTATGTTATGGTTGTCGGACGAATATGTCGGCGCGACCGCGGAAGGACCAAGGAATTTAATTCTTTCAGAATACCAGCGAGAGTAGAAAACTGGAGGTCCTTTTTACAGAAAACCAGACATTGCATTCATCCTCAGGGGTGATGACGCTTCTGCATTTTTATTCATAACTGTGAAGGAAGGTAGACACAACTACCACTTACCATCAGGTGAAACCTGCGCATTTGTCACCATTGTTGGATTAAAAATAAAACACAAAGTAACATTTTCACTCTTATAAATAAAAACTTTTTTGATCCAATTTTAATAAGATAATGTATTACTTGCAAATTCGATACTGCATTAAATATAAAGGACAAATATATGTTTATTCCCTAAAGAGATTTGATAATTTTCTGTTTTTTCCAAGTAACTGCTTTGTGTTACATCGTATTTATATTCGTTTTGAATACAAATCAGAGATGGTGGCTTGGAAATCTGAGTATTTATTTTTAAGGCAGAAAAATACATAATAATGCAGTTCTTTAGCCGGCTATTTTATTATAAATGTCTGGAGTTGAAAATCCTTTCAATATTTCTTTACGTTAGGTTCCCAAAAAGATTGAATTTTCGTTATGGTTTCGTTGCTGATTTACCGGTTGTACCGGTTAAAATATCAAAAACTTTCAAGTTCCACCTAAGCTTTTACGGAGCTGTAGTTTTCGATTTTAAATAGATTAATGTTGATAAACGAGCATAGATTCCACCCGACTGTAGGTGCATTTTTTCAAAGCAGCTGCAAGGAACAGTTGGAACAGCTGCTAAATCTATACAAAGCGCAAGTTTGGTTGTGCCTGAAGTATTCCTGCCATATATGGGTAGCGTTGCAAATTGTAAAGTAGCCTTTCTGTTTTCTACGGATGCATTTCAGAGAGTGTGTGCAGGAATTGCATAACTTAATTCCTTCCTCTCACTTCCAAGATCGGAAAAACAGACGCTCAGCCAGTCCACACGCTTTAGTTGTTGAATTACCACGCATTCAAACCAAACAGTTTGCTATATTTTTTGTCATACGTACAGTAATGGAATGGAATCAGTTGCCAGTGTCTGTCTCTCCATCGGATTACAATGTGAATGTCTTCAAGGCAAGAATGAATAAGCTTTTATTAAGTCAGTGTAGGCATGATAAGCCTTTTTAAATTTTTGTGCTCTTATCGAGGAACAGTTAAATTTTCTTTATAAAAGGATAATTTTCTAGATAAAACCTTAAAATATTCATAATCCAAATATTTTACAGTTAAAGCAATATCAGTGCACACAATATCACTAAAACTCAGTTACAGCGAAGTTTCGTAACTAGTTTAACATAATAACGCTAGTCCGGCTCCCCGTGGAGTGCTCTTTTGTTATTTTATTGCAAGAGAGGAAATTGGAGGAAGGTCGCTGTAGAACTTAAATTGTTTGCGCTAAGTGGTTTAGCTTCGTAGTTTGGAAAAGTTATCAGAAACATACACAAGTTTAATTGAAGTGATGATTATTTACAGAATTCATCGTCCCTTGGGTGTAGCACGCGGCGACTATGGAAAGGCCAGAACGACCTTATGATCACCGAAAGACAGCACTAAATTATCTCGGTCCTCTATGTTAGATTAACTATGTAGTTTCTGCCTAAAAATCTGTCTGGGTAGATACCACCTAGTTTTACTTCTTTCCGTCGCTAAATAGTAGTGCCTGCACTGCTCTGTTTACTCTGAAGTGTACAAAGAGCTAATATTATTACAGGCCGTAAAGTTTTCTATCTTAGTCCTCAGAGATGACAACGTATCTGGTGTCTTTTACTCATGGAATGCAGTAGCCACTTACCATAATTCTTAAGGGGCACCCCTTAAGAGTTATGAAAAAAAGGTAAAGTACCTACACCGGCGATGGAAAACAGCATGAGAAAAGAGAATTATAAATAATGACAATAAAAAAGGCGTCTCCTTCCCCGCTTAGGAGTCCGTTTGGTTAAGTGTCACCCTTTTGCCTTTCTTAAATTTAAACAAAAAAGGCTACAGATGCGTTGTCACTTCTAAGGACTAAGATTGAATGTAGGAATTAGAGACAAGTCACACGGTCCCAGAAACCTTCTACTATTTTTTATTTTTTTAAATTTTTATAAAATGAGGGTGACAAACGAGCACGCAGTCCACCTGATGGTAAGTGGTTGCTGTGGCCCATAGACATCTGCATCTATCTTCGTTTGCGAATTAAAATGCAGATGCGTTGTCAGCCGTGAGGACTAAGATAGAATGCCTCTTTTCCAGTAAAAAGGGTCTCCGGTTCTCTACACTCATCATACGAAACACAGCAGCATTAAGCTGCTATTTTACGCTGGTATTCTGTGAGAGCATGGTCCTTCCCCGGTGGAGCCGACCCATTCGTGCTACAACTATACTACTAATATAGCTGCAGCATGGCTCTACCACGTAAAAAATTACTATTACGCAAATGTTTTGAATTCCACAACAAGGGTTAATTCAATCTATCAATCAATCAATATCCTTTATGTTACACCAATCTTCATTAAAACGAAACAAAATGGAATATATATATATATATATATATATACATAGAAAATACATCAGGCGGTCTTATTGCTCTGGACGTGATTTCTTTGGATGTCTTCCAAACACAGAGATTGCGGTTTTGAAAAATGTTCTTAAGGCTTTAACTAGCCTGAATGACCTAGACGAAACGGCGATCGCAGAGATTTTAGCCGATGTCAACACCGTCTAGCAACTACGTTCTGTATTACTTATAAAAGTGCAAAGAATAATAGACTGCAGAGATGACAATTATATAAGTGACTTACTGCCTGTTGTGCTTGCGCATCACTGAGAATTATGTCGCGGTTACGCATCTTCAATTACATTGCACAGTGTGGTGCTGTAGCTTTGTCCGGTAGGCATCACGAGCTATCAAGTGTTCAAGTTTCAAGTACGTAAGATTTTTTATTATATATGTTAAATCGTATTTATTTGTATCGTATTAGTAGATCTGGGTCAAAGCGTTCGCTGTAAATATTTTCACGGGTTTGATCCCCGACAGCACGAATGAAATTTGTAATTGCAATTTTCGTCAACACGCATTGGGGAAGCACGGCGGGCATTTCCTTGCCCTAAAACCCACTCAGAAATAAAAAAAGAGTCCTGTGCCCAGTAGAGGGACTTGTATAGCCTATTACTTTACTTTGTTGCAATATTTATATTCGTTTCAGATATATAAGGGTACCTTATGCTGACACAAATATCATGTGGAGGCGACGAAAACGTAAAACATCTTTGTACCTAGATAAAACGTTCGAAAGATTGTCAGTCATGTCATACGCCACATTTTCTATAGAGCGTAGAACATTGCAGATAGGGCAAAATAAAAAATAATCCAATATATTATGGGAACTATTTATTAATAATATATACATTTATAGGTATTTATAATAAAAATAATGAACAAGCTGCAAGGTTCAACTAATAATGTTTTTTGTAAACACAATCGTAAAATTCCTGTTTTAATTTTTACCAATGGTTAATTGATGAAACGTAATAAAATATAAAATATATTTAATTAAAATTGACACGTGACCTATTTGGCCTTCTACTTACAACTCGGCGGAAATTTGAAAAGAAGATTTTGGCAACTGGCGTGGTTTCGAAAAGCGTGATTAAGTGTCAGCGGTATATAAACAATTAAACACTGAACTTTATTGAAATTTATTTTTTTGTTTATTTTTATTATATCTTCTTAAAAACTGACGCCATCTCACTATTTTATTATTTGTTTTTTTTTGTACGCATAAGGATAGGTTAGACTAAGTTAGATTAACTTGGACAAGTTTATATTTTTTTTAATTTTATCACAAAATTTCCGCAATAAATTATTACCTTTTCTACAGTGATTCTCTCCTCTTAGTTTCGGCGTGACTGTAGGATGTTATAGTGAGTCACCGTCAGTTACTAAGCGGCTATAAATTATTATATGTATATATAGACATACATATATACATTTTTTGATTTTAATATTTATGTTTTTTGGATTGTGATCGATTTTTTGAGACCTGGTAAAATTATTTTTTTCCATACCAATTGATGGGCCTGAGTATAATGCCAGTTATGCTCTTTGGCTGAAGTTATTTTTTATTTTATGCTCAATTGCAGGCAAAACAATATTGATTGCGCATTTCTAAAACAAAATTTTACCTCTTCTCCTTCTTATAATAGCTCCTGCACCTACCACGGCGGAATAGTTATTATTATCTATAAGACCATTTGCAGAAACAACAACATTTTATCAGCGGCTTTGTTTATAGTGCCTTGAGCAACACTTTGCCGGTTTCTGTACAGAAAATGATGCTGGCTTTGCCAATACGGATGGCCGCTACCATTGAATATAATACCCGCTATGTTACACTTATTTACATAGAAACTTTAATTACCATTTGCATAAAATTCTAAATAGAACTTTTTACACAAGAAAATAAACTTTTAGATCAGTCCATTTTGTTTTTCACTAATTAAGTAAAAAGTAAAACAAACCAATATGGCCGGGAATTAAAATTTCTTGCAATTTTTTATAGAAAAGCATGACCTTATCATAATATAAAAGTCAATCATTTAGCCATGTGATAAAACTTTTAAGTGTGCCAGTCAAACATTAATGATGATATTCGGGTCATTATACTGGAAATAGTCTTTTAAATATTTTGTAGTACAATTGATAATCTTCAGTATGATTGACGGTGTATATGACTTTTATAAGTCTATGTTATTTTTGATGAAAATTATTATTGCAGATAAAAGCCCTTTCACATTTATTTTAGTCTCGAATTAAATTAATGAAAATGAAAATAATAACATTGGCTCTTTATAACTGATCTTTAAATGTAAAACACTGACTTGAAATTATATAATTATTAGCATTTTTTTTAATTCATTGAACTTTTTTAAGATTTTGTTGAAACTCTACTGGTAAAAAAAAAAACAAATATATATATATATTATAAAAAAAACAAATATAATATATATATATATATATATATATATATATATATATTATAGTTCTTGATGAAAATAATGTATGCGCGTTACATCATCAAGAATTTCTAATGTAATTCTTGGTGTAAAGCTAAGACGTGATAATAACTGTAAACAATAGAATAACAAAATAATGAAAACATTTACATTTACATACAAAACATTTACAAAAATACTTGCTTTATAACCTAATAAATATTATTTGACCGTAATAAAATAAAACAAGGTAGTCTTGGGCATGAAAGTAAAAATAAATATTTTCGATTATTTTTGCAATATCTAACAGCCGGATCAGCGGGCGATTCTGATCCATCTAAAGATGCTAAATTTCAGCAAGCACTGTCAAATTCAATAGGAGTGACAGAAAAACGGTTCTTGTTATAGAAAGGTAAATAAATTATTTAACCTATAAAGTAAAATCACGTTATTACAAATCAAAATAGCCCAATAGCTTTATTAACATGAGACATAATTGTAAGAGTGCTTAACATTATTTTACTGAAATCTCAGAAAGTTTTTTTTAAATAGAATAAGGGTGACAAACGAGCACACAGTCCACCTGATGGTAAGTGGTTGCTACGGCCCATACACATCTACATCTAATCTCGATTACGTATCAAAATGTAGATGCGTTGTCACCCGTGAGGACTAAGATGTAATGCCTCGTTTCCAGTAAAAAGGTTCTCCGGTTCTCTACACTCACCATACGAAACACAGCAGGGTTAAACTGCTATTTTACTTGTTATTCCGTGAGAGCGTGGCCCTTCCCGGTCGAGCCGACCCATTCGTGCTACGACTATACCTAATAAATATAGCTGTAGCATGGCTCTACCACGTAAAAAAAAATTGACGTTGAAAATTGAAGTATTTTTAGAAGCAACTTTGCAATTATACAAAATAATTGCAAAGTTGCTTCTTTTTTTTTTTAATTGAGTTAATTTTTGTGGAATCGTGATTTGCAAACCGCCACCTAAAATACGCACAATTTTTTTTTCGATAATGACGTGAAATTACAAAACGATCCCCATGCATTTCAATGTGGCTCTATTTAGCCTCTTAATATGAACATACCTCGGATTTCAGAGATAATGGAAGATATAATATTATATTATTACTGTTCCGTGTGAGGTAACCTTTATACTTATATACATATTCTCATCATATTTTTATGGTTGGTTAGAAAAATTATATCTAAATGCAAACTTTCACAGGGTCAATTTTTTTTTTACTATTTTTACCCAGCAAGTAGTAAAGCAACTACAAACCCATCGGTAAGTGGTTATGTAGTCTAAGATGGTGAATTGCACTGACTTAACAAAAACCTATTCACTCTTGCCTAATAGTACTGGGTAAGTATTATTTGCGACCTATTTGTGTGTGTGTGTATGTGTGTGTGTGTGTGTGTGTGTGTGTGTGCATGTGTGTGTGTGTGTGTGTGTGTGTGTGTGTGTGTGTGTGTGTGTGTGTGTGTGTATGTGTGAAGAAAAGTGTATGAGAATACGTGAAGAGAATAAAGGTTGAGTACTAATTCGCTTACCTGTACGAGGTTGCCACTCGATGACCTTTCTTCCTATTTTTTATATGTTTTCCAAGTTATATAGCTAGCCCATTGCCATTTCACTGTAATATTCCGTTGAGCTATGTCAGTTACTCTGATTCTAATGCAAATACCTTCATTTCTAACTTTATCACGTAGAGAAACCCCTCTCCAATTTAAAATTTTTACATTTTTTAGATGATAGTTTGTCTAACATAAAAAAAAAAACCATAAACCCAAGAATGTCTTTATATAGTTATTTATACTTAGGTAAGCACTATTCTTTTATTAATTTAAATTGTTTGATTTAATTTGATAACAGTGTACCTAAATGTAAGTATCTGTATCTTTATTTCCCTCCCCAATAATATTTTATAGAGTCATACTCATAAAAACAGCGTTTTATTGTAATACATAATTATAAAATTCATTATCAACTAATTAATAAAAATATGCGACAATAAAATTACATAGGTATTAAAAACGATCGAAATCTAAGTAACGAGAGCATGTTCATCGTTCCACATCTAAATTATATAAAAATGAATTTTTTAATTTCACTAATCAACGTCGCCGTAAAAATTTCTTTTTCTTTGGGCACTTTAAAAATTCATTTATTTAGAAAATAATATTTACAGTTACCAGTGTACAGATATTAACTAAATTAGGTATTTCTAGTCATAAAAATATTTATAATTGAGTATAAACTTTTAAAAAACTAATATATATTTGAACGAAGTCGCTCCAACACCGACGTGCGGTCCACCCTCGACGACGTCCGAAAACGGACTGTGACAGAGCTTACATGGCGACGGAGCATGCGCGCTCGCGTAAACATATCCAATTTCAGGGGAAAATGATATATTCTTTTATAAAACGGGTAATAAAAATAAAACTCTCAATTAAAAATATTAATATTTTTAAGACCTTTTTTTTAGTGTAAGAACTATTTAAAAAGCTTGTGCCGTTTTGGAGAAATTTTACAAAATATGACAAAGATAGGTACTCTTTGGGGATTTTTTTTTCTAATAAGGGGTTGACAAAAATACAATTTAGTTAAATTAAAAACATTTACCAAATCTTCTTCTGTTACCCTGTATTTTTTCTTTGTGGATTAAATGAACAGCTATTGAGATTTTTTTACTTAAATATCCTAGCTTTAGGCATTTCAACCACTGTTAAGGCCTTAAAACGCAAATTTTCAGTATACTATGTTATGAAACTGGTCTTTTCATTTTATTTATTGCTTATTTAAAGTTACAACATAAGTAAATCCCTCTACTAAGCACAGTAGTCCTCTTATTTATGAAAAGGTTTCTTTTGGGCAAGTAAATGTCTGCCGTGATGCCCTAATGCGTGTTAGCAACCTTGAAATGTCTTTGATATATTTTTAGTTAATTTCTCAAAGATGCATATTTCATCACAATGTTTCCTTCACTGTCGAGGTCGTTTTAAATCTGCTCATAAAATTGAAATAAATAATTTATTGGTAAATGCGGAGATCGAAGCTGGGTTATTCGAGGTTTACAAAATATACAGTTTTAGCCTCCAAGCTATCATGGCACTCATTCCAGTTTAATAACTTACCAGTTGCTCGGCTTTTACTCGAGGATTAATGTAGATGTATTTGGACCACAGTATCCACTTACCATCAGGTGGACTGTCTGCTCGTGTGTCACCCTGAATTTATAAAACAAAACATACTGCTTTGTTATAAATTACATCAATATTTAGTATTCAATTTTTAGCAATCTTTTTCATCTGAGGCAACATTCGAAACAAATTCACGTCCCCCGGGCGTTGATTGTGACCAGATACACCAAGATCTCTTCCACCAATAAAACAAATGTGTATTGTAATCAGGAAAAGACCTGATAACAACTACCATATTACGTTTCCAAATATAATATTTTGCTTTTTATGGTAAACAACGCTGCAGAATATAATAATAATTGGTCTTTTGATATATTTTTTGGGGTTTAGTTTCGTAGGTAGAATAAAACGAGAAGGCGACAGAATTAAATGAAACAACAATTGAGAAGCAGTACTTTGCTGGTAAAAACTTAACTAAATAATAATAAGCCGTGGTTGCTAACTCCCCTGCCAAGTATGGCATCTTTTTTTTATAGGATAGGGGGAAAACAAGCATGCGGCTCACCTGGTAAGTTACTACCGCTGCCCTTGAACAACTGCAACATCAGAGTAACCAGGGGAATTGCAGATGCGTTGCCGGCCTTTTAAAAAGGAGTAGGCTCTTTTCTTGAAGGTCCCTAATTCGTATCGGTCCGGAAGAATCATTGGTGGTAATCGATTAACTTGGCAAATATTCCCCCTTTAAGAAAATCTATAGGGGATGACTATGATCAGCAGTGTGCTTTTGATGGGCGTTAGAGAGTGGGTAAAAACTTCATTATAGAATTCCTTTATACCTATATATACATTATTTAGGATAAGACTCAAGTGTCAAATCAAGTGTCAATTTATGAAAGCCATGTATGAAAAAAAATCGTAAGCCCTCATGATATAAACATGAGCAGTCTGAGGTCTACAGAATTAGACGATTGGTTAGTTTGATAAGACCATAGATTATAATCATATACTAGAGACGTAATACTATTTTACTCCAATTTTACTATTTTAGTGTTGCATATATGTAAGTTTATATAATCTATACCACTATTAGTTGAGGAAATAACGGTTTGATTCCAACAGGTTAATATCAATTTGAACCTTACGTTTTCAAATTAAGAAATGGTTCCCCAAAACTCTTACCAAGGGAATTTATAAAAGGAGTAAAGGTCGAAGAAATTCTTTTCTTTGTCTTTATATCTGGTTGAAACTCCCAGACAGCGCACATTAAATAATAGACCTTCTTGAGACTCATCTCAAGGGTATACGCAGAAGGTGCTATAAGTCAAGGGTCATTAGTGCTACATAGTGCGTTGTCATTATATTTCAATACTTATTCAATGTTATATCTTGTGGTACACTTTCGAGTTCTATTACGCTTTTTCTACGATCAAAAAATATATGCAAGAATTGTTTCTTATAAACATAAAATTTTTCGTTAGACTAAAGCTGTATTATATAGAACGATTTATTATAATAAAAAAAACATGATAGATATTAACCCCTTGGAATAAGGTGGTTACTAACATGCTGTTTTTGTTTAAGGTATTTATATTTAAGCTGGCGACTAAGCTTGAAGTAGATGATCTACTCGTATTAATGTCGCGCATTTAAATTAAGACAATCATCAAAGACGTTATTTCGTCTTATTATTTTTTCAATTAAATTAAAAATCTTTAGTATTTGCGGATAAAAGTCTAGCCTAGATCAGAACTTGGCAATGCTCTCTATCTGTTCGTGAAGTACTATAATCGGTTTTAAAATAAAATTTATTATTATTTCTTCTTATTTTGTTTGTATAAAATTGAAGAAAAATCTCTTTGGTTATACTGTTTGTATCTGGCTGGTTTTAATGTCAATACATATAGGACATAAAGAAAACAAACATAAAAATTAAAAAAACACTTTCTCCTTATTATTCAATTGTTTTTCTGTCCGCTAAAATGAGTAAATAAAATTAAAAAATTCTATGCATTCTGATGTTTTATTACAAAAATGGAAAAATGCGACTTAAGACGCGAAAAGAAATTGTGACGTTTATGGACTTAATGCAATATCAGTAAGAGTAGTACAATTTTTTTCAAGTGTTTTCAGTCCAGGAATTTTGATTTAAAAAATGCAGCTCGCTCTGGTCGCATTCATACGGATAAAGTCAATGCCATTTTTGAAATAGCGAGATCGGCATATTAGTAGTTAAGACATAGCTGAGGAATTAAAGAGTGACCACAAAAAAGTGAACACAGACCACACGAGCTCACCGAAAGAAACCTAATGAATTGTGTACTTATTTGCAATTCTCTGTTGAAAAGTGACAAAATCGAATCATTTTTGAAAATTATATCACTGGTAATAAAACCTGGATCACCTACGACAAGAACGTGTGAAAACGATCATGGTCAATGGGTAGTCTAGCTCCACAGACTGTAGCGAAACCCAGATTAACTCGCAATAAAGTGACGTTCTGTGTATGGTGGAATTGGTGAGATTGGACATAGTGTATTATGAGCTTTTACAACCGAGCCAAACCATCAAATTGGATCTCTACAGCCAAAAACTAATGAGACTTAAGCGAGAAATTGAGAAAAAACGGCCGGAATTGTTTTAGAGAAATTACGTTGTTCTCACTTCGTATGTCTTTCTTAAACATGAAGTGTAATTTCTCGCTTTTAAATTACATGATTATTTAAAATGTAATCCATGAAACGTCAGCTACATAGAAATACTCTTTTGAATGCTTACTTGAAAACGTCCCAAGAGCATTTCTATATTTTTTTCGTATAAAATTTTTTTCGAATATGAAATAGTGTGATGTTTGTAATTGTATATCTGTGAGAGATGGATTACCTTGAAGGTTTTACTTACACATATTTCACTCATTCATATCATCTCGGTTCAGTGGTTCATACTCTGCGCTTGAGCTTTGTAGACTCCGGACGTGTCGGTCGAGTAAACTCCCGTCACTCCACTCTAATTGCCCCTGCGCATGAATTATCCTAACCTTGTGTTCACCGAAATACACCATACTGATTGGTGCTCTGTGTTTGATTGCTGTCTTGGTGTTCTCAATGTGGTGCGCGAAGGACGTTGTACCAGAAAACAGCAGTCTCACTGCAGTTGTTATAAAGTGTATCGGACGCTTGTTGTGGTGCAAAGTGTATTTGTGCGTAACGCTCCTTCCTGACTTCCTGGTACTGGTATCGGCATCCATAAATAGAGTGAAACACATCCGCCGCCTTAGAGGCGGCCATCGTTTTTAAATTTTGTGTTGCTTGTTGCATTAGGCAACAGCTAGGTAAACACCCTAGCGTACCAACATGCTAGGTGTATAGGTGCTTTTTTAGGCACACACCTATACACACACCAAGCTTAGTACACATCTGTGCTTGTGTTAGCATAGTTAATAAGATGGCGTCGATTACAATCGATGAATATACCGATTTCCTAAGTCGCGTCTGACGTCGGACGTCCTTGACGTAGCAATACTCAAAGACGTCCGTTTGTCGATATTATCAATTGAAACAATATTAGAACTCGACTCGGACCATATTGTACC
The DNA here is from genome assembly GCA_963668995.1 of Parnassius mnemosyne. Classification (NCBI taxonomy): domain Eukaryota; kingdom Metazoa; phylum Arthropoda; class Insecta; order Lepidoptera; family Papilionidae; genus Parnassius; species Parnassius mnemosyne. The sequence continues at coordinate 63,427,494 of CAVLGL010000093.1, forward strand.
TATTGCAGCTGGACCAGCCCGCAGATGAGGTCTTTCAGACCAAAACCATCAAGGACTGGCGTAAACTCGAGGTCGACAAACACACGCTGACAAACGCTATTAGGACAACAACGGATGGGACGCAGCGAGTCCGCAGACGGGCGCGCCGCACACCCCTCCACACAGCGTACACACCGTACACCCAAGTTTCTGGGTAGTTTTTTACTGCCCAGAACATCGAACGATACGAGTTAGCCATCAGAGTCTTGTTCGGACGGCGGTTAGACACCTCACCCGTATCATGTTACGTTTTTCGATGACATAAAGGAATATTTGATGTTGATGTGATGATGATGTGATCATTGAACACAATATTAACCCACTCCCTCCAGATTGTAGATTTTAGTGCGACGTCGCGTCCACAACCTTGCACTAAAATAAATAATCTCCCCCCTCCCCCTCCTCCTTTTTATATCCTGAGAGGCCGCGAGCTCTAAGTTTGATGAAGCTCTAAGAGCCGCATAGGCTAACAGCATTAATATCACAGAAACTAGTGAGTCATATCGTCCCTTAGGTGTCGTAAGTCAACAGAGGGAAACTGAAACAGGACATCATAAAAAATCAAAATTATAAAAACTGCGGTTGCCAACCCGCTCGCCAAGCGTAATAACTATGGAAAAATCATTCAATGGGGGAGGTCTACATTTAGCAGAGGACTTGTGTAGACTGTAATGGAGGGATAAATCTTTATGTGTAATTATATTATAATTGTTGCATGAATGATTTGGCTCGACTGAGGAAGGACCAACCTTTCACTGAATACGAGCGTAAAGATCATCTATAATTGCCTTAAAGTGGGGACCTTGCCATAGTTGCCACGCTTGGTATTTATCAGGAAGATTCTGTTGCCATCTCCTGTTTCAGTTTTTCTTCGCCACCCCTTACGAGACGCACTGGACGACAATATGGTTTAGTGACTATTCTTTTAGCATCACTACACAGTTTGCAGATAAAGTTACTAGACTTCACAAATATCATGAATTGATAATATCGGTTTAAACGAATTCGAGTGGTGGCAAGTATTTGCTTTGCAAAGACAATACGAATGCAACAACAGTTGCCGATCTATAGTTATGTCTGGAGAAGGTCAGATATCAGTATCTTACATAATAATTTCTTATATTTACTCGAAAACTACACATTGAATAATACTATTTTTACGGATTTCATGGCGTTTAATTGTTGTTTATATTTAATTCGTAAAAATAGTTTTATACGATACTGTACAATACTCTCAATATAAGATTTCAGAAAGCAGCAAATTTATATTTCTTTATTATCATCAGCCTGTAAAAGTTCACTACTGGAGATGCGCTTCACCTATTAAAGTAAGGTTTTGTCTTCATTATTACGCAGGAGGTGGATTTTTGATCATGATACAGGTCGCCGGTCTGGACACATTGCGTCTTCTATCCGTGACCACAGGATAAATAGGTAGATATTATGGTTTTACCACCAATGGGTCGGCTCGTCCGGGGAAAACCACGCTCTCATACCAGCATAAAACAGCAGCTTAATACTGCTGTGTTTCATATGGTGAGTTTAGAGGACCGAAGACCGTATTTACTGTAAATTAAGCATACCGCCTTAGTCCTCAGGGTTGACAATGTTCCTGCATTTTGATTCTTAATCGATGACATATGTAGATGTATATGGATCACAGCACCTACTCACTGCACTATGTGCTCGTTAAAAAAAAAAAGATTTCTCTTACGCGGCCACCAAACGATAGGTATTTTTGTAAATTATGTACAAAAGAAAACATTATCGATCTCTCAGGAGAAACTACTAAAGATGTTTTAAACACAGAACAAATTATTATGTGTATCGTAGATAAGAATAACAACCTTCACCTCCCTAGAGGTAATTTGTTTTAAATAGTCTTGTACAGTTCTCGGTGTCTCTTGTTTTCAAACCGGCGCTACAAAAGCTGTTAGAGCTCTTTGGGTTCTTCAAATAGCTTTGTGATTTGTGCTCATTTAAAACAATTAAGCTTTCTCTCAAGAAATTTTGTTAAATTAAATTCGGTTAAAATAGTGCTGAAATAATTACGGTCTAATTTTAATAGACAAAACCTTTTAATTTAAGAAAATCAATTACCAAACTTATTAAATGCATAAAATTGCGTGACAGTCTACAGCAGGAGTCCCATAGTTTTTTTTTTAAATATAATAAGGTTCACAAACGAACACACAGTCCACCAGATGGTAAGTGGTTATTATGGCCCATAGAAATCTACATCCATCCTCGGTTAATAACCAAAATACAGATGCGTAGTCACATAAAGCAGCAGTAAGCTGCTATTTTACGCTGGTATTCTGTGAGAGCGTTGTCCTTCCCCGGTCGAGTCGATTCATTCGTGGTACAACCACAATATAGTTGGAGTATGGTTCTACCACGTAAAATATTATTTCTTAGTTTTCACTACTTTCCGTCACTATAACTGAAATTTACATTAAATGTTTTTTCCTCTGAGCTATATTGGGCAGTGGACTATAAAATCAAAGTAAAGACCAAAGACAAGAAATCTTGCTCAGAGTTGGTCGAAAGTCAATATAATATATCACAACACTTTGCCAGGTACCTTACTTGCCTGAAAATACCCTGGACCTATTCTATAAAGCCAAAGATATCACGCCACGCTTGAGAACAAATCTCATTGAAGCACAGCACAAGAGCGGTACTATTTCAATAAATAATATTTCTCACACGTGACATCTCATTCATAAAAAATACCGTTAATGATGTCCGATATTTACAGATGCGTCGTCATCTCTGACGAATAAGATGTAATGCTTCACAGTCTGGAATTATACTGACTCTCAATAACCTTCAGACAAGAACACAGCAGTGCAAGAACTGCTTTTTAATGACACAAATAGGTAAGCGAGTGGTTTTTACCTAGGTGAACTCCACAAATATGAGTTGTTTGCACCTTATCTAGACACTATATTTAATACAAGCGTCGACTCTGGTGTGTTTCCTTATTTAATGAAACATAGTAAAGTCACATCTTAATTTAAATCTGGTAGTACATTAGACCCCGCCAATTTTAGACCAATTTCTGTACTACCATTATTTACAAAATTTTTGAAAATATAATTTTAGATCAGATGTTAAGTTTCTTTAATATTAATAAATTGCTACATAAAAATCAATTTGGTTATACAAGGAGTCGCTCGACAACTGACGCTGGAGTTGAGCTTATTAAACATATTTTTGTGCATGGGAGAACTCAGAGGATGCTTTAGGTATATTTTGTGACCTTACGAAGGCCTTCGACTGTGTTCCACATGAGACATTAATCAGGAAACTACAGTACTATGATGTCAAGAACACAACGCCTAAACTTATTATTTCATATGTAAATAGAATGCAGAAAGTTATTATCAATGGTAAAAGTTCTTCCGGGTCACCTGTACTAATGGGTGTCCCACAGGGCTCCATTCTCGGTCCATTCCTATTTCTCGTGTATATTAATGACTTACCTTCTTTTGTAGGGTATAATCATGATATAGTATTATTTGCTGATGATACTTCCTTGATTTTTAAACTTAAACGTCAATCATTTAAATGTAACGAAGTGAATAACGCTATATCAAAATTAGTGCATTGGTTTAGTGTTAATAATCTACATTTAAACGGAAATAAAATTTACAGTGTTATGTTTGGTTATGTGCTTTGTGGATAACTATTATTGGCTTTTTCGTGTTTAATAATTTAAGTAAAATGTTTAAGTATTAATAAGCAATTGTTATCCTGAATAAAAAAAATTAAATGTATTAAATTTACAACAACGAATGTTAAAAATCTGAGTACCAACGTGTTTTTAAATGGGAAATAACTGAGCCCTGTTGAATCCACTAGTTTTCTTGGCATCACTCTCGACGCAAAGCTTCAGTGGGGTCCCCATATGTCCAAACTAGCAAGCAGACTAAGTTCTGCAGCCTATGCTGTAAAAAAGATTATAGGTCTCACGAGTGTCGAGACAGCTAGATTAGTTTATTTCAGTTATTTTTGCTTGGCTATGGGATTTTGCTATGAAGAAATGCGGCTGATTCAGAAACTATTTTTGTTTTACAGAAGAGGGCCATTAGAGCTATTTACAACCTAAAACCGAGAGAGTCCCTTAGAGATAAATTGTAAGAAAAAATATATTAACTTTGGCCTCTCAGTATATTTACGAAAATTTAATTTATGTTCAAACAAACAAAGGCAGTTTTAGTAAAAAAAGTGATATACGTTCTGTAAACACTAGGAACAAACACAAGCTAGTGATGCCAGTTTCTCGACTCCACAGAGTCAGTAATTCATTCTTGGGGCAATGTATACGCTATTACAACATGGTCCCGGAAAGTGTACAGGCTCTCTCTATTACCAAGTTTAAAAATTTTTTGTTAAGTTGAAACTGTATAAAAAGGGTTATTATAGTATAAATTAATACATGGTTGATAATAACCCCTGGAAATGAGGTGGTCGCTTCCAAGCTGTTTGTTAAATAAATATTGAACTTATATAGTTTGTTCAACCATTAATGTAAAATTTGCTTTAAAAAAAAGTGGTTTTTAAGAACCAGTGGTAAATTAAAAAATGATTTTCAATAAGAATTACACACTATTCGATCTATATTGAATAAAAAATTATTCTATTCTATTCTATTCTATACATCATCTTAAACACTATGTAGTGGGGATGTAAGAATATCCACAACCACAATATAATCCAGCGCGTGTCGTAAGAAGTGAGATAGAGAAACAATCAGGAGATGGGCCGTAGCGTCTTCCTAATAAGAACTAAAATATTAAAAACCACGATTGCCAACCCACCTGTCATGCTGCCATGCAGGTAACATACTGCAGTGATTGACCACTAAGTGACATAGCGGTCAGCCATCGCCGTTGTGTGTCTGTGTCGAAGGTGGTGTGTCTTTCCTAGTATAGTGGTACTGGAAGTAGTGCTGCGATTTTTGGTGACGGGGATGGTGCATGCAATTGAGGAAGGGCGAAAGGTGCTCTTAAAACTGGGTGAAGTAGTTTTAACCAACTCTAATATAATGGATTTTCGCAAAGGAACGCCTGATTGTATTGAGAATTTTAGTATTTCAGTAGTAGAAATTATTTCAGATTTATTTTAGTAGTAGAAAGTATTTCAGATTTGAAAAAGCTTTTACAGACTACTTATGTATGCATAGATTAATATGAAAAAGCAAGAAAGATGTGTCAAGATTGTGTCTTTACCTCTATAGATGACAGACTATTGTAAAATTTTAATTTAGTAAAATGAAGTATAATATTTTAAAGTTAATTAAAAACGTAATTTATGCCGCGCAGAGTTTCATAAATAACTCCGACATCGAATTAAATATAAAAGTTCTAAGTAGTTTTGTATCCTGATTTCAATGCTCTAGTTAATAAGAAATATAATTTAAATTTTCAGCGTACGTTGCTTTATATAGTCATAATTTACTTATTCCTAATTTATATTTGATATCAATACCAAAGCGTTCTTAAAAAAATGTTGGGTCTTACTTAATTTTAAAAGCACCCTTCACCCTCCCACACTTGTTTGTAATACCATTGCTACTACTAAGACTATGGGTAGTGGTTTTGGGATATCAATTAATAAAACAAATTGCCATAAAAAAACTTTACCAACCCCGAAAATGGTAATAGATATTTTATACATTGTTTTAAAAAATATTAACCCTGCACTAGAATTTTATCCGGTATCGTGGAGGCAGTTTACATACATAAACTTCACAAGGACAAACATCGAGACCTTGAAAAGTTATTTGTAGACCATACAAATACTTCTTCCTTGCGGGATTTGAACACCCAGCGCCGCAATTCATTGCTAAGCCACTGCGCCACGGAGACGTCACATATGTATATAATTTTAGTGTGACAAAACGAGCTTATAGCTGCTATTCAAGTATATAGACACCTGCAATCAACTTCAAACAAAGAAAGCCACAAATGAGTCGTCAACGCTAAAGACCAAGATGGAGTTCCTTAAAACCTGTAATTACACTGGCTCTTCAAATCCTTCATACAGGAAGACAGCAAGGTACGCACTGCTGTTCAATGGCAGAAAGTAGGTAGGATGGTACCTACCCAAATGGTGTCCTAAGCTGAAGAGGAGTCCTTTCTCCTAGAATAATTCCTCCAAGTAACTATCCTACTTATTTTTGTCTCCATTACTGGAGACAAAAATAAGTAGGGTAGTTACTTGGAGGAATGACATGCCTCGTTTCCCGTAAAAAGGATATCCCGTTATTTACATTTACCATGCGAAACCCGTCCATTCCCGGTCGAGCCAACATATTTTTACGACAACCATAATACAACTTCAACGTGGATCTACCATCAGTAGCTACTCGTATTAAAATAAGATCAGCAAATGTTGCCTCGTGTCTAGTAAAAAGGGTCTACGGTTTTCCATACTAACCATACATAGAGTTTTCTATACGTGCGCATTTTTTGGCCTTTACCGATCGAGCTGACACATTCGTGCCACAACCGTAATATAGCTGCAGCGTGCCTCTACCACGTACTAATATCTTTACTTGTTTCCTAGTTAGAATGGCAGGAGTTGATTGTTTTTGCTGATAAGAGCTATGATGTCACTATAAATTGACTAGATATGTCATCTTATGTCGCCTCGTTCACTATTGTATGAATTTATCTTAAATATTTTTTTCATTATATAAACATTGAACTTCAATCCCTTGTAAATAGCTTTCGACTTTGCAATTGTAATGATGTTACATCAAAAGAAGTAAGTCTCCGTAAGAGGTTTAGCAAACGTTACAAAGTAAATCTTTTCCGCTACAGTAAAAGGGACTGAATAATATATCGAACACTCAGATAACAGAGAAAGATGGATAGAATATTACTACTAAGCTTAACTTAACACAAGCGGTAAAATAAAATAAAAATTGTACAACCGACTTCAATATAAAAGAAAATTGAAATTAAAGTCAACTAAATACGCATTAATAAGAATAACTCAAAAACTGCTGTCAGATTGAGACCACATGAAAAGCACCAGCTTTCAAACAAAAAAAGAACCATCAAAATCGGCTCACCTAGAAAAACATTTCTGAGGTAATACATAAAAAAACACAGTTCAATTGAAAATCCCATCCTATTTTGAAGTTAAGTAAAAAATAACGAATTGATTCATAGTCACTACGTTCGCATAACTTAACGTAATAATAACCGATTAAGTCATAGGCACTAGGTTAGCATAACTTATCATCAACTTAAGTCATAGGCACGACGTTAGCATAACTTAAGCTAGACGCAATAGAGGTACGACGTTAGCTTGTTCGCCTTGTACTTTTGAGAAAGTGGCACAACGTTAGCGTATCTCAATATTACTCTTTCATTAAGGAAGCTCTACGTTAGCTCTACGTTAGCTCTTCTTTTCATGTGTAGTCATCAAAGTAAGTATGGGGCAAACTCACACCTCTTGTGGAGGCTAAAGTACTGACTTTATGTAACTTTCCCGTCCCGGCCCTTTCTGACCATGAAACGTTTTCAAATCTTTATCAATTTCAGTCGTTATAATGGTCAAACGAATTCACATATTATGCTCATTATCAAGAGTGTCCACGTATTGTGACCGGCAACTGCGAAATCCTACCTTTACATTGTGCGTGACACGACACGCACTTGGTCTGTTTTTTTTTGGTTATTCAACAGCACATAATGAGCGAGCTCTTGTATATATTTTATAAAATTAAGCCATTTACGGGATTGAAAAGTCCAAATCTAATTTGAGTACACAAGGTTTCCTACTGGAATTTGACGCAAATCATATTTTTTTAGAAATAGGGTGAAAAACGAGAATACAGTCCACCTGATGCGAAGTGGTTGCTGAGGCATATTTATATCTACATCTATCCTCATTTGGGAATTAAAATGCAGATGCGTTGTCAACCTTGAGGACTAAGATGAATTGCTTCTTTTCCAGTAAAAAGGGTATCCGATTCTCTACACTCACCATACGAAACATAGCAGCATTAAGCTGCTATTTTACACTGGTATTCTATGAGAGTGTGATCCTTCCCCGGTTGAGCCGACCCATTCGTGCTACAACCATACTTTAAATATAGCTGCAGCTTGGCTCTACTACGTAAAGAACACAATCTTCTCTGAGAAATACTGCGCACACGGCACAGATCGTACTATACAAACAAGAAACTACCTAGCTGAGCGCGTAACTAGCGTTCGCGCCAGTGAGTCGTCTCACTGCACTCGGGCCAGCGAGCTGTCTCACGCTGGGGATAGCCCCAGCGAGCAGTTACGCCGCACCTTCGCCAGCAAACCACTATACCGCACCAGTACCAGCGAGCTATTAAAACTTCAACATTGTAAGCATAGGCACTAAGCATGCATACCTCACAGTGTTTGTTGACATAGGCATAAATTAAACGTTAACTAATACCTGAAACCTTCATATTGGATTTTACTCAAGGTAGTTTTAATATGAAATTGGAAGTACACAAAAGTAAAAAAAGACATGGAACTAACTACTATTCAACACTAGCCTCGCCAAATATGTGTATCCAAAGTAATTTAATATTGAAATAAGTGTCAGGAGCATGAAACAAATAAATAATCTGCTTTGCAAAATTAAGTTAAAAAAATGAAGATATTGATAACCACAGAATTCCGGGATTTCAAAGTTCACCACACATTCTCTTAAGAAACGGCAACTGTGTGACATGGCACTCATAAACCATTGCACTCATTGCAAAAACGGCAACTATGTTGAGAAACTGATCCCACCACATATTCCTAAGGGAAGGAGGCAATTGCGCAAGATTTACGCATTGCCAAAGGCAACTTTATGCAGAAACGTAGGCCTCTACACGCATTGCAAATTTAAAAAGCAACTCTATGAAAATATCCCAAATTTCATAAATAAAAAAGGCAACTGTGTAAAATATAACACACTGCAAACGATATCACACAAATTCCAATCGTCATTAAGTCGTCTCGTTGGGATAGATATCCGTGTGACATGGCTACCTTAATACCTTTGTACCTTCCCTGCCATTACATTAGATATGATAGACCACAAAGTCTCGCAAAAGAATACCGATTCCTAACAAGAATGATTTGCGAGGCTATTAACATTAAAAAAACATTCTTATTCCTTGGCTTGGGATCCTATAATTAAAAAATTAAATCCAAACCCAAGCATACCACTGCAAGGCTTCAAGATACTATAAGCTCATTTCGCGTACATCAAAAATTAATATTCAAAAACTGAAGGTAGCAGGGCTAACCATGACATCAGGATGTCAAACACCTCAGTTTCCCCTGTAACCATGGGTGCTGTAAAGGTAAAAAGTTAAATTAAACGCGATAGAATCCGTAAAAAAATAGTTTCATTTAATCTGTAATCTTCGCGTAAATATAAGAAATCATTATTCGACTTATTGTTCTTAAGCAAAACTACTAAATCAAAAATTAATTACGTACGATTGTTTTCTCTGCTTCATGTGCTTTGATCAATTTTTTTGAAGTTAAATATCTTATATAACTTGAAATATATTCATTAAATATATCTTATTATTTTTATGCGTAAGTTACGACACAGGCTGAATCACGAATGGCTCGACTAGGGAAAGACTTGATGGCACGCAATTTTATTAGTAATGGGGCACTTAATCTTATTCCTTAGGGGTGATAACGCATCTGCATTTAGATTCTTAACCGTTTATTCCTTAATTCGTTAAAGGTAAGTACACTCGATGGTACATGATGCATGAAGAGAGTTAGATGTCATTGGGTCATACAATAAGGTAGGCTGTATAATCGTTTGTTATACTTACTAGAATTTATCCTTACTAGCAATTAAAAAAAAAAGTAAATTAGCTATTCTGCAAATTCGTCACAATACAATTTTTTAATTTTTATGTATTAAGTCTTGTTTGTTTAAAGCTTACATAAAGGTGCTCAAAAATATTAAATTCACAGGTGCATTCATTTTATCTGTACAGTCCATACATTTAAATTTAACTGGAGTGTCTGTCTATAATATCGAAATAACTGCCTTATATTGAGCTGAGGTGGTTATATACATGCCAATAGGACATGAATAACTATTTTTAAAATGTTTGTCTATCAGTCTGTCTATCAGGCTGTACGGGATTATATTCGAAATGGCTGAACCGATTGTATTGAAATTTCACCAACAGATAGAGACCAATGCCAGGAGTAAACTAGGCTATATTGTATACAAAAACTTACAGATTAAAAAAAAATGTAAAATTGATTTATTAATATGATGATGAAATATTTATCCTAAATTAATAATTTTTTACGGGCAAAACCGGAGTGGGATGTTGGTATTAAAATAATTTCATTAAAACCGCACATTAGAGAAAATGTATAAATTACATAATTTGAACACTAGTATGCTTTTACGCTGGTATTCTGTGAGAGAGTTGTCCTACCCTGGTCGAAATAGAGACAGAAAGAGAAACTTTTTTTACTGTAATATAACTGCAGCGTGGCTCTACCACAAACAAAAGGGTGACAAACCAGAACACAGTCCATCGATGATAACTGAATTCTGTAGTTTCTAGACAGGCATAGACTAGAATGCTAGAATAGATAGATAAGACAAAAGAGAATAGCATCCTAGATGCAGCGAGTTTGAGGCATCTCCAATTTTTACTCACGATTGATTGCTAGACGCCTCATTAGTGATTGTCTTTTTATGGATTTTTGTAAAATAAAGGCCTTCACAATTCCGCAGTTAAACAAAGAGCTCCGTCAAAGGATGGCAAAAAGCACGATCGTCACCGGTAAGAGATTCATTTATTTATTTAATTCAAAAAAAAAACGTGTGGCTTACAGAAAATCCAATACGCACACAAGGTTAAATTTTACATGCAAAAAAAATTTCAAAATTTGTATCCATCCATAACAACAAAAATCAGCAGTCCTCATCACAAAACCCCAAAGTCTTACTAGCTAACTTGCACATGGATGTCATATGATTATGGAAACTTTATTAAACCTAAGTCACGTATGTCATACACTCTTACCAAAGGTGCGTCATGTAAGTTAGAATTAATAATGACATTTAGTTTCATTAAGAGGAAGATGGTTCACTGCACTCCATTCCAATAATGCATCTATATCCTCTTGAAGAGCCTGTGCATCAGCAGCACTACCAATCGTGAAGCTTAATTTTAGATCATCTGCGAATAACAGATACTTCGCAGATTTTATTCTGGTAGACAAGTCATTTATATAAATTAAAAATAGCGTAGGACCAAGAGTATTACCCTGACTCACCCCAGATCTAGTGAAATAATCAGTGGATTCGAAACCACTTACTCTAACAAATTGACGACGATTATCCAAATACTTAGCAAAGGGTTGAAGAAGTTTCGGAGTAAAACCCAACTAAGCTAGCTTCTGTAACAATATGTCATTACTCACCAGGTCGAAAGCCCTCCAAAAATCGAAATAGGTGGCGTCTACCATTCTCCTCAAATCCATCTCTGCACAGACATAATCGACGTACGCTATCAAGTTAGTAGTCGTTGAATGATTCTTTCGAAACCCATGTTGACTGTCTACCTGATTCCTAATGCAAAAGTCCAACATGCTTTCAAATATCTTCGCCAAAACCGAAAGCACAGCAATAGATCTAAAAGCAGAGACATATTTTCCAGGTTCTTCCTTTGGAACAGGTGTCACCTAGATAGTTTCCATTATTCTGGATATTTAGCCTGTCTAATGGATAGATTAAAGATAAGCAAGAGCAGTGAACGAAGAGCTGGCGCAGAATCCTTGACCAGAAAAGCGGGAATGCGTTCAGGGCCACCAGCAGATCGTGGCTTTAGGCGTCTTATTGCCAATCTAAAATCGCTTTCGTCTACTCGCCTGACTGAGATTGGCATCACGTAAATTTGTGAATTAGCCGCATTTTCGGCATCCTCGAGTATATAATTTAAAGAGAGAATCAAGATATGAGAAGTGACCAAACACCATCTTGTCACTCGAAAAACTTTTTTATCCATCACGATAAAACTAAAGAGTGATAAGACTGCTTATTGTACATTTTATATTTGGAACTGTATTTATACATTAATTCTGTATTTTCATGTACAATAAATAATAAGCAATCAAAGAAAAATAAATATTAGAAAAGGGAATGTTAAAAAGATCTATTGTGGACAGTAAGATTCTGATTACTCTGTACAATATATTTAACGATTACACTTTTAAAACATTATACAACTATACGAGTATCACACAAGATGTTGCCTGAATTTTCTTAACTACTATTAAGATATTATATTAAGATATCTATTAAGATATGTATGTATACAAAAAATTATGTTAAGTACAATCTATATCCATATAAATAATTTAAAATTAAAAAATTTGTAGAACCGATTGCAATAACAATTATTAAGAATAACTTAAAACAATTGGTCAGACCTTGATCAAATTATAAAAACACACGGCAAGCACTGGCATTCAAATCGAAAAAGAATCATTGAAATCGGCTCACCCCGAAAAAAGATATGACGTAAAACACATTAAAAAAAACATAATTACAGTCGAATTGAGTACCGTCTCCTTTTTGAATTCTGTAGATAAATTTTCAGTGTCTGTCTGAAATAATTTGCTTCTATTAGGCTCAGGAAGTCATTTAGATGCTATTAAGACAATAACCACTTTTATTTTTTAGTCTGTCTGCCTGCGTGTACGGACTAATCTTCGGAATGGCTGAACCAATTTTTACGAAACTTTACAAACACGTATAATATAGACTATTTTTTATCCAAAAAGCTGATTTTGTCAAAAACCCTAAGAAAAATGATAAAAGAAATGGTCTTTGACCATATTAAATCTAAGTAACACATTAATATGTACAGTGTAGTGGCGGTGTAAGAAAATCCAATACCCGTAGGTGTCGCAAGAAGCAACAGAGAGTAGCGTATTTCTAATAAAGACTAAAATAAAATACTGCGGTTGACAACCAAGTTGGCACACATGAAAACTATGGCAAATATGCCCCCTATGAGGCAATCTATGTGGGAGGGCTATATTTGGCAGTGGACTTTAAATGGATTGGATTCTTAAACGGGGATAGATGTAGATCTCTACGGGCCACAGCGTCCATTTACCATCAGGTGGGCTCTGTGTTCACTTGTCACACTTATACTTTATAAGGAAACTTATTTATGTTCGTAAAAAGTAAGTTATATTTGATGATAATAATAAATGATAATCTCCCGGCCCATTTTGGTAACGGTTAAAAAAAGGCGAACGTGACACGGCGTAAGACTACGCGAATATTCAATGATTCGTTCCGAAGTGGTTCGAGGCCAATCTGTTCTACGCTACTTTTCACCTCCGCAAGTACCATAGACTGACGGCAGAGATTTGAATGGCAAACTCGTGTTTCATATATATATTGATATTTTTTGACCGTGTAGTGGCGGTGTAAGGATATCCACTACCTCATACAACGGAGGGAAAACCAGAAGATGGGCAGCAGCATTTTTCTAATAACAACCAAACATCAAAACTGTGGTTGCCAAACTTACCTGCCAAGCGTGGCAACTATAAAAAATATTGCCTCTATGAGGTTATTTATAAGAGAAGCTAGCTTAACAGTTAATAAATACAGAGTGTATACCACTTTTTTTACTAAAACTATCTTTGTTTTTGTGAACATACATTACATTTTCGTAAATATACTGAGAGGCCAAAGTTAATATATTTATTTCTTTAATTTTTTCTCTAAGCAACTCTCTCGGTTTAAGGTTGAAAATAGCTCTTATGGCCCTCTTCTGCATAACAAAAATAGTTTCTAAATCAGCCACATTTCCCCATAGCGATATCCCATAAGACATTATGCTATGGAAATAACTGAAATAAACTAATCTAGCTGTCAAGAAACTAGTAAGATCTCTAATCTTTTTTACAACATAAGCTGCAGAGCTTAGTCCGCTATCTAGTTTGGATATATGGGGGTCCCACTGAAGCTTTGCGTCGAGAGTGATGCCAAGAAAAACAGAGGATTCAACAGGGCTCAGTTCTACCCCGTTTAAAAACACATTGGTATTCAAATTTTTAACATTCGCTGTTGCAAATAAGATGGTAAGTAGATACTGTGACACATAACCATCCACATATATCCCCTATTAAGAATCAAAACGCAGATGCATTTTTACCCCTGAGGACTAATTTGGAATGCCTCATTTCCAGTTAAAAAGGGTCTCCGGTTCTCTACTCTCACCATGCGAAATACAGCAGCATTAAGCTGCTACATGAATTTCTTATACTTTAAAAATATAACATTCGAAATTAAAACATTTATGATCGACCAGGAGCACAGAATTTCCAGAGTGTCTATGTATTTATTACTGTACTAACATCGAACCTTTTTATGAAAGCTAAAAGCTCTATAATATTTCCTACCCTGTTAATAAGAACTAGTAAAGCACTAATGAAATGTGATGTGAAATTTGACCTTATTGTTCCCAAGTTACTTCTGACATGTTAATTAAATGAGATAATAATACTTGTTGTATAATAAAGTTTAATTTCAACCATCGCAGGGCAACAGATAAGTAAGCATTGCCTCCGTCAAAAATAATCAGTGACATATCAAAGGGTTTGAAAAGGGGACATGAGTGTTATTTACAAACTTAATAGCTGCGTACAAAACATTTAATTTCCTTTGGTGAGCCTTTCATTGCTACGTTTGTAGAACCTTTTGTTGTAATGTGGCATTCTTATCGAAGGTTTAACAATAATTTGATTATATGAAATGAAACCGTTGACTGTAATTGAAAACGCAGATGTTTGCTCTTAACATTTTTTATAGAGTAAGATACAGTGACAAATGAGCTCAAAGTCCACATGATTGCTAATACTGCGGCCTGCAAACATCTACATCTTTCCACGATTAAGAATAAAATAAGATTGCAGGTGCGCTCTCATTACTGAGAACTGAGATGGAATGCCTCTTTTCAAGTAAAAAGGGTTTTTGGTTCTGTACACTCACCATTACTGCTACTTCAAATTGGTATTCTGTAAGAGTTCTTCCCCGGATGAGCCAGCTCGTTCGTACTACAACGTATTATAGCTGCAGCGGGGCTACAAAAAAAATCTACCCCGTACAAAAAAAATCTTTCTTAATATCATTGTGACCAATCATCTGATGATGATATTAGCGTGGAAAGTTTAATGTGTATTTACACAACAAAATGATACATCATACTTAAAACAATAAAAGAAACACAAGAAAAACTCTACTCCCAACCTTATAGTGCCCCAAGAACGCTGGCTACGTTTCCCAGCCAAAAGACTAATAAAGATAGACAGATTGCCATGTTCATCTACACTTACTATTATAAAGAAGAAAGATTTGTTCGTTAATAATAGTAATAAGTAACCCAAGGTGTGAAAAAATACCAAAAAGAATGTTTATATCGCGTACGCTGCGGAAACTATTGGTAATAGAGCAAAGTAATGTACTTCAGTTTTATAGAAGATATCAATATATACAAAAAAGTCTGCGATACCATATGTTTAACTATTACAGTTATGTCTCAATAACTACTTTTTCACGTTAAAATGTAAAATAGTAACGCCTTTACAAACTAGGCCACATTATTCGTATCAGTACCTGTATCATGCATAATCACCAATTACGTTAACCATGTAATTTTAGTAACATATTTCACTTTTTAAATCTTTGTTAATTCAGCAACCGTCGTGATGTCTCTCTAGAAGTTCGCATGTGGCAAGGCGCTGACGCGTGATATACGCGGGTGAAACCGCGGGGCACAGCTAGTTTCAAATAAAGCCGAAACTATGCTCAACTTCTTGACATGCACTCACACAAGCACATCTTTTTTATTTCTTACTTTTACAGCCCGCAATAGTTCACAGCTGGAGTGCGTCCAGGCGTCCAGATATGCACCTAAAATATATGTTACTCGTTGTAATTATGCGTGTGAGGTGAGTAGGTGTTCTTACAATTACTCATTATTGTTCATCCTACATCTAATGTTTCACATAAAAGGGATTTAGAATTTTGATGAGTCAGTGACAAAAATCACATTTTTCAAAACTTAATAATTCTAGAACTATAATAGATTTAATGGGTTTCTAGCTATTTAAAAGTGTCTTAAAAGACATGCAACATTGCAAGTATGCAGGTGTCATAGTTCCTTTACTTATTTAGGAGTGGGGGGAAGTAGAAAGTAACTTGACATGATATTACATATTACCCTGTATTACCACTGTGAAAGAACACTTTGAAATTAAAAATAGGCGAATATATTAAATTGACAATGTTCCTAATCGACTGTGTTACACAGGTACCGAAGATAAAAAGGAAATCAGCAATTACTTCGTACTTATCGAAAGTTAGTAAATAATATATTTATATCATAGCCTTTCTTGCTCGTTATGACGAAGTAATAAAAAAATCATTTCTAAATAGGCGATTGAAGTAAAATGACTCCAGGATTACAATAATAAACGGCACGTGGGACACAATTAGAATTACGGCATTATCTCTGGAAACTGTCACTATAGGGATGATACTCGAGCGAATGTGAATTACCGTTACCACTTTAGCCTATTAAAGTCCACTGCTGAACATTGGCCTCTCACATAGATTGCCGCATATGGGGGATATTTGCGCCATATTTGTCACGCTTTGGCAATCGCAGTTTGACACTGCTGCCCATCTCCTGATTTGCTTAATTGGTAACTATCTACGTGAAATGAAAAATTTTGTGGCTTTCGATGGTTAATGGTATAGCTGTCGCAGCTAATAGTCTATCATTTTTACTAAGCGGTGCCGTTCAACTATTGGCCTGAATGATATTCAGCCTATGCGTCAAATACAAAAATGAACCTATCTTGCGAAATCAGCGACAGTAGGTTATAATGCGACTGGGATGGCCCTTGGGCCACCCTAAAGCTGCGTACATTTATATAATACAGCACATAGCATATAGTTAGATACAGATCAGCAACATTAAGTGGTATGGCTACTTTATGATTTTTTAGTTAGAATGCTAGGTTGTTAACTGAAAGGCTAATGACGCTAGTTGGCTGCGATATAGCCATCTGGCTCACGCCAAACGTAAAATACCTAGGCAGGTATGGCATTACTAACTTGTATGTTTGTACGCTTTTTTACAGTGAAATGAATTTTTTATGTTACGATGTAAGAATAGCGGATTATTTTAAACATTATCATCAAGGCTGAAAATTACGCTTTCAATTAACGATAAAGTAAAAATTAGTAGCACAAGGTACAAGAAACTTAGAGCCATTTTAATAAAGTTCTAAATCGCAAAGCTGTCCATCTCGGTTTAAAACATTTGAGAACTTCATAGTATCATTTCATTGTTAAAATACATATCCACTACGTAACGATATATACCTCTTGTGGTTCCGAGTCTACGAACCAATCGATATCAGCTGCAGTAGTCTAAACTACAACTGACAAGAAGTGCTTGTTAGCTCCCTTGTTCGATCGTCGGAAGTCCAGTGATAAGAGGATCATACTCTGGTGGCACTGCAAATATATTTATTCGTGAGAATTCCAGTCATTTTTACGTAATATATTTGTTTTCATCTCAAAATAATTTTTTAAAAATTGTAATCTTGTTCTCAACTAAATAAGTAGTAGTTAAAGAAGACTGTATTGTGTAGTGGCTGGAATATCTTTTACTTCATAGTATCCCTCTGTCACCTTTTACGATACCGGGAGGGTATCGTAAAAGGTGACAGAGGGAAAAAAACAGGAGATTTAAATAAGAGGAAAAATAGAGGAAAGCAGAGTTTTTGTAATAACTACTAAAATATTTAAAAAAAACTATGGTTTTCACAACCCGCTTGCCAAGCATAGCAAATATGGAAAATATTCAGCAGTATACAAAGTTCTATTTATAGACTGTAATGAATGAAATGTAAGACTAAACCCGTTTGTAAATTTTGTGTTATAAAAAATTATAAAAAAGCGTGACAAAAGAGTTGAGATCTGAACGGACGCCAAGCCAACTGCTATAGCAGTTGCTCAAATCGTAAGATCTATAGGAATGTACAATAAGTTATTGAAATTAATACTAAGAGGTACTCATGAAGTCCTTATTACGTAAGCAAAATTATAAGTGTGTTGGTCTAATAGTTTTTGAGTTATGAGGTATAATGTGTAAAGTGCCTCGAAATGTTTCATTTTAACGCACTGCCTGTGCGTCACTCTTTTTCGAACTTACATGATCCAATGCCGTATGTCTAGATTTGCAGTACTGATTTACCACGTGGTCTTCAGCAAAGTAAAACAATGTGTGGAAACCGGCTCGTCTATGGAATTAAACATTTCGAGGATATTTGAAGTCCTGGAGCAGGGTGCTATTAGGTTAGAGGAGGCCTATGCCCAGCAGTCAAATGTATATAGGCTATAACTACACCTCATTTGATTTATGTGGAAATATATGTAGTAGGTAGATCAAAACACGTGCAGAAATTCAGCCACTAAATGTTGTAATAATAAAAAAGCTCTAAGATGATTCCCATTTAAGAATTTTATTTAAATAGTACTATCTAGAAAACATGCGAATATATGTAATTATTATTAAACAAGTGATATTAAGAAAATGTATTACGGATTTTTAAAATACCACTTTTTTGAATATTCGTCGTCATATTCTTAAATTGTAATTCGATTCTGAACTATGTTCAAAATTTCAAGTCTCTAGCTCATCGGGAAGTTAGTTTTATATCAATTACTAAATTACACTCGAGCAGACAAACACAAAAACTAGTTAATGAAAACGCGGTAAAAAACTAAAGTTATCATAATAACTGGAACCCGAAAGGAGTTTTCTTTCAGGATAGAGAAAGAATGCTGGCTACACCTTTGAGCATGAAAGGAAATAACTCTTTGATCTATCTGAACTATCTAAATAATTATATGACTATCAGTTGCAGTTCCTTTAAAAAAATTCTGTCTTAATTACAAGATATTCCTTACAGCCAATATACATGGACATCTCTCTAAGAGATTCATGCAACTTAGTTCATGCCACTTAATTCAGTTGCCTTTGAAGCTACTCTGGCCATAGAAGAGATATTATTGAGATAAGAGGCCAACAAAGTGTTCATGTAGGAGGTGTCCCACACAAGAGCTCTTGATATTTTATGATTATAAAACCCGCCCCGACTCCACTTGTGTAGGATTTATTAATGTGGCATTATAAAGATTTATGACAACCAAAGACTATTTATTTTATCAGTTTCTAAAAAAATCTACAACTTTTTACATAAAATATAGCCTAGATCACTCCCTGGCATTCCACTCTATTTGGTCGTGCAGTTTCATTATAATCGGTTCAACTATTTCGACGAGCCGTCCGGACAGACAGACACCTCTTATCTCCATATAAGCCAGTTAAATCGATATTACAAATACTTCAATTAATTTTTATCTATTCCATATAGATTTTGAACTCGGTTTTACTTTTAAAAATCAAAACCACGTTATAGGAATGTTGGTGGAAATTACGAAAGACGCTTCGGAAAAGAATAAAGCTAAATCCATTTCAAGAGACATTTTATTATTTGTATTGAATTTCGATCCAGACTTTCTTCATTTTCGCCGGAAGCTGATTCTATAAAAGGTTTTCACGAGAGACTTTATTTAAAAAGCTTTAATGCGACTGACTTCTTTCTTCTTTCTTTATTCCCCGTCTTCGACTACTGGACATGGGTTAGTACCCAGGGATTTGCCTTAACTTTCGTCTTGCATCTTTTATGAATAAATGAAAGAATTATGTATCACAGTCAACACATTGTGTTCAATGAATGAAATAACAATTAAAAGCGAACAAAAAAAACCATATACCTTAACACATTTAAAAAGGCATCCGATTCAACATGATGCTGTAGCAGTGTTGCCATAGCGACGCTGGTGCTTCATTAATGTCCTCCAAACCGAATTTTAATCACGGTGGCCAGACTGAATAGGGACTAGCCATCTGCGCAGGAATGGATTATAGTGCGCGAGTGTATACGCAAATACAGGAGCACTCTCTATTCCATCACTCTCATAGTCACGACCGGATAGAGATCAGGCGCAGGACCAATGGCTTTACGTGCTTTTCGAGTCGTGAAACACCGCCAACCTTCTGACTCCGGGTTGTTGCTAAGAATTTCTTGTCAGAAAAACCCTATAACTGATTTAAGCTCGACCCGGGATTCGAATTCTGGACCTCATGATAGGCAACCGTGTGTCACTAGACCAACGGGGCAATCAGAGAATCAACGACATTCATATTACCGAGCAGTTGTCGGACATAATTATTTCTATAACCAATAAAAATAATAAAAAGCAGTTAAATAAAAATCTAGTGATCTTATGTTTATATTTTAATGTTAGAAAAAATGCATTTAAAGTTATTAGACGCTGTTGTCCGTCGTAAGTCTGGTTGTACCGCCGTCTATCAGAAACCATAAAATTCAGTGGTATTTACCAAACTTACCCTTAACACTCCCACGCGATGAAATGGGGCGATGGGGCGAATTATAAGAATTTCATTTTCTAATTGTAATAGTTTCTAATTGAAATATCTTATAATGTTAGAAATAAAGAAAATAAATATACCGTGTAGTTGCAGTGTTAGAACATCCACTACCCCATATCGTTCCGTTCATATCGTTCCGTGGGTGACGTAAGACAACAGAGGAAAATCAAACAGGTGATGGGCAGCAGCATCTTCAGGATAACAACTCAAAATAATAACAATCTCCTGGCAACAGTCACCCTGCCTGGTAAGCGTGACATATTCAGTCACTTACAGGTTGGTGAGCCACATGCTCGTTTGCCCTCGTCTTCTATAAAAATAAAAAAATAAATGAATTATTATATCTATTATCAATCAAGTAGATTCAAAGCTTTACTCGCGGCGGATGTATTATTTTTTTTTAATTAATAAATAAGTTTATTAGAACTCAAATAAATGTTACACTTGTTCCGATTGAGCCCTAACTCCTGAACTAGGAATCCTGTATGTCAGGAGCTAGTCCCTTCCATTACATTATGCACAAACATTATTAACATTAATTATACATTTCAATTTAATTTAATTATACCTAATTATATTTAATTATATTCTACTTTATTTTATTTAAAATTGACAAGAACAGTTTACATAAATTATTAAATTCAATTAAAGATAAACATTAAAAAAACCAAATATAAAAAAAAGGATAATAATATGTGGTATTGACTAAGTAATATGACAAATGTGTGGATGCATGTATGTGTTTTGTGTATGTTATAATTTGTGAAGTAGTGTCGTTAACGCGTGAAAGTGTCTGTAAGAGCTAATATATATATATATATATATGTTTAATCAATTCTTAAGTATTTACGTTCAATAGATTTTCGCAGCTGTCATAATCGTGTTCATTCAGCCACGACAAAAGTAAATCTTTTATTTGTTTGTTGTTAAGTTTCCTTAGTTTTATTATTTTGTTTAACTTATTATATAAGTGTGGGGCCTGAAAATCATAAAATTTCCTAGCATAGGGCGTTCTAAAGTTGGGAATGGGATAGTTATCAACCCTCTTTTCTGTTGTTGGAAAAGTTGGCGCAGTAACACAATGATATCTCATTATGCTGTGAAAAACATAGGTCTTACGTATACTTAATACTTTAAACTTTTTATATACTGATGTGGTAGGATACTTGTAGGGCAAACACATGATAACTTTTAACAAACTTCTCTGTGCGCGTTCCAATTCAATCATATGTCTTTTATGTGTCCCTCCCCAAGTACAAACACAGTAACAAATTAGGCTATGACAAAGCGAATTATAAATTTGTAACATTAGGTCTTTGTTAGCAATCACGCGTAATTTTTTAAAAAGAAAAATAAGTTTCCTAACTCTCTTGGCTACATTTTGAATATGAAACTTCCAGCTTAGTGTGTCATCAACATGAACGCCTAAATATTTTAAAGTGTTCGTTCTTTCTAATACAGCACATTTACAGTCGCGAATCTCCTTAGTGTTTCTATTACACGGGTAAGTGTGAATTTTTATGCTATAATCGTTTTGTGGAGCAGAAATTCTTTGTTTTGAAAAACAGATGTATTTTGTTTTAGACACATTTATCGTAAGCAAATTGTTCTCAAGCCAAGTCGTCACTGCTGATAATCCACATTCCGCTCGTTCCTTCACTATTTTCCAGTTGGAACCTTGATAAAGTAATATTGTATCATCAGCATACATTTGCACCTCACCACCACAAACATTTAATTCACACAACGGGTTGATGTAAGCCAGGAACAGGCTTGGACCAAGTGTACTACCCTGTGGAATACCGTAGGTACATTCCGCACTGCTACTGATGTAGTTACCGACCCGGACCATTTGGCTCCTATCAGATAGGTAATCTCTAAACCACGCCAATGGAAGACCCCTTACGCAAAGATTCTCTAGTCTTGATAGAAGCACGGGTATCGATACGGTGTCAAACGCTTTTTTTAAATCGAGGAAAATACCTAGACATTTGCTACCTTTATCCAAGTAAGAAAGTACTTTCGATGCTAACCTAAGTGTGGCATCCGCCGTAGAACGTCCTGACCTAAAACCCAATTGGTTATCTGACAGTAACTTATTACGTTCCAAAAATCCTATTAATCTTTTGTTTACTATCTTCTCTAAAATTTTTGATAATGTTGATAACAGAGAAATAGGTCTGTAATTAGATGGAACTAGCACGTCACCCGCTTTATAAACTGGTATTACAATGGCTTTTTTAAATAATGATGGAAATACACCATTTTCAAAGCTAAGATTATACAGATGTGCTAATGGCTCACAAAGGACGTTCATATTATTTTTAACCAATTTTGTACTAACTCTATCCCAACCAGGTGCACTATTATTTTTAAGAGTAGTAATCGTTGATTTTACTTTTTTATTATTATTTCATTTAATAAATTGAAAACGCGCCTGGAGCCTGCGGTTAGCGGGAATGCTCAACGAGACATACCTCAGAGAGCGTAAATGGCGGCTCTTTTATTTAAACTGAAAGCATTAAATTTATACCGCTATCACAATTGTGAAATTTATTATAATTGTGGCAATATATTTGAAACATAAATTGAACATAAAAGAAACAGAGATAAAGTGTAAGGTATGATTTATCGATGCATGCAAATAAATCGAGACGATATCGCAGATATGAATACTGTACATGTACATTATTCTTATTTATGTAAGAATATATATATATATATATATATATATATATATATATATATATATATATATATATATATATATATATATTATTCAATTACTAACAAAGTTATAAAATTCCTATAACGATTTATTATATTTATGCGAGTACTACATATTAAATGGAACAAATTTTTCGTTTAATATTTAAAAGCTAAAGGTAACCGGGCTAACTATGACATTGGGACGTTAAACAACTAAGACCCCCGTTACCAAGTGTGCTGTAAATCACCCGAAATGTTGGCTATTAAATATTTAAAATTAAACGCGATAAAATAGGTAAAATTAGCTTAATTTAATGTTAGAATTCCTATCCTGCATAGACGTGCATTTTGGTAAGCACCACTCTCATATTTACGTCTACTGCGATACACAGCAGTAGTGTCAATATACTAACAAGCCTCCACCCAGAACGCCTTGCTTTTCCACCGACGGACAATAATTTTAAAATATGAGTTAAAACGGGCTTGTTTTTAACCGATTTAAAAAAAGGGAGGATCTCTTTTAGACTGTATGTTTTATTTTTGAATGTGTGGGGATGTTTTCGTCCGTTGTGTTGCGAAAATAGCTCATTATACTATATGAGTAATCACATAAATTTGGAGAAATGATTCCATGCTTAAGGTGACACTAGTCGACAATATTTCCATTGATTTCCATACAAATTTCGGAGGGGTTTTACTACGCTGTTTGACAGTGTACATCCAAAGTTAAACATGATATCGTTTTGTCTCATTATCAAATTTGTCTGTACGGAAACAGAATAGTAAAATAAAATGTTATTAAAAAGTTACGAGCTACCAAAGATTCGTTTTTATTGCCAATTTTAACACAACTTTGGGCGTAAATTAGTAATAAAAGAAGTGTGAAATTTCCAAAACAAAGTCGGTACCGACACAGCTCAATTATCGAAGAATTCAAGAAATTTTATTCGTAATTAATTTATGCAGTGGTTTTTTCATAAAACCCCTTCTTCCAAAGGCCTTTTCGTATTTTTTTACGCGCGTATGTTACTATGAATTATCGTGCATCTCACTGAATAATGTTTGCCCCGGTGCGGTGCGGGAGGACGACGCTTACACACACATGCACGGGCGGTGACGCGGGCTTATTCGAGTTTTATTCGAAACGAAAAGTTTTGCTATTTTGTAATTTGGACGCCAAAGACAAAAGACAGCATGGAAATTGATATAATTGAAAGAGATGATGCGTTTTGGACGACAGACAATTTTGTTTTTTATTTCAATTTTCGTCTGTAATATAATATAATTATAAAAGAAAAAAAATTAAGTCTATAATATACGATTACTATATAAAATTGCAACAATTTCATTGGTGCCGACGGGGATCGAACCCGGGTTGCTCGCGTAGTGTGATACTTACGGCGAACGATAACCATCTGAGCTACCACGGCTCTCAATGCAAGTGTTATAAATAAATAAAGAATTACAAAACAGTTTAATTATTTATTAGACGACTCTTGCGGCGGACAAACAAGGTATATTATGTGGGATTTTCATAGGTACCTACTGTTATTACCTAGATACCTACAACCTACAATACAACAAAATGTCACAAAACGTCACCGCGTCGTGGCCACAAAATTGTAAACTTTAGGTAGGTACGTCAGTACTAAGAAAACAATCTTGATGGGTCACTTGTCTTGATAAAAACCTGTGTTTACGTTTAGTGATATTGAGTATATATAAAAAAAAGTAAGAAGACAGGTAAGTATTTTTGAAAAAAATTTATAGGTAAGCAGAACTAATTACAATTATTATCTAAATATTATAAATGCGAAAGTTTGGATATTTGGATGGACGAATGAAAGGATGTATGTTATTCAATCACGCCAGAACCGCTGAAGGGACCTGGATGATATTTTGCTCAGAGATAGGTTATAGTCTGGAATTTTATTTTATTTTATTTTTTAAAAATACATTACCCCCGCACTAGCATTTTCTCCTGTATAGTGGAAGCAGTTTACAAACATCCAGACCCGGAACAACTATTTGTAGGCCATACAAATTTTTTTTTTCTTATTTAAAAAACGTTACACCCACACTAGGAGTTTCTCCTGTATCGTGGAGGCAGTTTACAAACATAAATTGCACAAGGACAAACATCCAGACCCGGAAGAATTATTTGTAGGCCATACAAATACTTGTTCCGTGCGGGATTCGAACCCGCGGCTCCCAGTAATATAAAATATTTCGTTCCCGTGGGATAATTTTTGCAGTTACACACGTTCGAAGCCGAACTCTTGAGTGATCGCTGCATAACCACTCGGAAAAACTAAACATAATAAAATAAGCAATCTATATTAGGTATATAGAGCCACAGAGGTATAATATGAAGCGATAAAGCAGCGCCTAATCATTTCGCGGTTTCACCCGCGTCATCATGTGTCCGAGATGCATGGCATGACATGACACCTAGTTTTATAATTGCAATCAAATATTTTATTTGATAATAATGTATGGAAAAATTGTCATAATTAATGAAGTACTTTTATTTTATCTGTCGGCATACTATGCGCGGTTTTATTCAGTTTTAAAGAAAAACGTACACGATACATGAAAAGTGTGTAGGCAAGAAATGATTCTTGATACATTTGCTATCAACCTCTTATACTCTTATACGGCTCCGTGGCGCAGTGTCTTAGCAATGAGTTGCTGAGCAGGGGGCCGCGGGTTCGAATCCCGCACGGATCAAGTATTTGTATTTGTATGGCCTACAAATAATTGTTCCGGGTCTGGATGTTTGTCCTTGTGCAATTTGTGTTTGTAAACTGCCTCCACGATACACGAGAAAATCCTAGTGTGGGGGTAACGTCTTTTTTTTAAAGAAATAAATAAAATAAAAACTTATTAATCAATTAAACTTTCAAAATACCATAGCAACGTGAAATGAAAGAGTTCAGAATTAACTAATCATTGTTACGCTCACCTGGGAGATAGATAAAAGCACTCAATTAATTTTGAATTTATTTTAGCTACCAGCTGTTCCCCGCGACTTCGTCCGCATTTAGTTTAGGGTGTTAATTTTGTTGCACGGACGCCTAATAATTTTTCTAAAATTTAAGCATTCTAAGTTACTACTTATAACATGAGCTATCTACTAGTGAAAGTCCCGTCAAAATCGGTCCAGCCGTTTTGGAAATTAACCGGAACAAACAGACAGACAGACAGAAAAATGTTAAAAATTGTGTTATAAGTAGCGTATATAATTTCATATGCAATTAGTAAAAAGCTGTTATTTTGACATTATAACAGACACTTCAATTTTATTTATTTGTGTAGATATAGATAATGATTGAACTAACGGCTAACCTAACCTCGCTCATAGAAGCTTTCAATACTGGCTTCTCAGTTCGCACCGGGCTAGGGGTTATGCGTTGTTTGCGCGTCAAGGCCAAGTATTGAATTATTTTAATTTTACATTATCTCAACTATGTACTATATAAACATGGCATAAACAACGAAGTTTATCTTCAAAAAATTGTCTTGATAATGAAGTAACTTTCGTTCGTAAGGATAAATATGCCATGCCTAATAATTAAATTTTCATTTTTTTTTTGTCAAAATAAAAATGCCTAATTGTGGCTTATACGAGTATATAAAAAATAGACATATGGTATCGCGGACTTTTTTTTAGACGGAGTAAAGATCTATATTTTCTGCTTTATTATATTAGTATAAATGTTGCATCGTGTTCGTGTAACTTCGTTTTTGTTCAAACGGTTCTGAATGCCGTACGAACAAGACGTGCGTGAATACTAGTGTCGATATGCTCATCACTGATACTATCTCTGTCGGGCACGATGCCAGGTGAGACAGCGTGCTTTTTGGCCGCGCCCACCAGCGAGTTCGAGCCCGCGACTTGTGCCACCTTAAGAAAAAGAAACAGAGGATGAAGTTTTTAATGTAAGGGTTTTAATTCTTCTATACACTCCGTTTTAGCATCGATTTCTGAAGCTGTTATTTAGAAATAAGTTTATTCTTTTTAGTTTTTGAAATCGCCTTTTACTGTTTCCTTAAATATTTTTTAAATTTCTACACACATTGAAAAATTGTAACATGAGCCTTAAATGTATTTAAATTAAAACTTTTTTGATTACCAAAACTTGAATAAAATGTGCAATAAACTTACAAAAAAAATATTTTTCTTATTGATAAAATAAGTTTTACATATGCCATATTGCAGAGCGGTATTTAATTAAAAACATAGTATTGATACCTGGTTTCTACAAAATAAATAATTTTATCAGTTAAAGCTTTTACCTATAAACATTTTGTATACATCCATTGATATAAACAATTAAAGATAAGATACTTTACTTAAGCGCAAATAGCCACACTGACTCACTTTTCATGTGGTTTTATAAAGCAATAAATATTAACGAAATCATATTGTTCGGCACTGTAATTGTGTAAGCGAGATAGAAAACTATGATCATAGTGTGTTTTGTTTCTGGACGTAGTCCCATTTTCAATTATGTAAGAGTCAAGGCCTATTTAAAATATTTTATTCATAAAATAATGCCCTTTCATCACATTTTACTATTTTACGTGGTAGAGCCATGCTGCAGCTTTATTAGTAGTATAGTTATAGCACGAATGGTTGAGCTCGACCGGGGAAGGACCACGCTCTCACGGAATACCAACGCAAAATAGCACCTCAATGCTGCTGTGTTTTGCTCTTTTTACTGGAAATGAGGCATTCCATCTTAGTTCTCACGGGTGGCAAATGGGTAATGCATCTGCATTTTAATCAGATTCATAATCGGACCCATTTCGCATCAAGCAAACAGGAACCAACCCACAGCAGATTGATTTCTAGAAAATGGGACCTTTGTAAAAATAGTGTGCAAAATGTATATTTTTTTTTATAGAAGAGGGGCAAACAACTGCAACACCAGGGGAATTGCAAATGCGTTGCCTGCCTTTTAAAAAGGAGGATTCTTTTTTTGAAGGTTCATAAGTCGTACCGGTCCGGAAAAATCGCTGGTGGTAATCGATTCCACAAGGAAGTTGTGCGAGGAATGAAACATTTTCTAATTCGCACAATGCTGGACCGCCAATCATCCAGATGGTATGGATGGTATCGTGAGTTTTGTCGCGATGAGCGATGGTGAAATTGAGCGGCTGGAATTAGTCCGAACAATTGCTCAGAGCACTCCCCGTAGCACATGCGATAAAATACACAAAGAGATGCAACATCTCTACGCATGGCCAGTGAGTCAAGCCGATCGGAAAGAACTCGGTCGTCGACGATTCGAACCGCTCTGCGCTAGATACGGTCAAGTGGAAGGAGCTGGCACTGGGGAGCCTCTACCCAGAGATGGGAACAGTATTCCATGTGAGGCCGAACCTACGCCTTGTAAAGTTGCAGGCGGTGTGCCGGCATGAAATACAATCCCGCTCTGCTGTACTTGGTGCCAACATCAAAAGTGCTATAGCTCAATTAGAGTGGAAACATTTTGGCTGTTATACGCATACGCTTAACCTGGCAGTCCAAAAAGTATTAGAAAGTTCTTACATAAGCGACTTAAAGTGAAGTAAAGTGAAGGCTTTAGTTTCCTATTTCAAACAAAGTAATTTAGCATGGAATAAATTGAAAAAATACCAAGAACAGGCTAATAAAGTTGTTAAGAGGCCAATTCAAGATGTTGTTACAAGATGAAACTCCACATTCTACATGATACACAGGTTTGTGGAACTAAAAGATGAAATTAAATGTGCACTCAGTAACCTAGACACCGGTAATTTAATTATGTTGATCAGTAATGAATGGGATATATGCCAGTCGTTGATCATAGTGTTACAATCGTGTGAAGAAGTGACGAGAGAAATGAGCGGCCAAAGATATGTAAGTGGAAGCTCAGGCATTCCTTTAACAATTGGTCTCATCAGCGCTCTCAACAAGATCGTAAGTTTGACATATCGGCAAGAAAATAACATTGCCGTTTTTCCTGATGAAGTTAAAATGTGCCGACAGGATCTTCTCTCAGAAATAAGTACGCGATTTTCTAATTTGGAACAGAGTCGAACTTACACTGTCGCTATGTTTCTAGACCCGAGGTATAAGTTATACTTTGAGAGTGAAAACGTTGCGGACAGTACGAAAAAGCACATCATAGGCCTAGTAACCACGATGATTAATGAAAATGAAAGATGTTAGTCTTCTGCATCAAGCCAGATAACCAGGGAAAAAATCTAACAGTCTATTATGGAAGCACTACAACAGGCAAATACAAAATGTATGACCAGCTGGAACCGCTCATAGCAGGGCAATCATTGAAAACCAAAGATATAGACGCAGTTTCGTCTCCAGATATGGATCCTTTGGAGTGGTGGCGAATGAATCAAACAATTTATCTCAATTTAGCTGAACTGGCCAAAATAAAATTAAACGCAATGGCCTCTAGCGTGCCTTGTGAACGGTTATTTTCTGTAGCAGGGAACATATTAAGGGAGAGGAGGACCCGTTTGGGGAATCGTAAAATAGAACAGTTATTGTTTCTACAACAAAATAAAAAATAAATCAATATATTAACAAAAAGTATCAAAAAAAAATATAAAAAAATATACAAAAATAAACTAAAATAACAACAAAAATACAAAATCACGTATGTATATAAAACGAAATCTTTTAACTACGCCTGCTAATATGAGTTTCTATTTTAGCTTATGTCAAAATACCGTAAAAACACAATATAATATTTAGCAGACAGTCCTAAGCCTGTGATTTAAATAGTAGGAAGGAAAGATTTCATTTCGTTAACGAAAAAAAAAAAATAACGTTTAATCATAATTGTGGCCCGACTCTAACTAGTCATTCATATTTCATATTCGTATTGACACTAACAAATACTTTCAAGTATTTTTAAAACCTGGTTTTCGACCCTGGTATTTTTCCATACTCGTACTTACAAGCCCTGGTATTAAATTTTGCAAGTATGTCTCATCTCTACAGTCTAGTGCTTAGTGTCTTGTACCAATTTCACTCGTAAAGCTTACAATGCCCTGCGAATTCAATCAATAATGTGTTTAAACGCGTGTTTGCTGATGCAAACACCGACGATTTTTGCGGGTGAAGTTTTTGGTAACGTGTACGAAAGGGCCTGGACAA
Organism: Parnassius mnemosyne; assembly: GCA_963668995.1. Lineage (NCBI taxonomy): Eukaryota > Metazoa > Arthropoda > Insecta > Lepidoptera > Papilionidae > Parnassius > Parnassius mnemosyne. The sequence goes on from CAVLGL010000093.1 coordinate 63,457,991, forward strand.
AGTGCTACGGATGATCGACATACGAATAGACTCCACCCTACTTGCCAAATTTATTGATCTGCATGTTTTGAAAGTTTCATTAGGCAGCAAGGTGTGTAGTGGCGGAGGAAGAGAATCTACTACCCCATATTATTCCCGTGCGTGCACAACGTCACAAAATAAATAAAATCTGCGTTTACCAACCGTCTACAAAACGTGGCAGCTATGACAAATATCGCCCCCCCCCCATCAGGCAATCTTAGAGGGAGGTTTGTATCCAGCAGTAATTAAATGAATGAAACATCATTTTCTTTAATAGAAAAAGAAGATATACTAGGTCGTTTTATAAAGTTTTATTATCCGTGTATTTCTATTACAAATTTAATGCAGCAGAACTTTTAGCTAGAGACAAGTTTTGTCGTTCTAAATTATAAAATGCATTTAACTTTATGATATTTCATAAAACTATTTTCCAACAAGCAAGTTAGGGAATACATCCATAATGTTGTGTTTTTAATTTTTAACTGTTTACATGCGCTATGCGCTGGTTTATTTTTGTACCAAAAACAAACATTTGGTACGTGTAGTTTTAGTTGTGATTGTAGATGTTGACACAATACAATGCTTTTTAGATATATTTTAAAAATAAAGTAAAAGCCTACATGTGCCACTACTGAGCACAGGCGTCCACTAATTTCTGAGAGGTTTGTGAAGCAATTAGTCGGCAGTAATGGTCATGTATGCGGTTTTAAAAATATATTGAATAATTGCTAAAATTGAATTTAAATGCGTCCATTGAAACTTTTTGAATATAGATTTTCTTGCTAAAATGTTTGTTTCCTTTAAACATTACCCAAAGGTGCAGGTTCCTTTAAAAATACAGTAAAATATAGGTGTGATTCGAAAAACAATTAGTCTTTTAAATTACAGTAAGACAATAGAAAGACAAAAAAGGAGGAGGTCCTCAATGTGTCTGAATGTGTACTTTTAGGGTTCCGTAGTTACAGGACAAGGTACCCTTATAGTTTCGCCATGACTGTCCGTCCGTCCGCAATTTTGCTCTGAGACCAGAGTCGACATATCAAGTGACGTGCAGTTTCGTGGTCACTTGGAAGAGAAGGCTAAATCGGCCTCTAAAATGCTTGGCGTGCTCAGCAGAGCGGGACAGTGTTTCAAGCCGGCACATCGCTTGCAATTTTACAAAGCGCAGGTTGGGCCTCGCATGGAATACTTTTCCCACCTCTAGGCTCCCCAGTGATCCCTTTTAGTTTTTGAAGTTCGCTTTAATTTTTTTAGTGCCACAATTCAAGTTTTCATGTAGAATTTCGTGTAAAAGTTGCTTCATTGCCCTATTTTTCCATTCTTAGTTATGGAGTTTTTAAAAGGTAAGTACTCAGATCGGCGAAGAGCACCTGCCATCAACGGAAAGTAACTTACCACGTAGGGATTTTCAAGAAAATATTCTACGTCATTTTAAAAGGTCGACATCTTTCATTTCCCTGGTGATTCAGTTGCCCATGGGAGGGAATACCCGATTCATGTAAGGTGAATCGTAAGCTCATTTGACCTAATGAAGATATAAAATATATTTTCACTTAATTAAATATTGAAATCATGAAATATAAATTGCACTTTCGGCTGGAAGCTCAACTTCACCTCTTGATTATCGTAAGATTAACAGTATAAGGCAAAATGTAGATTTTCGGCCAGATTCAGAAGTGTTGACGCGAGCGAAATTTAATTAAGTTCTTTCGCCGCCAGACTCAACCGCCAAGTTGTCCGATTGATAAAAACATTCAGACTCTTTAAATCGCATGCAATAGTTATTGTTCTTGTCTTTAATAATAGATATATAAATCAAAATATTTTACCAAAATATATTTTGCTTTTGTCTAATTATAATTAATAGAATCAGGCGTTACTTTGCGGAAATCCATTATATAAAAGCTTTTAGAAATTTTTTTTTTACTTCGCAAATATCCGCGTTATAAAATAAAAAATGTGTCTTACCCAGTATGAAGAGCACCTCTCGCCCTCCCTCAATTGCGTGCACTATTCCCGCCACCATTAATCCCAGCATCGCTACTCCCAACACCACTACACTAGGCAAGACACACCACTGACGATAATACGACACGTGTTTCGTCTCTACACGAGGCATCCTCAGGTGATATAGACTAGTAGTGTGCTGGGATTAGTGGTGACGGGGATAGTGCATGCAATTGAGGGAGGGCGGGAGGTGCTCTTCATACTGGGTAAGACACATCATTTTATTTTATAACGCGGATATTTGCGAAGTAAAAAAAAAATTTCTAAAAGCTTTTGTCTAATTAATCAAACTTTCTAAGCGTCTCATTTCCTCAACCAAAAACTTAACCCAAAGATAGGAAAAATTCTATTCTACTTGTTTACTAGCATCCTTAACTTTAACTTGCCACTAATTACTAAATTCATTGTTAACATGGAAGTTACTTATTATTTACTCACTATTAAGTTAAAAAGTTAATTACTTTACTAAGACGTGTAAATCAACCTACGACGTGACCACATGAAGTTTAGTCAATGTTTGGGCCACAGAAACACCTATATTTATGCTCGACTTAAAATCAAAATGACCGTGTAGTGGCGGTGTAAGAACTTGCCATCAGGTGTACTATCACTGCATATCGTCCCGAAGGTGTCGTAGGAGGAGACAATGGGAACAAACCAGTTCCTAATAACAGCTAACAATAAAAAACAGCAATCGTCAAACCAACGGCCAAGCGTGACAACTATGGTAAATATTCCCTCTATGAGGCAATTTATATTTGGCAGTGGACTTTTGACAGGCTTTAACGGTAACGTCAATTCAAATGCCTTGCAACGCCTGATAACTAAAATAGAATGCCTCTGTACCAGATAAAACAAATCTCCGTTTCTCTCCTTCACTATACGAAACCCGCAGAATACTGCTGCTATTTTAAGCTGTTGTTTATTTTTTTCTTCTTAATTATTATTATGTGAGAGCGTGGTTCTGACCCTGTTTGAATTGACCCATTCGTACTACAACCATAATATAGTTACAGTGTGACTCTTCTGCGTAAATTATGGTCTATAACAATAAGAAAATTAGTGAATATTATGCAAACCGAGTCTCTGTCTGTCCAAACGCGATAACGGTAAAGCAACACTGAGTAACGATTTCACTTTATCTGTCGACTAACTGTTTTTGGTTGATTAGCACGAACGCTTTAACATGTAAACGAGGGCATTTCCTTGGGAAGGTGGATTGACTATATCACACTTCGCACAAGAAAGAGTATGTTTGTTTTCTTTCACATACTATTTTAATTTAGTTTGTTAAATTAAAAGTTACTGAAGCAATACGTAGCAAGTACGTTTACAGATATGATCCAGTCTTAAAAAAATAATAGATCAAAATTTTTTTATGTCCTCCTCACGGCATTTCCGAAAGCAAGCACTGCCTCTTCAGGATTCGGAAAGGGAAATTCTCAAAGATGGGTCTTTTTTTGGAATTATTGAAAATCGCAACGGTAACTCAAAATTATTTTTGTTAACTATCGAAGTGCCCTAAAGCGTTGTCATGGGCAAGGTGGATTCTCTTACGCCAGTGGTGCTATCAAACATTTTTTTAAATTGCTAAAAGCTAATAAGTAACCCACCAGCCTGCTGTAAATGAAACTATATTTTCAAGCATGTAGTATTTACCTGTTCTATTTGGTAAGTCGCCTTTTCTGGCTATAACTTCGTATGGGTATGCACCGCACTCTTTACCTGTTCCTGCCGTAAAATAGCAGTTCTTGCACTGTACTGTATACATGTGTGTGTTTTGATCTGAATGAAGGAAGCATGCTGGCTTTCTTTACTTATAGGCTGTAAGGCTTTGTTTTATATAGCGACTAAAAATAAAACAAAAACTACGGTTGTCAACCCGCTTGCCAAACTTGGCAACTATGGTAAATATCCCCCCTATGAGTTAATCAATGTGGGAGGCCTATGTTCAGCAGTTCACATTGAGAACCGTTAGCAGTCAAACTCTTGCTGTTAATTTTACAGTACATCAACCCGGGTGTCTTCACTGCAAGTACCTATGAAACTGTCAATTGAAATATTAAGTGCTGACTTACCACTTAATCGGCGGTGAAGGAAAACATCATGATTAAGGACCTGTGAAACCCGTTAACATCTACTGGAGGGTGACGTACAAAATGCTACGGGCCATTTTAGAAATTAGTAAAGAATTGTGTGCATTCATGGGATCGTTCCGTGGGTGTCGTAAGAGACTGTCTGCCACGCGTCGTAACTATGTCAAAAATCCCCCATTCTATGGGGAGGCCTAAGTTCAGCAGTGAAATTGGATAGGCTGTCATCAATCTTTTCTTTTCTTTTTTATCTTTTATTTAAGAAAAACGGTACCCCACACTATGATTTTCTCCTGTATCGTGGAGGCAGTTTACAAATATAAATTGCATAAGGACAAACATCCAGACCCGGAATAATTATTTGTAGGCCATACAAATACTTGTTCCGTGCGGGATTCGAATCGCTAAGTCACTGTGCCACGGAGCCGTCCAAATAAATGAATGGGACGTATTTAGGTTGTAACTTTATTTTTGTAAGTTTCGCTTGTATATAAGCTAATGTACTACAGACCGAATTTCGCTCACGGCGACCAGTCTCAATAGACACTAGCTATTAACACAGGACAGTGTATGCGTAAGCACAGATGCACTCTCTATTCCTTCGCTCTCATAAACCAATGGTACGGTAATCCGACACGACCGGAGAGTGATCAAGCGCAGGACCCATGGATTTACGTGCTTTCCGAGGCACTGTTAAACACCGTCATCTTATGACTCCGGGCAGTTACTGAGAATTTCTAGACAAAAAAATCTCAGTAAAGGACGTTTTTTGGTGCAAAAGTCGTAACATGACTGGTGTCCGCTACGGGTTTTCGCACAGCACCCTGCCGTCAGCAGGGTGTCGGGACTTAGTGTTATTGGTTAGTGTTTTAAACAGCCCGAATGTGCTAGAATGTCCAATCTTCTGGATGTCCAAAATAAACTCCGGTGAGCTTATGCTCACCCCACTCTCGCCGGAACCATCACCGGCCCGCGAAGACTCCGACATGGAGCACTCCATCGTAATGACGCCAGTGGAAGAGGGGTCCAAGGTGACCAAGCCGGCCCGCCGCACCGGAAGCAGCGCGCGCATAGTGGCGAAGTCCCCTGCCCCCTCCCCTCCTCCGACCCCTACCCAGCCTCACTCTCGGGCTTCCTCCCGCGCGCCCTCTAGGGCCGCGAGTGAGGGATCATTCGACTCGGCGGCCTCCTCGGGAGAGGACACCGAAGTGGAAAGGCGCCCCGAGGGTGCATCATCGTCCGGAGACGAGGGCTTCACCCTCGTCGAAGGTAGAAAAAGGCGTCGGTCCGTGAAAAAGACGGACTCCTCCAGGCCGGCGAAGAAAGTCGCCTCGGCCCTCCCCTCCGTTGCGCCCCCCCCCCTCAGGGGGGTCAATCCTCTTCCAATAAAGGGGTACCGGATAAGGCAGCTTCGGGACCAAGAGGTGCTTTCCGAGGCACTGTTAAACACCGTCATCTTATGACTCCGGGCAGTTACTGAGAATTTCTAGACAAAAAAATCTCAGTAAAGGACATTTTTGGCCCGACCTGAACCTATGATCGGCAGTCACGTTTACGACTACTAGAGCAACGAGGCATTCAAAAAAATAGTGTGTAATAATGTGTGTTATATCTGTTTAGACAGAATTTAATAACATTAGTCGAAAATGGACATTGTATTTTCTGGGACCGCTCTTGGGAGCTTTTACAGACAACAGACAGCAACTACACTATTTGCATATTTCACTTAGTCTGCGTAAAAATATAAGTAAAAAGATAAGTATTCGTCGCAAATAGTTTTGTTTATTTTATTAATTATAATAGGTATAAGAAATTTCTAAATTAAGAACATACATTTTTAAATATTCACTTGATGGTAAGGTATGTTGTTGCCCACAAAATTTACACCTATTCTCGATTAGGAATCAAAATACAGATGCGTTGTCAGTTTGTCACCAGGGTAAGGTTGATCGCCTCGTTACCAGTAACATAGGTCTCCGGTTCTCGTCACTCATAATACGAAACACAGCAGCATTCTGCTGCTATTAAATACTAGTTTGACCCATTCGTACTGCAGCCAGCTATATTTTCTTATATAGAATAGGAGTGACAAACGAGCACATAGTCCACCTGATGGTAAGTGGTTGCTGTGGCCCATAGACATCTACATCCATCTTCGTTTGCGAATTAAAATGCAGATGCGTTGTCAGTCGTGAGGACTAAGATAGAATGCCTCTCTTCCAGAAATATGAGTCTCCAGTTCTCTAAACTCACCATGCAAATCACAGCACCAACAAGCTGCTATTTTACGCAGGTATTCTGTGAGAGCGTGGTCCTTCCCCGATCGAGCCGATACTATTAGTATAGCTGCAGCATGGCTCTACCACGTGAAAAAACTGTGTGCTCGTTTTTCATCGTTATTCTATAAAATAAATCCTTAATTTCAAATTGTGCTTTCATAATTATGTAAGCAAAGGCCTCTCATATAACATGTCCTTAAGTGTAATAATCTTAATGTCGTATATGTGTATTATTAGCATGGAAGGCTTGGAGTAAAGTAATGTGAAGTTACAGTTTGAACTGAGGGCCTGCATACGACGTTTCCGTGTTTTAATCAAGTTAATGACGCCGTTCCTGACTTTGATCCATTTAAGTATCCAGCTACAATAATGTTTTAAAAGTATTTGTGTTTAATTTTTTTTTTATAGAATAAGGGTGACAAACGAGCACACAGTCCACCTGATGGTAAGTGGTTGCTGCGGCCCATAGACATCTACATCTATCCTCTGTTACAAATCAAAATGTAGATGCGTTGTCACCCGTGAGTACTAAGATGGAATGCCTCATTTCCAGTAAAAAGGGCCTCCGGCCACCTGCACTCACCAAGCGAAACGCAGAGGTAAACCTCTACTTCACGCTGGTATTCTGTGAGGTCGTGGTACCACCCCGGATCGAGCCGGCCCATCCGTGCGACAGCAAAAGCTGCCGCGTGGCTCTACCACTGTTAAAAATTACTGTACACTGTTATTACATTTACACGAACAATTGACAATGAATGTGGCCTATAGACATCTACATCATCCTCGATTAAGTATCAAAATGCAGATGCGTTCTCATCCCTGAGAACTAAGACTTCTAAGGGTTCTCTAAACTCACCATACGAATCACAAGAGCACTGAGCTACTATTTATCGCTGGTATTCTGCGAGAGCGTGGTCCTATCCCCGTCAAGCCGACCCATTCGTGCTACAACCATAAGATAGCTGCATCGTGGCTCTATCACTCAAATCTATGCTCTTAACATTGGATCGGCCAAAGCGTCCGTCCTAAGAACAACCAGAAAGAAACTCGGTGAGATTTGGTTTAAATAATTATATTCAATATTGTACAATAAATTCAACTTTTATCAGTCATGTACTATAAATCTATTTGTAAAATTGAAAATATGGTCTTAGGTAAAAGGGCTTCTTTATTTCCTAGAAGTTCGTCTGAATAAGTAGTCCATACAAACTCTGTTGCGTTCCTGTTTAAAAGGTTTATATTTTCAGTAGGGTTTTTATAATATTAAGGAGTTTATGGATAAGAATAAACCCTAAACCTCAACCCCATGGAATGAAGTGATCGCTACCAAGTTACTTCTAATTTGTTTTGCATAGCTAATTGTGAAACATATTAAATTATTCTAAACTGTTCTTTTTTTAAAAAAAAGGTCCCACTGGTTTTCTGGTTGTTTGTTTCCAGGACTGACATATTCTCCGAACCAGTGACAAATTAAATATAAAAATGACTTTCAATAAGTATGTAATATTTACAATCTATATTAAGTAAAAAGTTTCTATTTTTATTTCCATTACAAAAATTATTTTAGAGACTAAAAAGAAGAATTTCGTATATGTTATGTTCTCCATTTTTGTTAGAAGTTACATAAATTAATGTTGCAATTTTTCATTCTAAGTCCGCTTAAGTTGAAACACATTCGTCTTTTTTAAACTGTAGCGGCACCGTCATAATCCTATTTATTCGCATACGGTAATAGTATTCGTTATTGGGTCTGGAGAGAGCTGTCAATTAATTCCGACAAATACAGAAGTTTTAATCATGAATATATAAACACTCAATATTCTATTCATATTGTTTTCTTTTTACAGAATAAGTGTGATAATTGACTTTTCGTCTCTTTAGATTTAAGCTTCATTAGGGTTTTAGTAATAATGAACAGCATCGAAAGAAATTTTTTATACGTAGAATAACCTCGCTGCAGGGATAGGACCACGCTCTCACAGAATACTTGCATAAAATAGCCGCTTATTGTAATTGCAGCTTAGTGTGTAGAGAATTGATCTTTTGTACTGGAAACGAGGCAATCCATCTTAGTCCTCAGGGGTGACAAAGCATCTACATTTTGATTCTTAATCGACAAAGCCACAACATCCACTTACCTTCAGGTGGACTTTGCTTGTTAGTCTCCTTATTCTAAGAAAAACCTATGGTTTAAGAAGAATTTTTTTTCAAAAACGAAGTCCTTTAGACGTAGCGTCACAGTCTGCAAAATTTGAAATTTGTTATCAAAATGTCTAATTTACATTTTAGTTCGCTTATTTCCGCGGGACATCTTTCGTGAAACAGATTCCATTCTAAGGTTGAGACTAATTATAAAAGGAAAAAATGTAATAAGACGGCATAGGTTTATTCACAAAATAAATCGCTTAAATGACATTATTTCATTACGTACAAAAACAACGGGCAATGCTTTTGGGTTTAAAGGGATGAAACGAATACAAAAGGGAAGAAATTAATATAACCTTCTGAAAACGGAATTTGTAATTTCTTGTTGTCCCTCACTCGTGATACTTGTTGCAAAAGAGGATTGTATTCGTGTTCGTAGCCGAACGATTGAATTTCTAGTGTATTGACATAAAAGTAAAACAAAATTGTTTTCTGTACTGTCCGAAAAAAAAAAGGTTCGTAACTAATGTTGGTTGAAGATAATTTTAAGCTGACTTTTAAAAAGGACAAAGGTTATCAATTCCATTGTATTTAGTAAGCGGTGCCTTCACTCTGTCGTACGAAATCCAAGAGATGATATGAGGTAGCGGCGTCTCTTACGCTGCTACTGGACAGGGTCCCACGCACACAGCTTCTGATTATTTTAATCATTCAATGAGATGATTATCGTTGTATTGATTCTTTTACGCCGTCTCTGCAGCCACTCAGATAAACTTATACATATAACAAAATTGTAAATTGGAGCTATCCGTTTATCGTTTAGCTTTGTGACAAAAACGACTGAGGGGTTAAAAATAAGTAACAAAATATATTTCAATCATTTTTAGAATTTTTTGTATGTTTGTTTGCTTGTTTATGAGCGTATCACGTCTAAAGTATTAATGGCTTTGTTTTTTCAAAATCGGTTAATCTGGTGGCGATTAGTATCTTGTCTTAGTAATGGTAATTAAACAATGTAAAATAATATTCCATAATCTCTTAATATAAAAAACTGCTGTCCGTTAGTCTCGCTAAAACTCAAAAACAGTTCGACCGATTTTGATGACATTTTTTTTGTGTTTGAAAGGGTTAGATTCACATTTGTACCGGTTAGGCGGTGCTGCTGTCGAGATCCAGAAAAGACCCGTGCGAAGCCCGAGCGGATCGCTAGTATAATACGAGTAATATTGTTAATGAACTTCAAAATTTTAAGTTGTCTTGGCGATACATTTTTGTTTTCTTTTACATTTTCCTTCGTTGCTAGCTATGTTGATTGTAATTATTGTTGTGCCTATCCATAGATTATAGATATCTACCTTTAACTACGTATAGTTTTAGGAAGTTATTTAATAATGTAATAACTTTTAGTTATACTTCACTGGTAAGCAGAAAGTCGATGAATGCAGGTTGGTAATTTGATGCATTTCTTGGATGAGGTGCATTTTCAGCAGTGGATTTATGTGTAAGTGATGTGATTTTGTCCATGATACTATACTGTTCATATTCCTGAAAAAATACATAGGTATTAAAATCTTCATTTGAATTTACAGAAAAGGCAAATGAAAATGTTATTGAGTAAAATAGTCAGTTTTTATCATCAATCTGGTCCGTTATAAATGCGAAATGACGTCACTTCACACAATACCCATCCTGACCCAAATTTTTATACAAAACGCCTATCAGTGCTTTCACTACGAAGAAAAGAGAATATTGCGTTTTTGCCTTATAGTAAAAAAAAAATGTCCAAGTAAAAGAATTTTGCTTGTTGCCTCTATGATTTAAATTAATTTAATTAAAAAAGTGATATACATTATGTAAACATTAGGAACAAACACAAGCTAATGATACCAGTTTTTCCATTCCGCAGAGTCAGTAATTTATGCATGGAGTTTGAAACTGAAAAAAATTAGTAAAATGTTCACTCCCTTATACGCTTTTATAACAAGTTTTCTTTTGGTTGCCTATTGACTTCATCCATATTAAATTTTATCACTTATTTTTGAATATATTTTTATAATGATGAATTGAATTGCGTAGTGTCAGTGTAAGCATATCCACTACTTCATAGCATGTGGGTGTCGTAAGAGGCAACAACGAGACACAGAAACAGGAGATACTTAAAACAACTTAAATGATACAATGATTAAAATTATAAAAACTACAGTTGCCCGACCGCCAAGCCTGCCAACTATGACAAACTCCCCTTAAGTAATCTACGGGGGAGTCCTATGTCCAGTAAGTATATATATGTAGTAAGTGCAGTAGACTTTATAAAGCTGTTATGGATAGAGTTCAACTGACACTGCATGCAACTTAAGCGTATTACGTTATATGGAAGTTAGATAAGACAATAAAATGAACAAATAAAATTATGTTTATTAGCAACCAAATATGTCTAAATACCAAGGAGCTCGTAGTTACCATGTAGTGGCAGTGTAAGAATATAAACTACTCCATATCACCCCGTGACTGAAGATAAAAAGGCGATAACGGAAAACAAATCAGGGGATGGGCAGCAGCGCCTCTCTAATAACAACTTAAAATTAAAAAAAAAACTGCGGTTGTCAACCTGCTTGCCAAGCGTGGTATATATGACAAATATCCTCCCTATGAGGCGATCTGTGGAGGAGGCCTATGTTGAGCACTGGACTTTAATAGCCTGTAGCGGTAACGATAACAAATGAGCTCTGTCTTCTGAACTAGCTTATCACCTGTATCTCAGGAAACAGTCCCTTCTTTTATCTCTAATTCTTAGCTCAAAGTCCATATTCGGTATTTCATTATATTTTAGTTAATACCTAGTAGTTTATGGCGGTCACTGCTAAAGAAAAAAAAGACAGTATAAAAAGTTTTCTTTTCTTTGAATTAATATCTAACCCTCTGCTTAAAACCTATAATAAGTGAAGCAAATATATATCTGACGCTATTATTCTATAATTCCAGCATACTATCGTCATGGGCCAAGTTCGATTCGTTGTTTTACTGTACATCGGTCCGTTTTAGCTTCCTGGGTTTGTGCTTAACAATGTGAAGTTGATATTTGCTTACGGAATAATATCTGTTGGATTTGAAATTATTACTATTTTACAATCGATAAAGTCACACTGGATACAGTTTAAGACTTTGTTGATTCATTTGTATATTTATTTATTTATTAATACTATACTAAATTTGACTGCTTCGGTACTCTAGTGGTCGTAAGCAAGTCTACTGATGATAATATAATCGCGGTTTCAAAACAACGCGGTGGTCGAACAAAAAAAATAAGATAATGGGATTTTTCGTAAAGAAATTTTCAGTGTTCCGGAACGCAGACGTATGGAAAAGTCTGTCACTCTATCCCTTAGCATATTGTTTGACTTTGACCTATACTGTTTATTTTTTTAAATTTTGTTAGAACTGCAGGTTCCTACATTGCGGAGTTCGTGAAAATCAGTCCTAAATTGCTTTTTGCAGGATCGTAATTGCGTTGCTTTTGCACTTTGAAATTTAGCTACAGCCTTGAGACACCACGGATCCTTTTACAAGCTTTTATTTAACTTGCAATGTTACTATGTTTGTTCGCGTGGAATCTTGCAACTCAATTTTGAAGCAGATATCTTCAATCGATTGAGCTGAAATTTTGTATACACGTTAAGTTTGGATGACAATGCATGGTTAGCTGTGTGACGTCATTCTAAATCCAACATGGTGGATTACACCCAAGATGGTGGACTAGTTATTTTTAATGCACTCTTACAATATCTAATGAAAGGGATTGCTTAGTGTAACTTGAAAAATAAAGTGACGGCACTCTAAATCCAATATAGCGGACTACTAAAGATGGTGGACTAAGTTTTTATACTTTCCTACGATATGGGTGTCAAATGAAAGGGCTTGCTTAGTATAACTCGAAAAAAAAAGAGACGTTACTCTAAATCAAATATAGCGGACTTCTAAACATGGAAAACTAAGTTTTCTATGCTTTCTTACAATATGGGTATGAAATGAAAGGACTTGCTGAGAATACGAATGCGAGTTAACCAAATATAACGCGGTGATCATAAACTCGGTTCCACCAATTCGTCTGAAATTTTGGTGTACTGGGGTTTTTGCAGCCCTCCATAATGATATTGAGGTCGAATTGTTCGAGTCTGTAGCATCGGTTGGTTAACTTTGACTTGTGTAATTTGGTGAGATAGGTGTAAACAGCATTGGTTTGCAACCTGTCTAGAAGAAGGGTAACACCAAAATCAAACCTGAAACTGTGTTTCCTAAGGCACAAGTAAGCTTCAAGCTAGAATAGGTAGTGCATTCCTCCAAACACCCGAGTCAAGGTAAGGCTGGGCTGAGGACTGAATGGCATCAGGGTGTAACATGAAGTCAATCCGTGTGAAATGTTGGTGTACTAGGGTTTTTGGAGTCCTCTAATATGATATTGAGGTCAAATTGCTCGAGTCGGTAGCATTGGTTGGTAAACTTTGACTGTCCAAAGGTCTGGTGAATGGTGCCATTGGACATATTACAGAAATCATATGGCCCTGCTTCCAGAGAGCACGAATGTATGATACTGACCTACCGTCCGTCCGTATAGACTTCGGTAAAGGTGGTTATGTCATTAAACCCAAGACTGTATAACTTTCAGCAAAATATAGTCACAGCACTGCAGAAAGAAGAATGCTGCCAATTATATTATGTCGGGCCTGCACAGTACACAAAATGCAGGGTAGTACTGTCGACCATGCCGTTGTATACTTAGGTTCGAAGCTCTTCGCTGCTGCGCAAGCATACGTGGCCTTATGTAGGGTAAAATCATTGGAAGGTCTCCTTATTGAAGAGCTAGACTGTCCGAAATTAACCGACAAACGACGTTGCAGCAATGATGCGTTGAATGAGATGATCAGACTGAGAAACCTGTCCAACGATACCTAAAACATAAAAAATAAATTAAAAGTAAAAAAATAATTTTTTTAAATAAGCTTTTATTTAAATGCGCTAAAAAGAATAAAATAAAAATTTCTTTTCCTTTAAAAATTTTTCTATCAACTTATAACGTCATTACACAATTTATATGATATAAAAGCTTGTCGCGAGAATTATCTGTGTAAATAAACAGGATCTGATTGATTTTAATTTTTAAAATTTTTAAACTATATACAAGGTAATTTTTAATTTACATTATAACAACAACATCTGTAAGAAAGAAAATTATATTTCTCCAATTTTTATTTTCATACAAAAATAAAAATATTTTAATTGGACCTTCTAAACGGCAAAAGTCCTAAATAGCAAAAGTAAGCGCGTGTCGGAGTAGGGGTGGAGGGGTGTAGGAGGCGACGCTTGCTCGTTTGAACTTGACCCAATTACCTGTGACATCAGTCACCATTGGTGCACTTGCGACGTTTCTCCTTCCGTTGTGAGATTAATATCGCGAACGTTACGTTGTTACGATGGCTTAACGATACTCAAATGTTGAGTATACTGAAATGGTGTGAATGTTAGCAATTTGCAATGATAACGTTAGTGAAGCCTGCGTGAATATTCAAGGCGATTTCCCAACTCACGTGCACTGAGCTACGCTAATATGCTAGTTACTACACAGCGATTGCAAGGTTACGGGCAATTCCAGCCTGTATCAATCAATAGTGGTCGTCCACCGCGGCAGGCAGTTCGTGAGCAGGAAGACATACTGCAGTTTTTCGAACAAAATTCAGCAACTAGCACTTACGAGGTAGCCCGACAGTTCAATGTGTCACAGTACTACGCATGGAGTGTCAAACACAATAAAGGGAAGTATCCTTTCGTCGCATCGTTTTCATGAACTCAGCGAAGCTGTCAAACCAGCGTGAGTTACATTTTGTAACTGGTTACTAGCTGCTGAACAAGCTAACCTTTTATGGACTGATGAAGCAACATTTGGCAGAATAGGATGATTTAATTCGCACAATGAACATTTGTGGTGCTATGAAAATCCACATGAACCAAGACCGCATAGCTTTCAACACCGATTTAGTGTCAATGTGTAGGCAGGCGTTATTAATACAACGTTACTGGGCCCGGTCTTCATAGAATGATTAAACGGTGAAAGCTATCATAGTTTTCTCACCGACACGCTGCCAGAGTTGTTAGAGGACATACCACTTGCATCTCTACGCAATATGTATTACCAACATAACAATATAACAATGTGTGGGCAGGCGTTATTAAAAATGTTTGGGGCATTCGATCAAATCAAAATGAATCATCAAGTATTATCTTGTGTCGGTGACAGGTAAGTTTTTGGTGTCACCTATGCATAGAATGTGGAGGTGATTATTTTGAACGCTATGTGCACGATACTCACCGCCATCCGCGGACAAGTACCTAGGTAAGTCTAATTTTTAAATTTGTATTTTAATATTTTTATTTAACCATTATACCTTAATATCTTTACTCAATTACTGTTATTTTAACCTGCATCCATTTTTTAAATACAACTTAATTTAAATAAGAAAAAAGTTAATATTACTCATTTAATTTGCACGTGCTGCAAACATCGATCACCAAATCGATGTCTGCAAACCGAAAAGGGAAGGCGGCGCCTTTGATGACGATGACACCTGTGCCTACGTCATAATATAATTTTGGCTTGGCCTTGGGCCGCCGCATGTGCGACGTTGAGGCGTTGCTACCAGCTGGATGCGACGTTGCCTCTTGGATGCAGGCAGCGTTGCTAGCAAACAGTAATCGTAAAAAAACTACCTAAATGTCTATTAAATAATGTCTATGTCTTAATTTGTAAAGAAATTAAAAGAATCAAATAGTTCATCAAATGGTTGAATGCAAAATAAAGAAGTATGTGAAATGTTAATGTAAAGTCATTTACAGTGGCGTCCTGGTGCAATAGGCACAGTGATGAATGGCTTAGTAGGCAATGGCAACGCAGTCGACCGGCCCGGCGGTCGTACTTACTTATTATAAATTTT
This sequence comes from Parnassius mnemosyne, assembly GCA_963668995.1. Lineage (NCBI taxonomy): Eukaryota > Metazoa > Arthropoda > Insecta > Lepidoptera > Papilionidae > Parnassius > Parnassius mnemosyne. The sequence continues at coordinate 63,473,519 of CAVLGL010000093.1, forward strand.
AATATTTGTGTTTTTTTTAATGTCATTTGCTTATTGAATTATGTTTAATAATTTCAACACAATGTGTGATACTGATATCAAGTGTAAAATAAATAAGGCATTTTCTTTGACGATTTATTCTGACATTGTTTAGGTACTACAAAATACAGACTAAAAGGAGTCAGACATGACAACAAAAACTTAAAAGTAGTTTTTTCGTAAATGTATTATATTCTGTAAATTTTGACATAGTTTTCACGCTTGGCAGGCGGGTTGGCAAATACAGTAGTTTTATAATTTTGAATTTTTTTTTGTTTTTTTTTTATAGGATAAGGGTGACAAACGAGCACACAGTCCACCTGATGGTAAGTGGTTGCTGCGGCCCATAGACATCTACATTTATCCTCTATTACAAATCAAAATGTAGATGCGTTGTCACCCGTGAGGACTAAGATGGAATGCCTCATTTCCAGTAAAAAGGGCCTCCGGCCACCTGCACTCACCAAGCGAAACGCAGAGGTAAACCTCTACTTCACGCTGGTTTTCTGTGAGGTTATTGTACCACCCCGGTTCGAGCCGGCCCATCCGTGCGACAGCAAAAGCTACTGCTCATCTGCTATTATATTTCAATTGAGGTTAAATTCACGTAATATGACCGATATTCGGTGGTGTGGTTGGGTAATTAATAAGTCCCGCCGGATTTCTTGCTAGTTCTTTCCAGGTCAGAATTATGTCCGAACCATTGGTAAAAACACAAAAGACTATTATTTATGTTTTAATTGAATAAAATGTATTCTATTATATTACATTGTATTCTAAATTTTGTATTTACTAGAAAGAGCAGATCAACTTCTAGCGGGCCAAATAGTACATCACGTATATTATTGAAAGCTATTACTTTCAAAAAGTCCCGCTAGAATCCTTGCTTGTTTTAGATTACTACAAAGGCCGATATTTTATTGTATTTAAAAATAACTATTAACAAGTACTGGTGTCGCAATTGGCTGAAATTCTATTCAATTTGTTACTCTAAACGAAATATATATGTTTTTTTAAATAAAAATACTTTATTTTTATAGAAAAACATGTCTTAAAGGCAATAGACACTCATGTTTTTTTTGTCTTCACATTTATGGCACAGTACCTTTCGAAGGATTTCAGTTTCATTTTCCTCTTTTTTTAATAAACATCTAGTAAAATCGTACGACGAAATCGATGTTCACGTATTAATATAATAAGTATTTATAACTAGCGATCCGTCCTGACTTCGCAAGGGTGATTTCTAAATCTCGACAACAGCGCCACCAACCGAGTCTAATTGTTAATGTGGTCTATCCAGGAACAAACTCAAATAAATTTCATCAAAATAGGTCAAGCCATTTTTGAGTTTTTGCGAGACTAACGTACAGCAGTTGATTTTTATATATAGAGATTTCTATTTATAAATATATATTATTTTATTTCATTCTAAAAGTAGACCAAAATACCTCATAAACTGTATAGATTACATTTTGTCATGAACAATAAAACATTTTTATAGCAAATTCATATCTAGTAAAATGAATATATGCTGAAATAACGCAATAAGTATATATCCTGCTTATGCTGTAGCAGGTCATTGTAATCCTTCTATTTGTTTGTTTACTACAATCGCTTGCTTCACTGGAACCAACATAAGTATCCAATTATCTATACACATACAATAACGGCAATCCGCTTGGTTGGTACAAGATGAAGTCATTCCTCATAATTTGATAAAATAATAAACCCAGTGTTTCATGTCGAAGTGCGCTTTAAAAATGAATTTTATTATTATCTTTAAAATTAAATATTTTTGGACACGTGCAAAGAATGAATGAGGATAGAGTTAATAAGCTCGACTGCATCAACACTGCATTAATAACTGGCTTGGAATGATTAAACGTGCTGCAGAAATAATTGACACAAAAAGGGACGACTTAATCGGAAGTCTATCCACCAAACTGAGAGTATACTTAACCGACGAGTATGTAAACGTAGATATTATATGAATGTGAAAGAAGAAATAAATGCGTGTTTGGATCGTGCCAAACGGGAATCTGAATTCTATACTTATCCTTCTGGGTTTCAGCCGTGAGAGTTTATGTATTTAGTAAATGTTTTCTCTTAAACAGCTCGATCGATTTTGATGAAAATTTTAATGAGGTGCTGATCCGTTACCTGGATCGTTCTTCGCTATAGCAAGACCCAGTAGGTGGCGCTGTTGTCGAGGTCCAGAAATCATCTGTGCGAAGCCGGGCTTGAGTGTTATATAAAAATAAATACGAAGTATTGAGCGAGATGATTATATAGCCATTAATCGGAAACAATAAGAGTTTTTAAGGTTTCCTATAGAATCTACTTATGACATCAACGGGATGTAATGAAGTGATCGATATTTTACACCGATACCATAGGATGTTTTCAATTATGTATACTAACCTAATTTCTTAATGTATTCTACATCATGTTCTTTAAATACGTGCTCGTAAATTATAAATACGAATACGCTCCATTACACATAAGCCCTCACGGATTAATATTACTAACTCGTATATCGTATTTAATTAATCCAGAGGTGTTATATGTGTAATGCGGTTTCTTGTGCGCTGCCAGTTTTGGGAGTTAATTACCGACAAGTGTATTTTAACGTAACAATTAAATATTAATTTTATATTAGATTCTATGGTATTTTTGGGGTTTTCAACTACTCATTACTCGCCCAACATAATATTTAAAGGTTGCTAAGCGAACTATGAAGAAGGCTACGCTTGGAGTTTCTCTGTGTGAATGAATCCGTAACGATGATATGCACAGTAGTATCAAATTAACCGACATAGTCCAATGGATCAGTAAGCAGAAGTAACAGTAGACCGGACATACAGCTTGACGCATCGACAACCGATGGTGATATTGAGAAGAATCTCTATCAGTTGTAGGTTTGTCGAGCTATATGGTCAAGTTGTGAGGGTCTAGAGTAGAAGTCTCGGGCGTTTCCTCCAAACTGGAGGAAACTTTTAAACATCTTTTAAAATGTTTGCGAGTTACCTTGGTGAACGCCGGCAGTGCGTGGAGTTCGCGGGGTATGAATCCGAACCTTACTTATGAGGTGAGGTGTGAGCCAGGGGAGTAATTTGGGTCCCTTGGAGTTCATATTATTGATAAATGATCTCCCAGAGGTTGTTAGGGTCTCGAAATGTCTTCTGTTTGCAGACGACTTAAAACTGTTTTTTTTTTGGTGGAGGTCGTGTCGGATGTGAGCAGCTTCAGCGAAATATAGATAGAATCATGCAATTAATAAGGTATATTTTAACACGAGGTGATAAGTTATTAGCGCAGACTGGTGCCGCTGCATTACCGGTAAGAGCTTAACGGAACGGTAATACCACGAGTTACTTTCGTGACTTAGGTGTGCAGATGGTAGCAGAGTTAACGTTTCGTAAGCACATTGTAGATATCTGTAGAAAGGCCTTCCGAAACTTTGATGATATCCTAAGAAATTGCAGAAATTTTCTTAGAACAGGGATGATTAAAGTTTTATAAGATGCACTTGTTAACAGCCGATGGAAACGAGTGGAATTATTTGGAATCCCCATGAAGATAAATATATCAACATGGTGGAAGAAATTCAAAATAAATTACGCGGTTCCTTTATTCAAAGGAGTACGGCGTCTATCCTTTCTACCCGCTACCACTGATGTACCAGAGCTTATTCATGATCGGCATGATCGGCGTGATGTGAGGTGAGGTGTCATGCTCTGCAAATACGTGTGGCGAGTCCTGTGTGGCCAGCTACACCATCTTGAGGTACTGGAGGCGTAACAGCTGTTTATGCCTGATAAGGCGGTGGGTAGGCGTCGCCCACATGCCACCTTTAAGGTGTCGCACGTGAGGACAGATCTGCTCAGGTTTGCTCCTATGTCACGGGCTTTAAAATTATTGAATAATATTTCCGAAGAAACGGACATTTACTACTGCAGCCTGGCAAAGTTCACAGAACAAACAGAAAAGTTCACAGAAAAAAAGAAAGAGTGGCACACAGGTCTGTGCGATTTCTTTATATTTTTTTCTTTTTATAATTTTTTTCTTAATTATAATATAAATAAAAATATAATATAAAGACATAAAAATATACTAATACTATATTAGTATATTTTTATGTCAGTGGTTATATTTATCAGTTCTTGTTTGATTTTTGTACAGTATTTTCTTGGTTTTGTACTTTTATGTTGCTGATACTGTTTTTGTAATAAATAAATAAATAAATTATTTTTTCAAATTGAACTGCTGATTTACCAGGTGATCGGTTATGAACAATAACATCGTATTCACGCGCACGGCACGTGATCTGCACCAGCGGCGGCGGGGCGCGGGCTGTGGGGCGCGGACACGCGGCAGCGGGAACGAGACTACGACCTACGACTGAGCTACAACGGTCGCACTGCGTACGACAGGCATTACTTACTTATCTTCACGCACAATCCCTGACGGGGTAACCAGAGAGAACAGATCGCCAAGTGTCACGATCCTTACATACCTCTTTCGCTTCTTTCAGATTCATTATCTTCTTCATGCATGCACGTCTAAGGGCAGGCATTCATAAGATATTTTTAATACACATCTTTTCTGTCTAGGTTGTTTGATTGCTGCAATTCCACATCAGCCAAATCAACTCCCGGACACATCCTGAGGAAACATGCATGTCTGTGTCATAAAAATAAATATTGCGAAGATGTAAAAATCTACAAATAGATGGCTTTACCTTTTATATATAAGTAATTTTTAATCACATTATTGTTACTTACTTTTTTTTTAATTTTTAATTTCGATAATAACGGTCGTGTCGTATCCAAGTTGTTGCTGTCACTTGTCAACGAGGGATAGTGTTATAATGTATATATGTGTGTGAAATTGTTAGTTTATTGTTTTAATTGCTATGTGTGAGTTTCGAGCGCGCGCGCGGGTATGTTGTTGTGTGTGTGTCAGTGTGTGTGTGTGTGCGTATGCGTGTGCGTGTGCATGTGCGTAGGCGTATGCGTGCGCGTTTGTGTGCACGTGAGCGTGTGCGTATCCGTACGCGTGCGCTTACGCATGCGTGTGTGCGTGCGTGCGTGAGTGCGTGCGTGCGTGCGTGCGTGCGTGCGTGCGTGCGTGCGTGCGTGCGTGCGTGTGTGTGTGTGTGTGTGTGTGTGTGTGTGTGTGTGTGTGTGTGTGTGTGTGTGTGTGTGTGTGGCAAAAATCCGCTGGTTTTATTACTGGTTCTTTCCTGGACCGAAGGTTTTTTACGAACCCATGGTTAAAAATAAATAATTTTAACAAGTTTTCTTGTTATCCATATTGAATAAAAATTATCCTTACTCGTATCTATTACATTACTTACATATTTTCATATAATCATAAAGTCAAAAAGTTAGTTATATTTAATAAATTTAGTTAAATGTTTCTGTGTACACGATTGCTTTGAACTCTAATCATTTGTGTAACAGTAAAATTATTCTCGACCTTTATCAACATAAACAAGCAGACAGTATGAAATGACCCCATTAACTAATTAAACTTTGAAGGAGATTTTCCTTTAGAAAGATGTTTTAGCTGGATAACGACCCACTAGCAAGTCATCTAAAAATATTAAATGAGTTTGTTTATGACAACCTTATTTTTGAAAATTTATTGTGACAGAAATGTATGTTCTTTCGTTTTAATTATATTTTTAAAACAATTTGTTTTTATCCCGCAGCAGAATTTTAATTTCTTTCAGGTGCTAGGTGGCAGGACTCTTTATCTACCTAAGAGACCGTATGGGCCTCAATACAACATAATTTCGTCTCATTTTTATTATATTTTCGGAAAAATGTTTTATTACCTAGGGGATAGTTAACCGTGTAGTGGCGGTATAAGATTACCCATTAATATATTTGTCGTCCCGTGGGTGTCGTAAGAGGTGATCGATTGATACGTGGTAGAGCCATGCTGCAGCTATATTATGGTTGTAGCACGAATGGGTCGGCTCGAACGGGGAAGGACCACGCTCTCACAGAAAACCAGCGTAAAATAGCAGCTTAACGCTGCTGTGTTACGTATGGTGAGTGTTGAGAACCGGAGACCCTTTTTACTGGCAAAGAGTTCCATCTCAGTCCTCACGGGTGACAACGCATCTGCATCTTGAGTCTTTATTGAGGATAGATGTAGATGTCTATGGGTCACAGTAACCACTTACCATCAGGTGGACTGTGTGCTCGTTTGTCACCCGATCCTATAAAAAAAATCGAAGAAAACTGAAGCAGAAGACTTCTTCATTCTTCCTGATAACAACTCAAAATTTAAAAAAAAATTGCGATTGCCTACCCGCCTACCAAGCATGGTGCCTATGACGAAATCACCTATGATGCACTATGTACAGTGGTAGATTTCTACAGGCTATAATCGCTGGGTGGTCTGTCGAAGAGGAAATTAAATTTATTACAGGTGTGAAGTAGGTACCCCTTTTGAGGCTAGTAGTTCGTCTGAAAGGCATAAATCCAGTATTTCTTGCAGGCTGTGAGGCATAGTTCTTAAAGCGCCGTATCTGTAGCCTCTTTTTTGTATAAATATGCTTGTAGCTTGCTTGTTCAATTAAATTAATAATAATTATAATATTATAAATATATTATATAAAATGAGACTGACAGTCAACTAGCGAATTACTATACGCTAAAAACTCTTGCTAAGAGAACAATAGTAGCTCTCCGCAACAATTTTCAGGATTGTGTTGAGGCTATCCTGTACCCTAATGATTTTTTATGTCCCGCAATTCATTTGTGCCATAATGGCCTAGATCGTAAAAAGTATCAATCAGTACTTTTTACCATCTTGGGCTGCATCACCACATACCACCAGGCGGGATTGATTAAATTCTTATATGTAAAAACTTTTAAAAATACATTTAAGTGACATCAGAAATGTCACGGAGGCATTGAAAATCTGTGTAAAGTGCGCAGTTGCTTACCTCGTTTCCCAAAAATGATGTGGATAAATAGTATTTTGGAATTGTATTGTATTTCTTTTTATTGTATTTATTCTTTAGTTATATTTCAATATATCTCATTGTAGGTATTGTATTTTACAATGCATTTTAGCAATGTATGTCTGTTATTTGTATTTTAGAAATTTTAAATGTTTTGTTAAGCCTTAAAATTCTCAAATGTACATCCGCTGCTGTTAGTTTAATGTATTTTCTTTCCTTCTTTGGAATCAATTCAGTCTATTCGAGAATATAATGAATGGCAAGCAGATACTTATTTTACAGAATTCTAGGAGATAAGAATCCCTTACTGCCTGGATACGACTGGGTAAGTATTCTAACCTAGTTCTGCCACTAAACAAGGCATGCACTGGTGTCCTGATGACTAAGATTGTTTCCAGTAAAAAAAGCCTCTCCAGTTCTCTACACTAACGATACGAAACATAGCAACATTAAGTTGCATATTTACTCTGGTATTCTGTGGAGCCTGTTTATTCCCCGGTTGCGCCGACCCATTCTTGCTATAAGCAGAATAAAGCTGCAGCGTGTCTCTACCAGCTAAAATAGACTATTTAAAACTTGTTGAAAATTACAGAGCGCGATGCAATAGGACTCTTACTTTAATGGATGTAGTGGAGAGCTTTAATTGCGCCTGTAGAAACGAGGAAACATTTCGAATCTTAAACTAAAAAGCACGTGTTTCACAGTTAAAAACATTTTAAATATCCAACATTTACTCGTTTTTGCTGCTCTGTGTTTACAAACGCTAATCTGTTTATTTATACATGTAAATAAAATGAAAGTGTCTGTCTGTAATATCAGTTACCTGCTTTTCATTGAGGTCAAGGGGTTATTTACATGCCATTAATTTCTTTAAATATTTTTTTGAACTAAGCTAATTTCATCGAAACTAATCTAGCTAGCAATTCGTCAAGGAATATTTTTTATAGGATAAGGGTAACAAACGAGCACACAGTTCATCATATGGTAAGCGGTTTCTGTGGCCCATAGATATCTTCATCTATCTTCGACTATGAATCAAAAGGCAGATGCGTTGTCATCCGAGAGGACTAAGATAGAATGCATCGTTTCCAGTAAAAGAGGTATTTTTTTATACGATAAGGGTGACAAACGAGCACACAGTCCACCTGATGGTAAGTGGTTGCTGCGGCCCATAGACATCTACATCTATCCTCTATTACAAATCAAAATGTAGATGCATTGTCACCCGTGAGGACTAAGATGGAATGCCTCATTTCCAGTAAAAAGGGCCTCCGGCCACCTGCACTCACCAAGCGAAACGCAGAGGTAAACCTCTACTTCACGCTGGTTTTCTGTAGGTCGTGGTACCACCCCGGTTCGAGCCGGCCCATCCGTGCGACAGCAAAAGCTTCCGCGTGGCTCTACCACTGTTAAAAATTTATTATCTGGTTCTCTACACTCACCATACGATACACAACAGCGTTAACCTACTATTTTACGCTGGTATTCTGTGGGAGCTTGGTCCTTTCCCGATCGAGACGACCCATTCGTGCTACGTACTACTAATATAGCCCTTATAATAGTTGGTGTATTAACCCCGTGACTCGGAAATCAGTGGTTAAAATAATTAATGAAAGTCGATCATATTTTCTGTTTTTTTCTTGTAAACTTGTTTCCTTATTTTTATTTTTTTCATAAAAATTAAACGAAACGCTCATGCGGCGTGGACTTTAGGGTTTTCTAAGTCTGTGAGTTTTTTTTGTTAGTTGTTAGGGCTAAACGTACATTGAACAACAATTTACCAATAGATTTATCCCAAATATGGTTGGGAAGTGATAGTATACAGCCATTTTACATCGACAAATTTAGATGTTAATTTTTTTAAATACAATTTCCTAAGCGGCCATGAACATTAAAATCAAAAAGCTAATGGAAATCATCTTTAAAATTCATAATAGCAAGATGGCGAGTATTCACTATTTGACGAGAATTGCTAGAGAGTATGGGCTCAGAATTTCTAATCCAATTAATTGGTTTTCGTTTATAATACACCAATCTTACACAGTTTTGTGTACCTATCATTTATATGAAATCAAAAATTAAAATTGAGTTTTATATGTCTAGGTTATTCAATTTTTTTTTTAAATTTGACTTTAATTAATACAGTATGTAGGAAAAATTTGTATTATTTTACTATATTGTGGCGTACTGAAATCTTTCTACGTCTTGTCAGAGAAATTCACTCAGTTTTGCGATATTACGAGTATTACCCAATTTAAATAATTTTGATAATGAAAATTTGGAATTTTTAAATAAACATACAAAAATAATTCTTACATAGCCTGCCATATTTAAAAAACAACTTTTAAGGATGTTGCTCATATTCATTATATTTCTTAAACTTTATTATAAGCGACTAATTTAATAATGGTCTCATGAGCGTTTCTTCTTCCTTTTACACCTAACCTAACCATCTTAATAACTTTTAAGACAATAAGTTAATAATGTATCAAATGTGAAAATAACAAGTGTAAGAATGTGAAGGAAAGGAAAACCACTTTGCTGTATCCAATAGCGAGAATAAGGTATTCCCTCCTTTGTGTTAAAAAGAAAAATACCTTTGCTGATAAACTTTATTCTCGTTGTGTTGAACTGTGAAAAGTGTGACATCAATAAAAATCTATCCTAACTTATATTTTTATTACTCTGCCCAATATGTAACGGACTTTATTCATAAAGCCCTGTCAATTTCATTATTTCAACAAGTTGTATTAAATTGCCTTATTATACAATATTATTCATATTTACCGGGGATTATAAATAATGAACTATTAATCACTTGGTTTTCAAGTGGCAGCCTCGTAAAGGTAGACGAAGTGTAGGGCATCCCCCACTAGATGGAGTGGCAACCTGGTAAGAAATGCAGAAAGTCGATGTGCTTTTTGGCATTCCCTAGGGGAGGTCTATGTTCAACAGTGGACTTGTTGTAAAGGGGTCCAGGAGAAGTCCATAACATATATATAGTAACAAAATAAAAATGGAGGTTATGTAATTTTCATACACATCTTTATTGGGATGTGACAAAATGTTAATATAATTCTCTATACAAAGAAATACATAAAAAGTAATTTCGTCGACCCGGCCTTTTGAGAAAAATCGTCTTGTATCTAAATATTTGCCCCAAAGTTACCTTACACTAACATTTCCATTAGATACATTTTCATTGAATTTTCTTTGCCAATATTAAGCTTATTAACTTTGTTTGGAGCGTTCATTGTATTCCAAATACACAAAATCGTCGTTTGTATTGGCAGTGGGGTCAAGATAAAACCCAGTGAATTGTGATACAATGGACGGTTACTTTTATAGTCGTTGCGGTTGGACATAAAGTGCTCTTGTTAGAGGTTACGATCGTTATTCAACAATTCGGCTCCAATAGAACTATTCTCACTGTCTTATATTCGTATCGGTATGTCTTGGCTTGAATTTTGTATAACTTTGATGTAATTTATAAATATATTATAGGAAAAATAACGTTAAATAATATTAAAAGCCGTAAAAAATGACTTGAAATAAAAATAATTACATATTATATTGAAGTCTGTGCTAATACCTGTGTTTATATTAATTAATGTCTTGACTTTAGAATGTGAAATAACTTTATTCTTTTTATCATTAAAGTTTTTATTTTTATTAAAAGCCAATTTTGTTACTCTTCTGCTTAGATAAAGGAATAACACAATTTTAAAGTCGTATTAGCGTTACCAATTAATTCTGAATAGTTACCGCGTGTACCACAGATGATGGAATAAATAGTTCCATTTCCTATAGCACCACGTTAGCGACATAATTAGTAACAGCGCTGGGATCATCCAGCGAGAAGCTAACCCGCCTACAAGGGTAGGATGCAAAAACATCGCATCCCGTCCCAGTCGGCTGATCTATAATGCCAAACACGGCGGCAACCTGCAGAACGCAACCGCCATGGGAGCGTGAGTGGCATCATACTTCGAATCAGATAATGGTCCGAGGAGCCAAGAGCGGCATCGACGGAGACCTGATATCCGTCTGGATGAGAGGTCGGCAGAAGGTCCAACAGGTAAGGTACATGATTTTCCACATCTGGGATCCACGTATGCAAGGTAACCAGTTGTGTTAGACCATATGCCAAAGCAAAGTCATAAACAGATCTACCCGCATGATCGGTTAAACGAGAATCAAACCATTGGTGGGCGTTTAAATCACCAAGCATCACGATCTGCTGCCATTTGGACGTGGTCGATGAGTCGGTCAGTGTCGGTATTGTCGCTATAGAGGCACCCGTAGACGCGGGGATGGTCGTCGCTGTCTACGCGCAGCCATACGATGGACAGGTACCTTCAAGGCTACCGAGGCGTCGAAAACAGTTGTCCTCTCTCACGTAGACGCGAGCTCCAGCACGGCGCCCTAAAGTGCGTGTGTTCTAATCTGTACCTCGGGTAGGAGAGATACGAAGTATCAGCTTTCTTAGCTTCCTAGCTTGAGCTTGGGTGCTCAGTGAGGGATTCTCCGTCACTGTGAAGCTGATTCGCTCCTGGGGTAATTAGTATATTATTTAACTCCGCTACTATGTTCAGGGGGGGGGGGGTTTAGCTTCCGGCCATCTGCACTCACCATATAGGTAGATGAAGCCAAAAAATTTTAAATAAAATATATAATTTAATAAATCTAATTTAGATTTTCTTCACTTTATCAGTCCGTTAAAGTTTACTGCTAGACTCTCGTAGTAGTACTTACTCATACACACATACATACACACATACCCGTACATACCCTTTGTAATACTCCCTTAGTTGTGTTTTTATTCTTAACCGAGAATACATATGGATATCTATGGGCCACAGCATCCACTTGCCATCAGGTGGACTGTCTGCTCGTTTCTTCTTCTTATTCTTTAAAAAAAAGCGGCAAGAAACTCTTAGCGTAAACGAATATTTTAAAAACTCCGACAACCCAATGACAAAGGCTAATTTTAAATTAATATTATATACGCTATATGTTCGGAACAATTAAAAAAAACTGTGATGGACTACGGGCTTAAATTTGGACTTTGTTTAGTAAAAAGTAATGAAATGAGTGTGAAGGTAATTTATGTGTTAAAAGGTAGTCATATATTTTATAGTACGCATGCAATCCGAGTGTTATTCAGCAATACGGTACTAATGAAATTAATAACAGAAATTTTAAGTGTTAATTTACCACTTGCTCGAGGCTGAAGGAAAACTTCACAAAGAAAATGAAACATTTCAAGAACACGTGTAGTCTGCCATCATGCAATGTAACGATTAGTCTCTCGTTTTTAGTCTTGTACCAGTTACTCGGCGTCACAATTGATTCTTGGGTCGATGAAATACACTTTTACAACAAAGTCTCAGAAAGTATACAAAATTTGTCCTCCGCCATGTTTAAAAACTTTATTAAACAAAGATTGTAGAAAAAGCGTTATTATAATATTAAGGAATTTATAGATTAACAATAACACTGGGAATGAGGTGACCGCTATTAAGCTATTTCTAATTTATTCTGTATATTTGATTGTGTGTTACTACTGTTTATTTTTATTTTCAAAAAAATGTCCCTCTGTGTTTGTTGTGGGGTTTTCATCCATATCTATTCTGGATTAAGAATAAAAACACAACTAAGGAAGTACTACAAAGGGAGAGAGTCCAGCAGTGAACATTGACGGACTGTTAAAGAGAAGAAAATCTAAATTAGATTCATAATATTATGCCTTTATCTATGTATATAAAACACAAAAAAATTCTTCTACATATATCCTTTATACATTTTGAAACCATCTGCCAACCAATCGATGTGCCCCAAACCGGTTTCGTTATATGAAAATGGTTTTAGAACACTAAAACAATGCATTAGGCACTTTATAAAAAAGTTGATAAATGAACAATCCTTTTTTTACAACAAATAAACAAAATGTATTTGTTTTTTTAGTGTAGGCCACCGACTATCCCCTAGTTCTTTAATATAATGATGAAGACTAACAGGCTTTATCGTTCAAGCAATTTCTTCGCAATATGCCTTGATTGCAGCCTACAGAAGAGTCGTACACTTTTATTACAGCTTCTATAAGCTTAATAGGTTGAGCTTAAAAGGAGCTTATGACTGTTATCTATTAAATATTATCTGTTTAATATCCTTGTACAAGTGTGTTTAGGGCTATTCTTCATATACCCACGCTTCATATATAGCCACGATTATGAAGCTATGTACAATTATACATAGGGCACACTAAAAGTTCTAACCTACTGGCTGCTCATAAGTGATTGAATTTCGATTTTTATATTTTTTCATACTTCAGAAACTCATTTAATGATTAAAATCATTTTTGGCGAGAAGTGCGTGTCTATTGTTTTTAACACAAGTTGAAAATCGTCATACGTGGCAAAAATAAAATTAAGGCGCAAAGATTTAAGGGGGCCACGATTTTATTCGATTTTAAAATTTCACTCTCCGCAAGGTTATGCTGCTCGTCTTCATAATGCTTTTGAGAGAAAAGCACCTTATTTAAGAACCGTAAGGTGTTGGTATGCAGAATTTTATCGAGGCCATGGGTATGTCGTGTTTAATTCGTGAAGGACGTCTGTCACTGGGATTACCAAGGAAAATTTCGTTATAATCAGTCAACTAATTCAAGCAAAAACCTACGCATTGCTTATGAGAAGACTCGAGGAAATTGCGTATCGGTATGAACCAAACTCCAAAATATTTACATCAACGTTTAAAGGTTAGTAACAAACTCTTTAATATTATGAATAGAATCAGGCATTACTTTGCTGAAACCCATTATATAAAAGCTTTCAGAAAAATTTACTTCGCAAATATCCGCGTTATAAAATAAAATGATGTGTCTTACCTAGTATAAAGTGCACCTCCCGCCCTCCCTCAATTGCATGCACTATCCCCGTCACCACTAATCCCAGCACCACTACACTAGGCAAGACACACCACTGACGACAATACGACACGTGTTTCGCCTCTACACGTGGCATCCTCAGGTGATATAGACTCTACGGTGGCTAACCGCTAAGTGAGCGGCGAGCCAAAACAACTGCCTTTTATACAGACCAATGACGCAACCGCTCTCTACTTAAGGAGCGAGCGACCGCATCATGCGATAAAACATGCGAACAATCAGCGCCGGACTTACGCAGCCGTTTGTAAAATCAATACAAAGCGCCGCGCAACGCCCGCCTACCCTCCAACCACGCAACCTATCGCCGATCACCGTGAGGGTGACAAACGACCATATTGCGAGGCTCTCTATTATTAGAGAGCAGGCTTAAAGATATTTAAGAGAGGTGAGTTAGTAAAATTTGTTTTTTCATTCAGCAGTGCAACGGTTTAATTGTTACTTTTTAGTATCTCTAACTGTTCCAGCACACACAGTCGCAGCCTTTTATTGCACGTATGTAAGACTTTAAAGGAGTGGTCGTTGGATAGGTTGTGTCCAGTGTCTAAAAGATGTTTGGCAAAATGGGATTTATCGGAATTGCAATTCCTGTACGCGGCTAATTGCTCTTCATAACGTGTCTCGAAATTGCGACCAGTCTGACCCAAGTAAATGGCGTGGCATTCGTCACAAACAAGTTTGTAAACATCTGACTTTTGACGAATATCCAACTTATCTTTATTATTACAGATATTTCTAAGAGAATTGTTTGTTTTGAACGCCACATAAACGCCGTTTTGTCGAAGAGTATAAGCTACTTTTTCAGATATGGGTCCTAAGTAGGTCAAACTGGTCACATATCGATAAACACTTTGAGGTTGAACCGCGTAAAGAGAGTTGCGAACAACATGCTTTTGTTTCTTTTTAATTAAATTGTTAATTTAATGAGATATTTTGAAAAACCGTTAGAGACCGCTATTTGATAAATTATATTAAGTTCTTTTAAATAAGTTTCTTTACTTAATGGGACAGTGAATAAACGGTTAATGTAACAATAAAAAGCGGCTACTTTATGTTGCCACGGATGACACGATGACGCGGGTATGACCGTGTCGGTGTGAGTTGGCTTTCGATAAATTTGGAAAACATGTGACGATTCTTTTCTTGTTATTGTTAAGTCGAGAAAATTAAGGGAACAATCTTGTTCCAATTCAAGTTTAAATTTAATTTTGTAATGGACTCTATTTATTTTACTGAGGAAAACATCCAGTTGTCTCCTTATACCAGTCCAGCAAATAATTATGTCGTCTACATATCGATAGTAATATATTTTGATTGACAACTATATGTTGTTTTTCGAAATTATCCATGAAAATGTCCGCCATAAGGGGACTTAGAGGGGACCCCATAGTTAACCCTTCTTTTTATAGATAGAAACGGTTATTAAACCGGAAATAGTTTTGGTTAATACAGAGAGAGGTTAAGTTAAGAAGATCATATGTTTCCCTGGGATGTAGACGACGTTTATCAAAGAGATTTGCGAGCATACGCAAACAGTCAGAGGATGGGACATTTGTGAAAAGACTATCAACGTCTAAAGATAACAATATGGATTTAGGAAGAATACGAATATCTTTAATTTTGGAAATGAGATCTAAGCCATTTTTTGGGCCATAAGTGGGGATGAAACCAAATTTCTCTCGAAGGAGGAAGTTTAATTTTTTAGCAAGGAAATAAGCTGGTGCACCAATATATGAGACAACTGGACGAATAGGAACATGTTTTTTATGTATTTTTGGTAACCCATATAAAATGGGTGCTTGAGGATTCATTGGAACAAGACCGCTCCGAGACAAGTTGTGATCGGGAAAAACATGTGATGACTGTTGTATACATAACTTAATATCCGAGGTAAACTTTTTGGTTGGGTCAGACTCCAATAGCTCAAAGTCATCACCTTGGATAACATCGTTAACTTTCTGGCTTTACCCACTACTCTCCATAATAAAAACGGTATTGCCTTTATCGGCTTTAGTAACAATAAAGTCGTTTTCTCTTATTCTCTGCTTTAGGGAATTAAAAACAGGGAACTCAGGATTGAAATGGAAAGACGCGGGCACAGCCCGAATTTCATTAGCTACCAAACTTTTAACGATATTATCTTTTATCCCGATCACAACAGCCATCTCCGCATCAACAGCCATAGTCACTAACGATTTTTGGGATACCGAAGGTGTTAAATTATACTTTAGGCCTTTATTTAAAAGGGACAACTTATCTGTTGGAAACTGGACATCGGAAAGATTTTTAACTCGGGGATAAAATTGGTGATATTCTGTATGTATGTCGTTATTACGATTACGGGATGAAGAGGATACAAGTCGTTGTAATTTACGGGACTGAATTTGATATTTCTCATAAACAGCCATTGAAGCAAGTTGTCTGGCTTTCCCATCCAAAATATCAAATTCAATATTATGTCATTTATATGAAAGATCAGAGTATAATACTTCAAGGTGGATTTTTAAATTATCTCTATTGGAAAACCAACGCGTTAATATAATAACGCGATAATTTCGAAAAACAACATATAGTTGTCAATCAAAATATATTACTATCGATATGTAGACGACATAATTATTTGCTGGACTGGTATAAGGAGACAACTGGATGTTTTCCTCAGTAAAATAAATAGAGTCCATTACAAAATTAAATTTAAACTTGAATTGGAACAAGATTGTTCCCTTAATTTTCTCGACTTAACAATAACAAGAAAAGAATCGTCACATGTTTTCCAAATTGATCGAAAGCCAACTCACACCGACACGGTCATACCCGCGTCATCGTGTCATCCGTGGCAACATAAAGTAGCCGCTTTTTATTGTTACATTAACCGTTTATTCACTGTCCCATTAAGTAAAGAAACTTATTTAAAAGAACTTAATATAATTTATCAAATAGCGGTCTCTAACGGTTTTTCAAAAAATCTCATTAACAATTTAATTAAAAAGAAACTAAACATGTTGTTCGCAACTCTCTGTACGCGGTTCAACCTCAAAGTGTTCATCGATATGTGACCAGTTTGATCTACTTAGGACCCATATCTGAAAAAGTAGCTAATACTCTTCGACAAAACGGAGTTTATGTGGCGTTCAAAACAAACAATTCTCTTAGAAATATCTGTAATAATAAAGATAAGTTCGATATTTGTCAACAGTCAGGTGTTTACAAACTTGTTTGTGACGAATGCCGCGCCATTTACGTGGGTCAGACTGGTCGCAATTTCGAGACACGTTATGAAGAGCAATTAGCCGCGTACAGGAATTGCAATTCCGATAAATCCCATTTTGCCAAACATCTTTTGGACACTGGACACACCTAGCTAACGACCACTCCTTTAAAGTCTTACATACTTGCAATAAAAGGCTGCGACTGTGTGTGCTGGAACAGTTAGAGATATTAAAAAGTAATAATTATACCGTTGCACTGCTGAATGAACAAACAAATGTTACTAACTCACCTCTCTTAAATATCTTTAAGCCTGCTCTCTAATAATAGAGAGCCTCGCAATATGGTCGTTTGTCACCCTCACGGTGATCGGCGATAGGTTGCGTGGTTGGAGGGTAGGCGGGCGTTGATTTTACAAACGGTCGCATGTTTTATCGCATGACGCGGTCGCTCGCTCCCTAAGTAGAGAGCGGTTGCGTCATCGGTCTGTATAAAAGGCAGTTGTTTTGACAAAAGACGGACTAAGGTACATAAATTTCAACGAGGAGACTTCGTTTTAATAAAAAAAAAATCCCAGAAACCAGACTTCATTGGACCTTAAGTTTAATGTGCCATATGAAATTCATCCAGTACTTGATAACGACCGATACCTCGTGAAGAAAGTTGTCGGTAACCATGATCGGTCCCTAAAAGTCACGTATGACCAATTACAACGTGCCCCACAACCAGGTGCTGTCGTAAATCTCCAGGCCGCCGTGTTGCCTACAGACCCAGATGAGCATCAAGGAGCATCTGGCATTGTTAATACGCTGGTGACAGCACCATCACCAACCCAATCTGCGTCAAAACTAGCTAGTGTTAGTAGATGGTTAAACCGCTTCTGGCCTTTCGACGTCCATGTTACCAGAAAGGGTTTTTATCTTCACGCACAATCCCTGACGGGGTAGCCAGAGAGAACAGATCGCCAAGTGTCACGATCCTTACATACCTCTTTCGCTTCTTTCAGATTCATTATCTTCTTCATACATGCAGGTCTAGGTATCCGAGTACTCTTGACCCTACCCTCTTCGAGCAATTTGCTCACATGGTCTTCGAAAGTTAGTCTCGGTCTACCTCGACACCTTTTAATATTAACTTTCGCGCTATATATTTTCTTCACCATTCGGTCTTCACTCATTCGCTCAACGTGCCCAAACCCAAACCATTGAAGCACGCCCTTATCAATTTTTGTGATAAGATCATCTTTCAAACCTGCCATATTGCGAATCTCTTCGTTTCGCTTTCGGTCGGCCATGGTAACGCCGCACATTTTACGAAGAGATCGCATCCCCAGTGCATTCAACTTGCTTTTATGCTTCTTCTGGCATAGCCAGGTTTTGTTGCCATATAACAAAGTCGGTACCAACACTGCGTTATGTATTGCAAGGCGTGCACTCTTCACTACGCCTTGCCTTTTGATTAACGCAGTCAGGGCACCATTGACTTTGTTCCCGGCAGCGACACGCCTGTCCACATCCAAATCACATCTTCCATCCCGGATGAAAGCACTCCCCAAGTATACAATTTCATTTACCTGTTCTAGACATTCCTGATTTACCCATATTGATACTTCGTTCTCTCTTCGGCCCTTTCAAATACCAGAACCTTAGTTTTATTAGCATTCAAACGGAGACTTTTAATTTCACATTCCTCTTTCATACACGTGACTAATGCCTACAGTTCTGCCTCTGATGGTGCAATAAGCACTGCCTCATCAGCATACAGCAGACAATTTACTTTAATGTCACCCAATTTTACACCCAAACGGCTATCTTTCAGCTTCTGTAAACAGCTGTCGAGATACATTATGAACAGCCAGGAAGACATGACACAACCCTGTTTTACGCCCGTTTGGATGCTAAACATGGGTGATAGGTCATGCCCTACCTGCACACAGGCTGTACAGTCACAGTAAAGTAACTGCACGGCCCTTAGCAATCTACCATCCCCACCATACCCCGGCAACAGTTCCCACATTTTCTTCCTTACAACCTTATCAAATGCTTTCTCAAGATTCACAAAAGCACATAAAATCTTCTGGTTAGCAGCCAGAAGCTTCTCCGTGATCATGCGGAAAGAAAACATTTGATCCGTGCATGCTGTTCCGGGTCTAATTTCGCATTGTGTCTCCCATAGAAATCTTTCCAATTTCTCCTGCATCCTACGTGTCAAAACCTTCGAGTAAACTTTACTTGCTAAACTGGTCAAGCTGATCGCCCGATAGCACCCGCAGTCAAAATGTGAACCTTTACCTTTATATAAAGGCACAATCACTGCGGATTGCCAATCATCCGGGACATCACCCGTCCGCCAGCACAAATTGCACAGCAGATGGAAGCTGTCCCAGACGCGAGGCCCACCATACTTGACCATTTCAGCAGTAACTCTGTCTAGTCCCGCAGCCTTACCACATTTCAAACTTCGAATCGACGTTCAATCTCTTTCATACTGATGACCTCAGTGTCATCGAGGTCCAGGTCTAGCGTAAAAGTGACGACGTCACACCCGGATCCCTCACTAAGATCATCACACGCATACATTTCTCTATAAAATTCGCTCCATCGCTGCATGACGTCCGATTTTTTTGAGAGGATGTCATTGGTTCTCGAAAGCACTTTGTTCATTCTTAAGGCCGTCGAAACCAGAAAGGGTGCTAATAATTTTTCTTATGAAACCATGATACAGCAAATAATATAATGTATGCATCCTTTGCAGTGTTTAATATGTAGAGCATAACAAGTAAAAATCCAAATCGATTCAAGATTCCAATTATGTAAGATGAATATGAAAGGTTTGGGCACTCGTTGCCTTTTTTTTAAGTAATGTTAATTTTTTAATGTCTGTTTGCGTCAAAATAAATAGAAAAAAAATCAGTTCAAGTTACACAATCATTTATTTGTAGATATTTCCGCGTTCATCATCATCATCGTTACAGCCCTTCACAAGTCCACGGCTGAACATAGGCCTCCCCAAAGAATGCCACAAAGCACGGTCCTGAGCAACCTACATCCATCGACTTCCTCTTCTTACCAGGTCGACACTCCATTTAGTGGGGGGACGCCCTACACTTCGCCTGCCGGTACGAGGCTGCCACTCGAGAACCTTTCTTCCCCATCGGTTGTCGGTTCATCGACCTATATGGCCGGCCCATTGCCACTTCAGCTTACTAATCCGTTGGGATATGTCGATCCCTCTGGTTCTACTGTGGATATCCTCATTTCTGAGTTTATCACGCAGAGAAACTCCGAGCATAGCCCTCTCCATAGCTCACTGAGCGACCTTGAGCTTCCTCATACGGCCAGCAGTGAAGGACCACGTCTCAGATCCGTAAGTCATCACTGGCAACACGCACTGGTTGTACAATTTCGTTTTAAGGTTTTGAGGAATATCTGACGAGAAGATGTTTCGTAGTTTCCCGAACGCTGCTCAGCCGAGTTGAATCCGTCGATTGACCTCTCGGTCGAAGTTGGACTTACCTAGACGGACTATTTGTCCCAGGTAAACATACTCGTCAACAACTTCGAGCTTAGTGTTCCCAACAACTACCGGTATAGGTGTGACATGGACATTAAACATGATCTTTGTTTTGTCCATGTTCATCTTAAGACCTATCCGTTGGGAAACACTATTGAGGTCATTGAGCATAGTGCTTAGGTCCTCCAGCGATTCTGCCATAAGGACTATATCGTCGGCAAATCGAATGTGAGTGATGTACTCGCCATTGATGTTAATACCGTATCCTTTCCAGTCCAGAAGCTTGAAAACATCTTCCAATGCAGCGGTAAAGAGTTTCGGGGATATGACGTCACCCTGTCTTACACCTCTCTGCAATTGGATAGGTTTCGTACTCTGGTTCTGTACTCGGATAGCCATCGTAGCCCTACTATACAAGCACTTCAACACCGCGTTACTAGCCAGTATTTACTTTTCATATTACAAAGTTCTCACCGCATGCTCACATTTTAGAACACCCTACAAAAATACCTTTAATCATAATTTTTACAAATGCTGCCTATGATTAAATACAAAATTTATTTCATCACTGACGGGCGGACACTGGTCGCAATCCGACAAAATGTTTATTTAAACAAAGGGGCTGCCAACTTGAAATTGTATTGTTTGCGTGTAATTTAAGCTTACTCTTTCAAATTAAAGCATGTTTTCGGTATATTAAAAGATTAAAAGTATAGTATGCATGACATAGAGGTTTGTTTTTAATAGTCTTTGTTATCAAAAGTTATTTTACCAAGTTGAAGGATTCCTTTTCTTACTAGGAGTCTGTTTGCATAAGTATCATCCGTTACCGTTACCGTTACAGCCTATTAAAGTCCACACTGCTGAATATAGGCTTCTCTCATAGATTGCCTCATGAGAAAAATGCAACACTTGGCAAGCGAGTTCGCAACCGCAGTTTTTTTATTTATAGTTATTATAAGAAAGACGCTGCTGCCAATGATATATAATAGTATGGTTAGTGGATATTCTTACACCGGTTATACGTTAAGTAACATCCACTGCTACCTATTTTTCCAACAAGTTGAGCATGCACTACTGAATTACGGTCTGGAGGGTAAAATTCAGTGTAATTACAGACTATGAGGTCTACGTCCTAAAAAGTAACCGCATACAGATGCGGCGTAGAGGCTACATAGCATTCTTTGCTAATAGAACATAAAAGAAAAACTGAGAGACAATAGGGAAGAAAATTTCACATACTAATGTCCTCCAGTCTGAATTACGGTTATGGCGGCCAGTCTCCGTAGGAAACTTGTCATCTGTGCAAGACAGGATGCACTAGACAAAACACTCTATATTCTCTCACTCAAAGACCGATGGGACGGTAATCAGACAAGACCGGAGATCAGGCGCAGGGCCTATGGTTTATGCGCTTTCCGAGGCATATGGATGAAACATTGCCAACTTCCTGACTCCGGGCTCTTACTGAGAATTTTAAGACATAAAAACCCAATAACTGATTTTTGGCCCGTCCCGGGATTCGAACCCGGGACCTGATAGTCAGCAACCGCGTTAACGACCACTAGATCAACGAGGCACTCAAATAGTATATATGTATCATTAACTTTCTTCTCATATCTGTGGTGTAAGAGAACGCTTGTCATGTCTTTGATATCAATAAGTTAATAGATAGAAATATTTGATAATGAGTAAATATTTTGAAACAAAATGCTTTAAGTAAAACTTTTACGGAGCCAGGTACAGGACCTGCAATCTGTTACTATGATGTTTGCTTTACTGATTGATACTTTAGCAACTTTTTCCTCTGGTTGGAGAAACCATATTTAAAACTTTATTTTGAGGTTTGTAAAAATAACTTTTTTACAAATTTTTTTCTTGGTTAATTAAAAAAAATATCATTTTATCGAAGTCAATTTCTATTTTTATTTAATTTTTGAATTTGGAATATATTAATTAGTAAACGTAACGGTGCGTACAATTATATAACATAACATGTTATAAAATTATTAAATAACATGTTTCAGTAATGTGGAGACTGAATGTTATAAAATGTGTTATATAACTCAAGACTATTTTTCTCTAGTCAATAAACTATGTTTGTTTGGGACGAACCCAGTATCCATGTTTTTTTCTTTTGTTATTAAAAAGTACAAGTGTTGCTGCAGCAGCTAGCAAAACGTCTCCTCGTGTCGACATTGTAAAAAGCACTGCAGAAAGACAAATGACAATGTAAAAATATATGAAAAAATAATGTGTCTTACCTAGTTTGAAGAGCACCTTCCGCCATCACAAAATTGCGTGCAAAATAAGATTCGACGGTCCCAACAAAATCTCAGTCTTTCCTAGTATAAGTGTTGTTGGGAATAGTGGTGACGGGAAAGTGTCCTCAATTGAGGGAGGGCGTTCATCGTTTTATTTTATCACGCGAATCTTTGCTTATTAATTTTAACATCTTTAAATAATGGATTTTCGCAAAGTATCGCCTGATTCTAATGGATTTGTTATTTGTAAGCCAAAGTTGTACGTTTTCTAAAAAGGCTATTGTTGCCGTTTATGCCTAAAACATATGAAGCACTAATGTTGATAGTAAAAAGTAAAGCTTATTTTCCCGTTTTGTTATACAAAATTTGCTCGAGTTAGGGAAAAATTTAACGTTTTTCAGATGCAAATTAAAATTGCTTTTCTAATTGAATTTCTCTTTTATCTGTAGTATCGTATTAGGCCAACAGTAGATTTTTGATTAAGGTAAAATATAATCTTTAGCATTATAGAAATAATTAATTAGTAAACAAAGATTGCTATGCAGACGAGATCCCCTCAGGATTGTTAACAACAAATCGTCCCTAATTATGTAGAAGTTTAAATACCAGGTTTTGAATATAATGTAATTTATTATTTATTTTTATTTTATTTTTAAAAAACTGAAGAGACAAACGAACTTGCAGTTCACGTGATGGTAAGTAGCTAATGCAGATAATGGCCATCTGCGGCCAACTTCAAACACAAAAGGCTATAGACGTTTTGTCACCTGCTCCTGCTGATTACTAAGATGAAATGCATCACGGCCTGTTATTATTCTTGCATTCTATGCACTTCAAATCGGACCACAGAAGTGCAAGCGCTGCTATTTGGCGGCAGGAATAGATAAGTGAGTTGTGGCTGGTTAGACGGACTTCTAGCCAGAAAAACAATCCTACCACCTCGTAATTCTATTCTATATATTATTATAGTCTTCTGTTATAATAGAAGAAGAATTCTATTATAGTCTTCTATTATAATAGAATTCTAAGAGCCGATTAAGGTCGAACAATCCACATTCTATCCCCGCCGGCTTTGTGATATTGTTAATTGCAGTTTAACGTGATCATTTACCATGTTCTTGGCGGTAAAGCATCCTGAAGAAACCTTTACATCAAAACTTTAAGTTTAGACGGTTTCACTTGAAAAAAGATAATTTTAACCTACATTCAAACCCGAATTTGAGCGACTAATCTTATTTGTTTATTATTAACTCTAATATTATTAGGCATAATATATTAGGTGTTTACAAAAGTTTATTTAAAGATATGTTTCATATTTACTGCATTTTTGGTAAAAAAATCTACTCGAGAAAGTCTACCATTAATGTTAAGATGTACCTTTCTCCATTTAACTGTCCCCCCCCCCCCAATAAAAATAAATAAATACAGTTTATCAGAAATACTTTGTTGTATACTATAACAAATATTCTCATCGTCTTGTTAAATTTTGCTCGGAGGAACTATATAAATCTGACGAAAATAATACTACACAAAATGGTAAGATGGAAGACAAAGCGACTAAATTAATGTGCATATTAAATATTTCTTTTTTGCAAAGCTACAGACGATTTAAAATAAAAATTTGCTTCATATGAAATACAGCTGACAACCTTTTACGTGGTAGATCCATGTTGCAGCTATAATATTATGGTTGTGGCACGGATCAGTCGTCTAAAAAGGGCAGGACCATGATCTCACAGAATACCAGCGTAAAATAGCTCGATGCTGCTGTAATTCATACGGTGAGTGTAGAAAACCGGTTCTATACAGATCCTTTTTACCGTATTCACTTAACATTACGTGGGCTGTGTGCTCGCATCTTCTTTAAAGAAAAAAAAAATAGAATACATAATTTCAAATAATTTGTTGCATAATATGCTTTTGTATATTGTATTTAATTAAGAATAAGTTTTACTGTATTTTTATTTAAATTTATACAAAAATGATGTATTGCCAGTAATGACTTATGGAAGTGAAGCGTGGTCCTTCACAACTGGCTATATCTGAAAGCTCAAAATCACTCTGTGTACGATAGAAAGGGCTAAGCTCGAAGTATTTCTGCGTTTGTTCTACTGCGGATATCTTCGTAACGAAGATATCCGCAGTAGAACAAAAATAAGTGTCATAGCTCAGCGGTTAGTCGAAGTGGTAAATAGTTGACCATACAGCTCGAAGACCCGAAAACCATTGGGGAAAAATGTTTTTCGAATAGAAGCCTTGCCCTAGCATGCGCGTTGTAGTGCGACCCCAACTATAGAACGACCTGATGAAACACGCCGGTAGATGGATGCAGGTGGCTCAGCGCCATACTTTGTGGCAAGTTATGGTGGAGGGACTTGTGATTGACTTTTGATATAAAATATAACATTAATCGAATTGCTAAACTGCTTACCAGGTCATCACTACATTTTAGTGAAGATCCGCCATACAATTCGCTTACCGGTGCGAGGCTGCTGCTCGAAAACCTTTCTTCCCCATATCGGTTAGTCAAACTGTATGTGGTCGGTCCATTGCCTTCTCAGCTTTATAATTATGTAAATCACCCTTATTTTCTGTTAGTCTTATTTCTATAAATAATCTTAAAACTAGGTCCTAGCAACAGCAGCACGTTTTCCCGATATAATTTGATCACATTACAGAATCGAAATTTAAATTAATAAAAATAAAATTTTAATGTAAGTGACGCATGAGCAGTGTGCTCTTAATAATATAAGGCTCTTACTATAAATCGCTTGTTTAGTTAAAATATTTTTGGCCACTAACGTTTCAAAGCCAAATTCTATTTATGTATCTGTATGTATCTGATTATTGATGATTTTTATATGAACAACATAACGTAACTTTATAATAACTCCTGATAATTGCAACTAGAATTTCAATTTCCACACTTTTACTTTAACATGTTGCTCTTGAAACTTAACAAGTACCTACAGGCCAGATATGATCTTTGTGAAAGGCAGTTTGAAGAGTAGAGGACTGTAAACACATGCATGAAGTACTTACGTAAAACTTTAATGTGGCACACAAGTACAGAGACGACCGATCGTTAAAATCACTATTTCAAGAAGGAATAGACATTGCCAGTAACCAAAATATGTAAAATACGTTTTATGTTGAGACTTGATCTATATTTAATAAATTATATTTAATGTTACCAACAATCTTTCCGTTTAACACCACCATGACATCATGCCGTGTGGTATTGTAAGAGAGTTCGAAATGAGAAAATTCAGAAAAGCCTTATAATCGCTTTCGATAGATATGGTAAGTATATCCGTCTCTTTTACTCCAGACGTATAATACCCAGACCGGCGACGGGCAATAGCGTTAAAGGTTAGACATGTCTGGTAATGCGGTTCTAAATCCACCTTCGAAGAAGCGTGAAAATTAAGGCAAATCTTCCGAAGACAGACTAATGGTCATCAGTGGACTTTTGCAAGCTTATGACGACGATGATAACACCTCGAGGAGAGAATTATGAGATCACCTGTTAATATAATTTACCTGCGTACGGAGCATCAGTGTGGCGATGCGGCGTCGCAGCACGGCGTGGAAGCCGTCCGTGTGCGCGTGCGCAAACATCGCAGACGCACTACAGCAGCGCGGGAGCGCCACCAGCACCCTGAATGCGTTATTATATTGTACTCGGAGAGCGTTGATGGCCCGCTGCGTGTAGTTGACCCACAGATTGCAAGTGTATAGAGTTTGGCAAAAGGCTTTAAAGAGAGTTATCTTTACTCCAAAGCTACACCGCGCGAATCTGCGTGCCAGCATATTACAGCGGACCGCCATCGCCCTCCTTTCCCTTTCGATGTCAGCATCGTCTTTTAAATCCTCGGTAACCACATGGCCAAGATATTTAAACGTATTTACCCTGCCTAGAGCGACGCCATTTAGCAGCACACGTGGCACATCTCCCAGCTTACGACGGCTAGCTTGAAAGATCAAGAGCTCGCTCTTTTTAACATTGTACAGGAGTCCGTGTGACAAAGCGTACCTCTCACATACACCTATTAGTTTTCTGAGACCTGCGATTGATGGGCTTAGCAATACCATGTCATCTGCATAACTGATACTGTTGGTGCAGTGACCATCAATCGAGCAGCCGACCCTTGTGTCGCTCAGCTCAACAATCAACCTATTCACATACAAGTTGAAGAGAGAAGGAGAAGTTAGCCCTCCCTGTCTCACTCCACACTCCAACCCGTACTCGTCAGAAAGCTCACCAAGCCATCTAACCCGGTTAGTTTGGTGTTCATACCAATATTTAAAAATATTGATCAACCCACCCGGCATACCTGTGTCTTTTAATTTACGCCAAAGAATATCATATCTAACCACGTCAAATGCTTTAGTGAGATCAAGAAAGGCTGCATACACAGGCGTGTTCCTATCCGTGTAGTACCTAACAGTCTGTTTGAGAGACATAATTGCGCATTCAGTCGAAAGTCCTGGTCTGAAGCCGAACTGAGCGTCATGTAGGTGGAGATGCTCTTTAAGTTGTCTCTCAAGCAGACCATCAAGCACCTTAGATGTGGTTGTAGCTAATGATATCGGACGGTAGTTGCACTTGTCGGAAGTATTATTAGTTTTATTTTTAATAATTGGCACTATCACCGTCTTCATTAGCTCATTTGGCAGATAGGAATGCCTAATGCATAGCGTGAACAGCAGCCCTCAGTCTCAGTAGGTGTGGCCTCGCATTGTGAAAATGTTCAATGCTAAGGCCGTCGTGTCCAGGGGACTTCCCTCGCGTCATTCCTTTTATCATTAGAGCAACTTGCTTAGCTGTGACGCGGTCCGGCACCTCCGACACCACGACCTCCTCATCCACTACCTGCCTACATTTTAGCGGAGACTCCACTTGAAAGTGACATCTGAACATGTTCCCTATATCCCGTGATTCACTGATGCCGTTAACACTCACAGGGACGCTAGGCTTTGGACTTAGTTGTTTTGTTTGATGCCAAAATCCCCTAAAATCTTTATTCCTGTGTTTTGAAGCTAAAACATTTATTTTTATTTGCTCCTGATTATTCTGACAATACTTTAATTTGCTTTTGAAAATTTTTCTCGAATCATACATTTCATTAAAAATGGTACCACTACTAGGCCGACCATTACATACCCAGGTTAGATACTTTTGCCTAGCGTTCCTGTGAGCGTCACGAACATACTTGTTCCAACCTACAATAGGACGACCGCGATGTGGTTTACCACCTCCCAAACGACCAACATAGCTGACCACAGCAGCCTCCTGTAATGCTGTAAAGCGAGTCTATCGCGGCCAGGTGTGCCGCGTCACCATTACTACACAAACAATCGCCACACTGATCGAACTCATGTGGAGAGCCAACCTTTCGCAGTTTATCATTACAATATTTAGTAAACATTTCTATTTGGCTTAGGTCTCTTTCTCCCCATAGAACCTTATTTACTTTAGCACGCGGCAGCTCAATAGTCTCACAAACGGTTTTTATGTTGCATTGAATTTCTAGCGGGTAGTGATCAGACCAGTAGACACCATAATGTACTTTTACCGTTAGCACTTTGCTTAGTGCAGCTTCAGTAACAAAAGAGTATGCATTGGAATCTATACCTAACATTTGAATATCCACACATGTCCAATTTTGTTCACTACAGAAGTCTAGAAGTTCATTGCCAAACAATTCCCCGGGGTGAGCGTTAAAATCTCCTAAAATATATACGGTTTCGATGTTGCAACTTTCAACTATAGATGCAATTTCACTTAAACATTGAACATATTCTAAGAGATTGTCAGATGAGTCTGTTGGCATATAAACAGTGAAAATAAGTATTAGCCGTTCCAACACACACGCCTTAATCGCACTAATTCGATTACTTTCACATGGAATCACAGACACACACTTAAACTTACTGTTTCTCCATAACAGTGCTACGCCACCGTACGGTCGCCCACACAGTATTCCACTGGATATGTCCACAGCTGATTTACCGCAAAAACCAAAGTCGTTGCTTATTTTACCAAGTTCCGGTATCTCGTGAGGTAGGAGCCAAGTTTCTTGCAGCGCAATAATATCGGCACTTTGACCAAGCACTTTTACTGCGTCAATGGATCTTTTGAAAGACTTACAATTAAAGCTAATTAATTTTAAATTAATATTGTTAGTCGTACTATCCATTTAAGTTCATTATTTTTGCGCCAGTATTAGAATTCTCTTGTCTGTTTGAATGTCTCTTGCTAAATTCAATAAAACGACGGAATGTTATACCATTGGGTCACAGGTTACAGTCCAAGAACATACTTAAATTATTACACATGACCTCGCGTAAGCAAGGACGGCTAATGTTGGATTTGTGCAACCTCCTTTGCTTGAAGCCACGTAAAATCAGGTGGAATATTAGTTCGTTTTTCACTTAATTTCATAAATAAATATCGAAGGGTAAATAACCTACACTTTTGCACGCCGTAACGCAACACACACACACACACACACACACACACACACACACACATACACACCATTAATACAACATAATTAAAAAGTAAAAAGAAAAAACTAATAAAACATTAATAGTGTTTCGTTAGTGCTCTACTCTCGATATGTGGCGATGCATCAATTTCCCTTCATAAAATCGTTCTTATACTTTTAGCTGGACATCAAATCCATACTATTACTAACGTTACAATAACTACAGACATTGACTTATAACATTAGTTTGTTTTCCAATTGAATCACTTTAGATTACATAACAAAAAGTGTCATTGAATAAATATATGGACTGCCATCCGTTTGGTTAGGTTCTACCTTTACTAAATTAGACATCTATAATCAACAGAAACACATAACAGCAATATAAATAATTTGTATGAATTCCAGCAATCTTAGTAATTTGTCGGGGATAAGAACAAAGGCCTAGTTAACAACTTTTATAATTGGTTGCGGATGCGGGGAGAATTTATTTTACTATAATTTGCATGTAATTCGTTATAATGCTCCCATTTTTTGTACGTCGTGACGTTCACATTAGAATGATATATTCAGTGTATGTTTAGAGTATTTCAAGTCAATAATTTGGATTTTCTTAGAAATATGTAAGCTAATAATATCACAATTCCAAATAATTAGCGAAAGTATTTAATTTAATGTACTCA
Source organism: Parnassius mnemosyne (assembly GCA_963668995.1). Classification (NCBI taxonomy): domain Eukaryota; kingdom Metazoa; phylum Arthropoda; class Insecta; order Lepidoptera; family Papilionidae; genus Parnassius; species Parnassius mnemosyne. Next base: position 63,503,626 of record CAVLGL010000093.1, read on the forward strand.
TTGATGATTATAAAAAGATTATCAAGAATACCTGAATACAACAACTTTAAGTGCTGTTCGAGGCACGGGGGTGAAATATCTCCAACTTCCTGACTATTGTGCTACTGATAATTAGGGCCCGCGAATTCTGAGGGAGGGGGGTGGGACAAATTCCGCTCAAAACAATAACTGCTCCGGGAAAACTGAGCAACAAACCAAGGTGACCCCTGCCACGCTATCTGTGAATTTCTGCAACATCAGGGGACTTCATTCAAACCTAAACGCCGTCCACTACCATCGACGGTGAAGGCCTTACCTTTGGGGGCGGGTTTGCTTCTTGCCGGACGATCCCAACGTTGTTGATAATTATTTTGCTGATGTGGTACTTCAGGGTATGGAACTTTTTATTCCTTCCTCTGTGGTGCCCATAGGAGGCAGATCTCAGCCATGATTTAGCCGCTCCTGTAAAATAGCATCACGCTACAAGCAGGAATGCTACCAGGCCTTAGCTTACGCATCAATGTCCCGGGATATAAATACGAGCGCCCTTAAAAATAAGTATAATTCCGCCTCCAGATCCCTCAAAAGAGTCATTTCCAAGTCCGAGCACATAGGCAGAATTGGCAAGAAACTAGTTCGCCTTCCTTCGGTAACCCATGTATTCTGGTCTCTCGCTAAGGCTGTCCAACGGAACTCCTGTCAGTCATCGTTTCCATCTCTACACAGGGACGACAACAGGCAAGAGGATGACTCACTGGCCATGCCGCAAAGGAGAAAGCCGATCTGCTAGGCTCTTTTTTTACGTCGAACTCTACTCTTGATTACAGGGGAAACACACCGCCAAACATTCCGCGGTGTGAGTGATCCATGACGGATTGTGCAGTTTACGCAGCATTTAGTTCGCAAAGCACTCCTCTTCCTGGATATCCACAAGTCGAGTGGGTCTGACCGAATCCCCCCAATTGTACTGAAGACGTGTGCTTCAGCATTGGCACCAGTTCTAACGCATCTTTTCCGGTACTCCTACTCCCCAGGCGTATTCACGAAATCATGGAAGACGGCTTAGGTCCACTCGATCGAAAGGGTCGATGACCGAGTCCTTTCCGGTCGGCTCGATTTACTGGCGCTGCGAAGAGATGTTGCATCCCTTGATTTTCTTTCGCATTTACCACGGGGAGTGCTCTGAGGAATTGTTCGGATTGATCCCAGCCACCAAATTTCACGAAAGCACATCGCGGCAATACTCCCGATACCATCCACACCATCTGGATGCTTGGCGGTCCACTACTGTACGTTTCACTAGGAGTTTTCTTACCTCTCTCTCTCTCTCTCTCTCTCTCTCTCTCTCTCTCTCTCTCTCTCTCTCTCTCTCTCTCTGTGTGTGTGTGTGTGTGTGTGTGTGTGTGTGTGTGCGTGCGTATGTGTGTGTGTGTGTGTGTGTGTAATAGTTTACCGGCGATTTTTTCGGACCAATGCGCCTTAGGGACCTTCAAAAAAGAGCTTACTCCCTTTTAAAAGGCGGGCAACGCACTTGCGATTCCCCTGGTGTTGCAATTGTTCATGGCTGGCGGTAGTCACTTACCATCAGGTGAGCCTTATGCTCGTTTGCCCCCTCTCCTATAATTTTTTTTTTACATAAAAACCTGATCGAACAGGGATTCGAATAAATACGAGTATGATCATCAGTTGCGCTTACTGTCACTATACCAACGAGGCAGTAAGTGTTTGTCTGGAGATAATACTGATAAATGAATGTAAAGGGTTCCCCTATGTGCGATGACCGAAATTTGGTCTAGTGACCATTACGTGTATTATCATTTAAAATGAGATTAATATTTTTTTTTTGGTTTTAGTAATTGGTACCGGCCACCCTCAATGTATGATCGAGGATTGTGCACACACTCCGAAATATTTAAGAAGAAAGCTAAAGCTTCATTGTATTTATTCAAATCTTAATATAATATTACCATAACAGTAGAACTGTACTTACATATTGAACTATTAATTCTCTTATTTACTTAATATATGTATAAAAGAAATCCATATTATGTAATTGTACATCGAACGCCAAGGCATATATATTTCATATTTGTAAAAATATTTTTAAAAAACTTAAAAAGTAATTATAAGTAGTACCAGGAAAATTTTGATAACGCAATGAAATCTACATAATATTGTAGTTCAAACGTTGTTACATTTAACTTATTATTCATAGTATAATAAAACAGAACTTGGACCACTTAGTTTCCCGTTTTCGGTAATTTAATAATCCAAAAATCTCATTTATATTCATCGCGGCACCTGTTCTAAAGTGTAGGATATTAGAAGTCAGGCAGACCACCTAAAATTGTTGTTAAATAGTTATTTTTGAAGTTGCACAAATCAAAACGTTATCAGTTCTTCTTTATAATTAATATATCATTAAATAAAATTCGCGGCAAGTAAGTCTAGTACTTAACGAAACGTGGAGGGAACGCGCACGAATTGAATTCCACGAATGCGCCTGCCAATCAGCGTGACTTATGCGCAATGACGGTCACCGGTCTTATCTTATTCATGTGTATAATAATCTTTATATATAAAAATGACGTGTCACAATGTTTGTCCGCGATGAACTTCTAAAGTACTGAACTGATTTCAATGAAATTTGACACACTGTGTGCAGTTTGGTCTAACTTGAGAGATAGGATAGTTTTTATCCCGATAAGTGACCTTTAATATTTTTTATTGCAAATTTAAAGATTTTTTATAGGAAGGGTCGTCAGAAATAGCAGAACAACGTCTGCCTGGTCAGCTTGTAAAATATAAAAATTGCATTATTACAAAGAATAAAAATGAAATTAAATAGTCTGTCTGTAATATCAAAATAACTGCTTTTAATTGAGCTGAGGGTTTATTTGCTTGCTATAAAGAGATGAATAGCAATTTTTAATTTTTTGTGTCTTTTTTGTCTGTCTGTTCGGCCTAAGTTTCGGGATAGCTGAACCGATTATAATGAAACTTGACGAACAGATATAGTATATGCCTATTCTTAAGGTACCACCACAAGTTGAGGACTTTACCAAGCTTTTCATTTGTTAATAAAGTTTTGAAAATCATTAAAATGTTAATTTTAACATATTTTAAAAGCTCAGGAGACTATGCCTAAAATGTAATGTAAAATCAAACATTTATTTAGATTCTATCAAATGTCTTGAGTTCGTAACTTATAAACCGAACCGAAGATGTGAGAAGCGGGTCTCTCAGAATACTGAAACCATCGGGTTTGAGTACTCTGTGAGCAATATGAATTATTAAACGAAATGAACCTGTTCTTGCGATAAGTAAATACATGATCTATAGGGTCACTAAAAATAAACGATTGACACATTACTAGAAAGAAACATTGGATTCATGATGGAGCAATCTAAACATTCAACACGAGGGAAAATACCTACTCTCATTTACATGACACAGGCATTAGAGTTGTTCGACCTCGGACAGTGAAACGACAGATAAAATGAAACGTTTAGGGCAATAGTATAGTAATAGTATTTTAACAGCCTAGGATTAAATTAAACTAAAATTGAATCATTAATTTTTGACCGAATTAAAAAAGGAGGAGGTTTACAATTCGACTGCATGTGGTTTCATTTGTATATATGTATGTGACCTAATATTTTCGTCAATTGTAAACCGATTTTGATAATTTCACTTAAGCTACCACTTCAGTGGTAGATTAGCGAATTTAATTCACCCCCATATCGTCCTGTAAGTGACTCAAGCGGCGAAACTTTTTTCACAGCGTCTTCGTAATAACAATAAAGAATAAAAACTACAGTTGTCATCCCGCCCGCCAAGCGTATCGACTATGGGAAGTATCTCCCATATGAGTATATCCTAATCTATGAGGGAGACTTATGTTCAGAAGTGGACTTTTATAGGCTGTAATTAATGTATGGAAATGTATCATAAATTGTTGAGAAACGCTCTTGTGTTTTAATTTAAGCCGTTCGGGAGACATGTCTATGTCTGCCGGCGGCAGCATATTACGAGTATTAAATTTAGCCCGTAACGTCACTTCTGAATCCGACTGAAAATCAGCAGTTTGCCTCGCCAAGACAAATGTCTTAGCGACAGGCTGCAAATGTTTTATGTTACCCGACTGCCTCAGAAGTAGGGTAATGATTTTCTAGTGTATAGTTATTTCTTTGGCACGCTCTAGTAGCCTAAACGCCTTGATGGATGTTGTCATATTGGATGATACGTCGTAGTTTTGGATGTGACATATGATATAATAATTGAATTTTTCTGTTTGTTGAACTTTTTGCTTGCAGTAAAATATTTTTAATTGCTGCTTGTTTTTATTTTTAATGGATTGTGGTCTTTTTTGTCATTAATTTAAGACGAGAGATCCGCTCCGTGTTCGCGCGGTTTACTTATGGAGCTCGACAACAGCGCCACCTACCAGGTTCAACTGAAACATCATTTATATATATATTTTTATGTATGTCATTTGGCTCCCTTATCTTATCTAAACCAAATTAGTTACGTCGGACTGATGAATATTTTTAAAACCAACTTTCATACAAACTTACACCTTTCGATCCGTAATTCTATTCGATAAAATAACGGAATGTTCTAAAGAAACAATGACTACAGTGTAATTAAACAGTAACGGTTTCCTTGCCTTTTTTACTTCCTAATGGTGTGGAATAAAATATACAATGACAAAATTTTAGCGAAAGTTTAATTTTAAAAAGTTAAACGAACTACAAATACTAACACAAAATAGAATTATTCTTACTTAATAGCTTTTGTAGTCATTGCTCTGCCATTGTGCATTAAATAATTAAAGCCGTGACTTGAGAAGCTATTATGTGCAAATTATTTCATTTTTTTTAGTTCCTAAAGTCTGTTTTACTTTTTTAAATTTTAATTATTTTCCTTATTTGAATGTTCTAAGGAATATCAATGGAAACAACAGTAATATTGTTTAAATGGGTACACACTTTATACTTTATTGCCTTACTCCTATGGAGTGATTTTATTTCTTAAAATTTACGTAAGAACACTCCTTAAGAAAAAAGACTATTCAATAAAAGAGTCATTTTAATCAGTTCTGCCGTTTCTGAGAAATCGGTTAACTTATATAAAAACAATAACGTCGAATCAGAATCAGAATCAGAAATATTTACTGGCCATAATATAACAATCGTTACAGGCAAGTCATTGGTTAAAAAAGAATATATACGTATAGCCTTTTCATTTTCTGTGAATTATTTTGGTAGTAGAAAAATTGATTGGCTGGACGGCGAAAAGGGTGGAACGTGTTTGCACATAATATTAGCTAAGTATAACAACAAAATGCCGCTATGTTTCCCATCGTGGGTAATAAGCTGACAAGCCCCTTTTTACTAGTAACGGGACGTTTTATTTTTATTCTGAGGTTAGTTGTAGGCGCTATGGATCACAACATGCTCTTATCATCAGGCTGACTACGTGCTGGTTTGATAAACTTACTATTGGATTTATAAATGTACATAATAACACATTTTTAACTATGTGTGTACTACGATGAGATTTTTGCCAGTTGTCGCGACTTCCACGCCAACAAAAAGAGATATCGAAGAAAAAGTCTCTGTATGGTACAACTATTCAATTTTGAATTTCTTTCAAATGTAAATCCTCTTAACCACAGCATTCGCTCATTCCGTACAACATATCAAAAGTTCACCGCTGCACAAAGGCCTCCCTCATAGGTTTCCTTTTAGAGGGATATTTTCGATAGCTGGTCTCACTTCCCAGGCAGATTGGCAACCGCAGTTATTTTTATTAATTTGAGCTTCATCTCCTACTGTAGTTTATCTCTGACACGACACCCAAGGGATGATATGGGGTGGTGGGTTCTCTTACGCTGCCTCTGCAAGGCAAAAACCCAAACACACCCACAGAAACTCATATTGCAAGTCCAGTAAATCAACAAGTTCATGACGTCAACAGTTCTTACGTAAATAACAATCAAAAGTAAAATATTTTAATTCGTTATTTTGTCATTAATTTTTACACATTTTTGGTTCCGAATTTCAGTCAAATTTACGTTTTTTTTATTTGAATTTATATAGCTTCCATTTTTACGAAAAGTTTTACCGTATTTTACTAAAATTCCTTTAATATTTAGGAAGCAAACGAACTGAGCTAAGTGCTCAAAAATTTATGGAGATTATTCGGCGTACTTACATCTGACAACATATTTTGTAGAGTAATTTTTTTATCAATGATAATAATAATGCTTTCTTAGTGCAACTATAGTAGTATAGTTGTAGTACAAATGGGTCGGCTCGACCGAGGAATATATCGCTGATATAATTACATAATGTGAGTAATTCGTCAGAGCATTCAAAAAGCAGATATAAACGCTGTTATTTCTGAGGACTAAGACTGAATATGTTTTTGTCAGTTAAAACGGTCTCCGGTTTTCATCACTCACCATACGGAACACACAAAAGTCGGTCGAGCCGACGTATTCGTGTTGCAGCTTTAGCACACAGTAGTAAGCTTTTAAGGCTTCTAAGACTTATCATCTCAGGATTTGATGACGTAAAATGTTTATCATCTACCACTACATAAAATGCGTATGTTATATTTTTTGTCACTGTTACTTAGTTGATATTTAATTGAGTAAAATTACATATTATGAAACTATCTGTTACCTGGGTGGTATAACTCCTTTTTTGTGTAGGAGACCGTCCATGTAGGTACCATCCTTTTACCTATTATTGCCGCTAAATTGCATTGCCTGTACTGCTGTGTTCTAGTCAATATTACTGCATGCTAGGCAGCATTAAATTATTTTTCTTAGAAATGACAACGCATCTGTAGCCTTCTTTGTTTGAAGTTTGCTGCAGCTGTCCATGGATTACAGTCACTACTTACCATCAGGTAGACTGTAATAAGACTATTAAGTAGAGGGATATAACTCGTTTGTCAAATCGTTCCACTTCATTACAGCTTATAAAATTTCCCTTTAGGAGATAGGCCTCATTCGTAGATTACCTTATATGGGGGATTTTGTCATAGTTGGCTGGTTTGGCAAGCGGCTTGGCAACCGCAGTCTTTAAATTTGAGTTGTTATCAAGAAGATGGGAGGCAGGAGGCACGAGCTGATGCCTATCTCCTGTTTCAGATTCCCCATTTTGCCTTTCATGGCACCCACGGGATATGGGATAGTAGATATTCTTACACCACCACTACACCGGTAATATAATAAAATAAAATCAATTAATTTCAGACAGAGTCCATACAAGTGACATAAGAAAAAAAACATTACATTGTAATAACTTTAATCTCATCTAATTCAATCTTTTTCAATTTAATTCAATTCAATTTAACTTAATTCGATTGTAATTTATAGAATCAGGCGTTACTTTGCGGAAATCCATTATATGAAAGCTTTTAGAAAAATTTACTTCGCAAATATCCGCGTTATAAAATAAAATGATGTGTCTTACCTAGTATGAAGAGCACCTCCCGCCCTCCCTCAATTGCGTGCACTATCCCCGTCACCACTAATCCCAGCACCGCTACTCCCAACACCACTACACTAGGCAAGACACACCACTGATGATAATACGACACGTGTTTCGCGTCTACACGAGACATCCTCAGGTGATATAGACTCTACGGTAGCTAACCGCTAAGGTCTTAGCGGTTATTTTTCTAAAAGCTTATACGCAGACGCACTACAATAGCGTGGGAGCGCCAGCAACACCCTGAATGCATTATTATATTGTACTCGGAGAGCGTTGATGGCCTGCTGCGTGTATTTGACCCACAGACTGCAAGTGTATAGAGTTTGGCAAAAGGCTTTAGAGAGTTATCTTTACTCCAAAACTACACCGCGTGAATCTGCATGCCAACATATTACCTACATATTACCTCCTTTCCATTACGATCATCATCGTCTTCTAAATCTTTGGTTACCACATGGCCTAGATATTTAAATTATTTCACCCTGCCTAGAGCGACGCCATTTAGCAGCACACGCAGCACTTCACCTAGCTTACGACCCCTATCTTGAAATATCAAGAGCTCACTCTTTTTAATATTGTACAAGAGACCGTGTGACAAAGCGTACTCCTCAAATACACCTGTTAGCTTTCTGAGAGCGGCGATTGATGGGCTGAGCAACACCATATCGTTTGCATAACTGATACTATTGATGCAGTGACTATCAATCGAGTAACTGACCCCTGAAGCACACAAAGCCATCTAACCCGGTTTGTTTGGTGTTCATACCAATATATTTCTGTTTCTGTTTCTTAGTGAGGTCAAAAAGACTGCAAACACAGGCGTATTCCTACCCGTGTAATACATAACAGTCTGCTTGCGAAACATAATTGCGCATTCAGCCGAAAGGCCTGTTCTGAAGCCGAACTGAGCGTCATATAGATGGAGATGCTCTTTAATGTGTCTCTCAAGCATGCAGTCAAGAACCTTAAATGAGGCTATTTTTAATAATAGGCACTTTCACCGTCTTCATTAGCTCATTTGATAGATAGGAATGCTTAATGCATAGCGTGAACAGAGTAGCGCCGCACAGCTAAAATGTTCAATGCTAAGGCCTTCGTATCCAAGAGACTTCCCTCGGGTCATTTCTTTTATTATTAGAGCTGTGACGTGGTCCAGCACCCCCGGTACCACGAAATCCTCATCCACAATCTGCGCACTTTTTAGCGGAAACTCCACTTTGCTGATGCCGTTCACATTCACAGGGACGCTAGGCTTTGAACTTAGTTTTTTGTTTGTTGCCAAAACCCCCTAAATCTGTATTCCTGTGTTTAGTAGCTAAAATGTTTATTTTTATTTGCTCCTGATTATTCTGACAATACTTTTTTGCTTTGAAAATTTTCCTTGAATCATACATTTCATTATAAATGGTTCCACTACTAGGCCCACCATGACATACCCAGATTAGATAATTTTGCCTACCGTTCCTCTGAGCGTCACGGACATACTTGTTTTAACCTACAATAGGACGAACGCGATGTGGTTTCCTACCTCCCGAACGACCGACATGGCTGGCCACAACAGCCTCCTGCAACGCTGTTACAATATAACTGTACAGCGAATCTATTAACAACAAACTTAAATTATGCAAAATCAGCTCAGAACTAGATAAAGAAACTATGCTAAAAACAATCTGGTAAAGTCATGTGAATATACGAGGGTGGATTGAAAAGTAAGAAAATAAACAAATACTAAATCAGTTATATTTTTATTTTTCTACATAATCACCATCAAGTTCAATACACTTTTGCCACCTCCCCTTCCAAGCATTTAGACCGTTGAAAAAAAATGATTCTTCCTTAGAGTCAAAATATGCGTCTACAGCTGCTTTGACCTCGTCGTTTGTCGAAAATATTTGACCTCCCAAGTGCTTTTTTAGGTTAAGGAACAGAAAGAAGTCTGATGGTGCCAGATCAGGTGAATACGGCGGATGCGGTAACAGTTCAAAGCCACAGTTGTGAATTTCAACCATTGACTGTACTGACGTGTGAACACGGGCGTTATCTTGATGAAACAGGACTTTTCTTCTGAGCATTCCGCGACGTTTTTCTTTTATTTCCTCTCGTAAATGACGTAGTAAGGTGCAGTAGTAATCAGAGTTTATATTCTGACCCCTTTCAAGATAATCAATCATAATCACACCTTTCGAGTCCCAGAATACTGAAGCCATCACCTTATTTGCCGACAAAATCGACTTAGCCTTTTTAGGGGGTGGTGAACCAGGTCTTCTCCACTGTTTTGATTATTGTTTTGTTTCCGGTGTACAGTAATGAACCCATGTTTCGTCCATAGTAACAAAACGATTCAAAAAATCATCTGCATCGGCTTCAAATAACTCCAAACAGTCGCGTGAAATAGTCAATCGCGTCCTTTTTTGTTCAACTGAAAGCAGTCGCGGAACCCACCTCGCAGACACCTTGTGGAAACCCAACTCGTTGACAATGATGTTTTGAGTTCGTTCATAAGAGATGCCTATAATCTCGGCTATCTCTCTAATTTTTAATCGGCGGTCTCCCATTATTAAATCAATTACTTTTTTAATATTTTCGTCAGTAGTTGACGTCGAATGCCTTCCAGAGCGGGGTTCATCTTTCACACTCTCTCTACCACGCTTAAATTCTACTATCCATTTTTTGACGGACGAATATGACAGAGCACAATCGCCTAATGTACTGACCATGTCATCATGGATGGCTTTTGATGATAGCCCCTTCTTATGGAGGTACTTAATGACGGCACGCTGCTCGATTTGCTCCATTCGCGGAAATTATGTCCGATTACTTTGTTAATAAATTTATAAAATCACAACTAATTATCACACACGTTTCGAACTTCACACAATGAACTAGTCTGAACTGAACTAAATAATGTGGGTAGATTTGATTTTTAGAATTGAATGGATCTGTGTTAGGCCGAGTACTTTTCAATCCACCCTCGTAAAAAGGAGTATTAACTTCTTAAAAAACCATCAGTGTGAGTAAAAAACTCATCATCGTCATCATCATCAATACAACCAATCACAATTCCACTGCTGAACATAGGCCTGCTCCAAACTCTTACCAGATCGTCACTTCATTCAGTGGGGTATCACCATACAATTTGCTTACTGGTACGAGGCTCCCACTTGATAACCTTTCTTCCCCATCGGTAATCGGTTCTCAGAACTATATGACCTGGCCCATTGGAAATTCTGCTTACAGAACCGTTGGACTATTTCGGTTACTCTAGTTTTAACACAGATGTCCCCATTACGAGGTCTATTACGCAGGTAAAGCAAATAAGCTCTCCATTGCTCACCGAGTGACCTTGAGCTTCCTCCAAGCTGATACGGCCAGCAGTGAAAGACCACGCGTTAGTGGTTAATGACAGTTTATTGCTTAATAATTTCCATGCATTTCTTTTACTTTATTCTTATTAAATTTATTACTGAAACACAATAAAATGTAGCACTGAAATATCTTCTATTATATTTTTCAGCACGTGCTAACTTTATTACACGTTATGGAAGTAAGATGATATGAGGCTGGTGTTAAGTTATACATGGACGATACTGCGCGCTTAGCGTATTATATTATCAGTTTATGGGGCGATATAAGTATTTCATACGTGTAGCGCTAACCTTATAATAATGTACGACTTTCGGCAAGTATTGAGTTTTCTGTAGCTGCTTTATATTTTATTAAAGACCGCGAGATTAAAATTTTTAATCGAGGTTAGTAATTTATCGCGACCAAGAAATACTAATTTTGTATCAAACTAAATTAACAGCAAACTAACAATCCACCAGATGGTAAATGACTACAGCAATCCATGGACTACTGCAGCCAACTTCATTCAAAAAGTTAAAAAGCGTTGTCACCCCTGAGGACTAAGAGAAGAAATTCTAAGAGGCTGGTCTGACCTAACCAGACGGACTCTTGAACAGTAAAGGACTCCTGCCACTTAGTTACTAATCTAATATCACGTTACTAATTTCTACAAAGTTATGACGGCACATCAAAACATAAAGGTCATGAATTATTAAAATATGAACACAGCATTTTGTATAGTTATATGTATATAAATACAAGCTTAATTTTTAAAACTCTTAATAGAATCATGTGTTACTTTGCGGAATGTCGATAAAATAAAATGTTGTGTCTAACCTAGTTTGACGAGCACCTCCCGCCCTCCCTCAATTGCGTGAATTTAAATCTCAAACGTTAATTTTTTTTTAAACTGTAATAAAAAAAATCGGGCTGTGTATAAAAGATTACTGTAAGGAGAAAAATACTATATAACACTTCCACAATTAAAACGAATTTAAGACACCTCATATGTTAAAATATATCATGCCGTTTAGGCTACAAATCTTACAAAAAATATATATACATACATACAAACGTTCGAAAAACATTACCCTCCTTTTGTGGCAGTCGGGTAAAAATGAAGTAATGTTACCGTTTCGAAACGTCCAATTGGTTACCATAGGCATCCTCTTATTTCTGTGGGGTACATGGGGCAGAAATTTACCGCGCTGCTTCAATACGTATCTTCTTCACATGTCCACTATGTACTCAGTAAATATAAAAAGATAGAGTGCAGAAAACCACTCTTTTTATTTGTAGCAAGGCATACCATCTTAGCCCCGTCGAGGTTCTTTGTATGCTTGATTGCCTCGTTGGTCTAGTGGTCATCTACGTGGTTGCTGATCGTGAGGTCCTGGGTTCAATTCCCGGGTCAGGCCACAATTAGTTGGTAAACATCATTATTATTAAAAAAATAACGTATTACTCAAACTCAGTGTTTTTAATAAATTACGTGACTACTCTACGTTTTGCACTTATATCCTTGTTACTGAAATAGTGCTGTAGAAAAATGTAGTTTTCAGCCAAAGTCATGAAAAGGTTGTGCCGAGCGAAATTTAATTTAATGCTGTCACTGGCATATGAAAATACGGGATATTTAAATATAAATTGTATTCTGTGTTGTTTAACACTCAAGTGTGAATATGTTATAAGAATGGCATAATTATGAAAGTTCTCGCGTTTTCTACGGGTTTGTTTCTAAATAGATTTAACCAACTCCAAAAAGGAGAAGATATATAAATGAATGCATATTTTTAGTTTACCGATTGTTCGATAGAGGCAACACTGTAGCACTATGGGCCACAATAACCACAGTAAATATAGAGAAATTATAACACATCTAAGTCTCGACGTCTACGGATAGGAAGCCATTTTAATGGAGCCTTGTACTCTGAAACTTACCAAGACCGACAATAAAACGTATACAAAAATTTTGAAGGCGTTTCAGTTTATTCAACAGCTCCTTTGAAACATCCAAAAACAACATCAGCGTGTTCAGTGAGAGGAAGAAGAAGTGCTTGAGCTAAGGTTATCTTAGTTATTAACAGTAAAACATCTAGAGGCGCTTGAGAGATTGAAAAGAGTAGTTCTCTTTTCTGCTAATCATATAAATGTGAGCAACCCAAGACAAATTATTATCAAAGATAGCACCTAAGTTCTTAGCAGTCTTCTGGGATCTTCGAACGGTCTAATAAGTTAACCACATGTGAGCTGCCGATAATCATTACTTGGGATTTAGCAGGGTTACGCAGTAAACAGGAATGTTATCAAGCCTGGGCTGCGGCTTCGGCGACTCGGGATGTAACACCAGCATACTTAAAAAGAAGTATAACTTCGCCTCCAGGTCCTTCAAAAGAGTTATTGCCAAGGCAAAGTCAGAGCACATAGGCAGAATCGGCGAGAAACTAGTTCGCCTTCCTTCGGGAACCCGTGCATTCCGGTCTCTTTTGGAATTTCTGTAAGCCATCACTACCATCTCTGCACAGGGAGGACGACTCACTGGCCCACGACGCAAAAGCGAAAGCCGACCTTTTAGGCTCCCTTTTTGCGTCCAATTCGACTGTTGATGACGGGGGGAACACACCGCCGACCATCCCGCGGGGTGAGTGCTCCATGCCGGACGTGCGGTTCTCACAGCGCTCGGTTCGCAGAGCACTCCTCTCCCTTGACATCCACAAGTCGAGTGGGCCTGACGGAATCCCCCCAATTGTGCTGAGGACGTGTGCTCCGGAGTTGGCACTGGTTCTAACGCGTCTTTTCCGGTACTCCTACTCCCTAGGCGTAGTCCCGAAATCATGGAAGACAGCTTTTGTCCACCCGATCAATAAAAAAGGCTGCCGCTCAGACCCGTCCAACTACAGGCCTATCGCCATTATCCCCTTGTTCTCCAAAATAATGGAATCCGTTATAAACTGCCACCTCATGCGGTACCTTGAGGATCACCAGCTGATTAGTGACCGCCAGTATGGTTTTCATCGGGGTCGATCAGCTGGTGATCTTCTGGTCTACTTAACTCACATATGGGCGGAGGCAGTAGAGTCCAAGGGGAAGGCGTTGGCCGTTAGTTTGGACATTGCGAAGGCCTTCGATCGGGTTTGGCACAAAGCGCTTCTTTCGAAGCTTCCTTCCTATGGGCTTCCCGAGAAATTATGCAATGGGATCACCAGCTTTCTTGCAGATTGGAGCATCAAGGTCGTTGTAGACGGTGCATGCTCCGACTACAAGCCTATTAAGGCTGGTGTTCCACAAGGCTGCGTGCTATTACCAACGCTGTTTCTTCTGCATATCAATGATATGTTGCAAGCCGGTAGCATTCATTGCTATGCGGATGACAGCACTGGTGATGCTCTATACACCGGCCGTGCCAATATTTCTCGGGAAAACGTCACCGAGTACCGGAACAAACTTGTGTCTGAAGTCGAGTCTTTGCTGGACAAAGTCTCGGAATGGGGGCGACTAAATCTAGTCCAGTTTAATCCTCAGAAGACACAAGTATGCCCGTTTACCGCTAAAAAGAACTCCTTTGTCGTATATCCTCAGTTTCAAGGTACTACCCTTGTTGCTTCAGCCAGTATCGGAATCCTCGGCGTCGACATATCGAGTGACGTGCAGTTTCGTGGTCACTTGGAAGAGAAGGCCAAATTGGCCTCTAAAAAGCTTGGCGTGCTCAACAGAGCGGGACAGTATTTCATGCCAGCTCAACGCCTGCAACTTTACAAGGCGCAGGTTCGGCCTCACATGGAATACTGTTCCCATCTCTGGGCTGGGGCTCCCCAGTGCCAGCTCCTTCCAGTTGACCACATCCAGCGTAGAGCGGCTCGAATCGTCGACGACCGCGTCCTTTCCGATCGGCTCGACTCATTGGCACTGCGAAGAGATGTTGCATGTCTTAGCATTTTCTTTCGCATTTACCACGCGGAGTGCTCTGAGGAATTGTTCGGATTAATCCCAGCCGCCAAATTTCACGAACGCACATCGCGGCAGAACTCCCGATACCATGCACACCATCTGGATGATTGACGATCTACCACTGTGCAATTTAGAATATATTTTCTACCTCGCACAACTTCCTTGTGGAATAGTTTACCACCAGCGATTTTTCCGGACCGATACGACTAAGGGACCTTCAAGATAAGAGCCTACTCCTTTTTAAAAGGCCGGCAACGCATCTGCAATTCCCCTGGTGTTGCGATTTTTCATGGGCGGCGGTAGTCACTTACCATCAGGTGAGCCGCATGCTCGTTTGCCCCCTCTCCTATATAAAAAAAGCTTTAACAATAAGACCAAACGATTTTGCCCAACTGCTTATGATACTTAAGTCAGCATTCAGTTAATAAGCCAAGTCTATATCTTTGACTTTGAAATGACGGAATAATGAGAGGAGAAAATAGTAGTGAGCATTGATGAAAATAGAGAAGAGAAGTAGGGAAAGAACACCACACTGAGGAACACCTGCCGTAAGATTACACCACTCGGTAAAATCATTCTCATGGCGGACACTCTGCGAGTAACCCCTAAGGTAAGAATTAAACAAAGATATTACTCGTGCTGAAATTTTTAAGAGCAAAGGAATACCAAGAAATATGTCATAATTAACGGAATTAAAAGCACTGATGGAATCCAATAATGTTAGTACAATGAGAAATATTTTGTCCGTGGCCCAACGAATATCATCAGACACTTTAATCAGAGCGCTGACTGTACTATGGCCTGTACGAAAACCAGATTGAAAAGGACTCAGCAGACAGAACAGTTAGAAATTGAGATATTTTCCTCTGAACTATATTTTCTTGTACTTTAGATAAGATCGAAAGAATAGAAATAGGGCGGAATTGGGATAAAGACGTAGGATTAGAAGTTTTTAGAAAGGGAATGATGAATGTATTTTTCCAGCAAGTCAGAAAGTAGGTCTTTAGTGAAATAGAGATAATGTGAATAATAATACGGACAAGTTCATTAGTGATAGGTTTAATCCTTTGCATACAAAGGTTGTCATAGCCAATAGCATTAGTGGATATAGATAAAGGGCAGTTTTAATGTCACCGTCAGTAACTTTACTGAAATTATAAAGAAAACATAACGGCTTAGAAATATTGGAGAGAACATTAAGTGTAGTAGAATAATTAGAGTCATCAGTAGAAATCCGAGGATCAGAAAAGTGCCGGTTGAGTGCAGTCAAATCCAACGAAATATTAGAATCATTATATGATTTGCCTATACCCAAAGTTCTAAGGAATTTCCACATCTGAGTAGAATGAGAATTTTCAACGACATCATTAATGGCTCCTCTTACGAGTAGCATCACTACACATCTTACTACCGCTTGTTACCCATTTCCCATATTAACAATAGTAACAATTTTGGAGTGAGCACAAAGGTCAGGTGATGTTGCTTTGTTCATCCCTGGCCAAAATAATTATTGACAAAGTAACTTTCTTGTAGTGCATACACTTGGATGGCTCAAATTGTGAACCGCGTCAAATGCTATTTTTCTAAAACTTCGTGGTAAATAGGGTCTGGTATATTTCGTCAAAGTTTCGCAATGTATAGAATTATTAATGACAGTGTAACGCACCCCCACCCATCTTTTTTCTTTTCTACTATATCCCACTTATACTTGTATTTCTTTAGAATCTATATCTGTAAGATATATAAATACATCTAATTTACGTGACCAGTATAACTTGATCTTTCTAAAGGTTTAAATATAGGCCGTTTAATAAATTTATGGCGTGATCGTCTTAGTTAGGACCCTTTTTTACGTTGTGTTTGTATAGTAACTTAGTTCTTTTAGGTGTATCTTGGAAGAATGAATATTCACGAGAGCAATCGAAAGCTCTTGGTAGAGTCTTATAAGCTAAAGAACCCCGTTCACGAAGACAGAGCTCAAAAAGGTTAAGAACAATAAATTGTCCCTATTCCACTTGTATCTGGTTCACAACAGTCAATTATTTATTAATTAATCCCTTCCCGCTTGGAAAAGGTTCACAATATTTATATCAAATACCAGTTACAAGGGCTTCGCTCTCCCACATTTTAAAAAAAATGTGGAGGAGGTACACGGCCCCACACACGCCGCGCACGGTGAGCGCCAACCATTTTAATGCGCTCCCCCCGAAGGGTACGCAAAGTTGGGAACTGGACCGTAGTCCACAGCAAAATAACTGGCGAACCAGTAAAAGAGGACTTGGCCCCTTGATAGTGCGTAAGCACAAACATCGACCGAAGTCGCGCATGTCAATGCGTGTAAACACCATACAGAATACGATCAAATCCAGCCACAGTGAATGTACGTCACACGGGTTAGGCAACAATAGGCACACTGACCATAAAAAGCCTTCCGTGAGCGCCACCACCTGCCAGACCGCCGTTCCTGCAGACGTGATGTAAGTGTAAGGCATCACCACCAATTGCATGGTCAGCACGGCCAATTGGCCGCAGAGCGTGTCATGAGTCTACCGCTCACCTCAAGGGAATGGGGTCCCACGTTGCGCGGCTTTCGGCCGCAGCCTTGAGAGCCTCCTCAGATTCTCCCTCCAGCTACCACCCGCATGAGGTCAACACATATGCTCCACCAACCAATACAATGGCAGATATAGCCAATAGGCAGTTATAAGATAATATTAATAATTCGCCATCAGAAAGGGTTTGTGTCACTGACGTTGAGTATATGCATTTTTCGATCATGTTTGTCTCACCCACCAACAAGTTGCCTTCAATCTCTCAAAGGTGGGAACTTTATAGAGATATATTATTAAGTTGTTATATAAAACATCATGGAGGGCAGACAGTCTGCAGCCCCGCAATGAAGGGACCCGACTTGGGCAAAGCTACTTAGGTTGTGAGTCAAACCAAGACGCAGAGAGCGCCATTGAGAATAGCGACCCGCCAAACAACCATCGTAGAGACGCAATGCTACAGAATGCAACAAGCATCAATACGACTATCGTCGGGCTTACACCATCCCAAGGTCCCCCATACAGTCCCAGCAGACATCACCACCCGCATACCTCCATCGACCAGAACCACAAGATGCATCGAATCAGGTGCAGCACACCCGCAGATCCATCACAAGACACAATACTGCAAGTAGCAGTAAGCATCAATGCAACTATCATACGGATGGCGCCCCCTCACAACACACCCACATGATCCCTATCGACTTTGGTAACAAAATTTGATAATGTTGTTAACTAAAAATACCACCAACGTATCATAGTGGCACGGTACTAAGACGTCAGTAGCCAATACTCCACGTATCATAGCGCTATTGCACTAAGACATGAAGTTGAGTATGCTTGCTGCACTTAAAAGTACTACCAAACACACTCACCCTAATCCGAAAGATAGCCGACGTATCATAACGCTATGCGCTAAGACGCCGCCCACAACCGGTAGGGGTGTGCGATGTCCACGGGCAATTCGTATTGCTACAACAAACCCGCTTACCACCGGCACTAAGATGATATGTCTAGGACACATCGGTTAGTGAGTCCAAGTTTACTTCGGTCTCAGAGGCTGCGAAGCAACCTACACGCCACTATAATAATCCTTTTCAAGTCCCATTTCTTTCAATATAATGCTTTTACATATTTGAGACCTTCCACATATTTGCTTTATTTCATAGACCATACTACTGTATGTCTTATTCATATGGGACTTCAAGTCATAACTCTGCTATCATAATGCTTATGCATCATAGAGACCTTCTATATTAATGCTTTGGTTCGTCAGACCTTACTATGTTAAGTCCCTAATATAGGACTAGTCATTGTGCAACCTTAGTACTAGCAGTCGGTCAGCCGACCACCCCATATATATGTACAACCTTGGGTATGTGTCTCCGACAACGCCCCAATATAAGGGAACATTACAAGAACACGTTCATTAACTTAGAAATTTTCCAATTATTACACGAACACCTTCATCAACTTAGAAAATTTTAATCCATTTTTTCTATTATGTTACAAATGTTATTTATCTTTGTTATTGCAATATAATCGCCTTGTATTTATATGATTTGATACATTTTGAACATTTTAAGCAGGTTTTTAATAAATTTAGAGATTTTTAGAGACATTTTATGCGTTTACTAATATATATAATATTCAATATTCCAAATGGATATTTTTGAACTCTATGCTTATTATTTGCATTTTATTGTTTAAATTATAATTTCTATGACATTTTTAAATGTCTGTATAATTAATTTAATTATTATTTATTAATAATAATTATGAGGCGTCACAATCCACCCCCAAATTTTATGTTAATGATCCACATAGTGGAGGCGTTAATATAAAATTTTAGTATTTTGAGAGCATATACACTACACTCAAATAATTGTTTATATATCTGTTCTTTCCTCTTTTAATGTGTTACAATACGGCATATGTTATTAAATCCCCCTGCCCCAGGGAATGGCCGCCACCAACACCCCTTCAACCACAATTATCATAATGTGATAACACCATAATTCAAGTTATTGTATATCGTGTTGTTAATAAAGTTTGCAGTCAATTGTCGATTTCTTATTTTATTAATTTATCTTTAAATCTTTGAAACATTATTTCGATAGTGTCACACTTTATGTGCATACAATCCAGTTTGATATTTGTTGAGGTCAGTTCGATACCACATAGGATAAATGTGTTTGAGCCATTCGCCCTGACCCAACTCCCATATTTATTTAATAAAAATGATTACAAAATTATCTTACGATCTATATTTACAACTCTTCATTATATATTAATAACGTTCTACTATCATATAACAAATCTCTTGCTCATAACTTTAATAATTTTAGACCTTTAACTTAAACAATTATTTCCATGGGCCACCCACAAAACCCTTTTATGTTACAATATTTATTTAATTACTCTAATTTATACAAAAAGAAATTATTATTTAAAATATTTTAATAAGTGAATAGCATTGAAAATTCCTCTAATTTCGTTTGTCTCTGGATTTGCTAAGGTATATACATTGTCAAATGGTACGGCTGCTATTACATAAGGTCCTTCATATGCCAAATTGAACTTACTCATAACTTTATTATCAGCGTCTGCTCTACTAGATCTTGAAATTTTTACTAAGTCACCAATATTATATTTTATTAATCTATTTCGCTTATCAAATTTTGTGTTTCTTATTCGACTTGCCTCTTTTAAATTTTTACGCACTTGTTGTCTAATTTGTTCGACATTATGTTTGTCTTTACTTTTGGAAATTAATTTGTCAAAAGACATCTCATTAGACTCACCTTATAGAATCTCACAAGGCGTGAAGCCTGTACTATTGTGATAAGAATTATTATACAATTCTTCTAATTTCGGCAATATTAACGCCCAATCTTTGTGGTTAGTATGACAAAGCGTCCTAAATAATCTGCTCAACTCTTTATTTACTCGCTCTGTTGTATTTGGTCTAGGATTTCTAACTGTGGTATATATTGGCTTTATATTTAATTCACTCATTGATTGTTTCCAGTGATTACTTACGAACTGTTTTCCATTATCTGTCATTATTGCCTTGGGCTTTATAATCTCAACAAAATGCTTTACTTTTGTTACAAGAGACTTTGCTGTTGACTGTTTTAAAGGATATAATTTGATAAATTTACTGAATGAATCTTGAATGACAAATATGAAGGTGTACCCAAAGGTACCTGATACAAGTGGTCCATATAAGTCTGCCATGACTATATCGCCAATGTTTTCTGTTATTATAGATTTGCAGGGACCCACATATGTTATATTGCTTTTCTTAGATAACTGACATAAATGACAAGCCCTTAATTGGTTTTTAATATCTTTTGTTAAACCTTTCCAAAAGAATTTGTCTCTCACATATTTAATTACCTTATAGGGTCCTTGATGACCCATTTCGACATGTACTTGATTTATAATATCTTGTCTCAATGCTTTAGGTAAATATATTACTTCTTGTAAATTCGTTTTGTAATATAATACATCATTTTTCAAACTATATCTTTTAAATTTATTGTTTTGTTTTATTATGGAAGTATTTAATGTCTTTAACTTTTTAATAATAGCCAACGACTCTGAATCTTGTAATTGATATACTGTTAAGGATTTTAAGTTTTCTATCAACTCAATATTCGGTTCGCTCTCTGTGTAAGCAATTTCTAAACTATTATTTTTATCCTCTTGTATTAAATCGCCATCAGGAGGATAACGTGATAGCACATCTGCAACAATATTACGTCTACCCGATATATGCTGTACTTCATAATTAAATTGTTCTATATACAAAATCCATCGGGTTACTCTACCATTGAATAACTTCATATTATTAAGAAACAATAATGCTTTATGATCAGTTAGTATTATTACTTTACTGCCCCGCAAATATGTTTTAAATTTCTTTAGGCAGCTTATTACAGCATAAAACTCTTGTTCAGTAACAGACCAATTTAATTCGGGGCCTTTTAAGGCTTTACTATGATAGCCTAAAATTCTCATTTCATTATTATCATCTATCTGATATAGTACTCCGGCCATACCCACACCGGAACAATCTGCTTGTAAATAATACGGCTTATTAAAGTCTGGATGATGCAATTGTATTGTATTAATAAATTGTTGTTTTATAAAATCAAATGCCTTCTGTTCTTTACCGCTCCATTTGAACTTTCGTCCCTTTTTAAGTAATTCACAGAGCGGTATTATGCTCTCGCTGTAATTTGGTATAAACCTTCTATAAAAATTGTTTTTAATATCTTTTGTTAAACCTTTCCAAAAGAATCTGTCTCTCACATATTTAATTACCTTATAGGGTCCTTGATGACCCATTTCGACATGTACTTGATTTATAATATCTTGTCTCAATGCTTTAGGTAAATATATTACTTCTTGTAAATTCGTTTTGTAATATAATACATCATTTTTCAAACTATATCTTTTAAATTTATTGTTTTGTTTTATTATGGAAGTATTTAATGTCTTTAACTTTTCAATAATAGCCAACGACTCTGAATCTTGTAATTGATATACTGTTAAGGATTTTAATTTTTCTATCAACTCAATATTCGGTTCGCTCTCTGTGTAAGCAATTTCTAAACTATTATTTTTATCCTCTTGTATTAAATCGCCATCAGGAGGATAACGTGATAGCACATCTGCAACAATATTACGTCTACCCGATATATGCTGTACTTCATAATTAAATTGTTCTATATACAAAATCCATCGGGTTACTCTACCATTGAATAACTTCATATTATTAAGAAACAATAATGCTTTATGATCAGTTAGTATTATTACTTTACTGCCCCGCAAATATGTTTTAAATTTCTTTAGGCAGCTTATTACAGCATAAAACTCTTGTTCAGTAACAGACCAATTTAATTCGGGGCCTTTTAAGGCTTTACTATGATAGCCTAAAATTCTCATTTCATTATTATCATCTATCTGATATAGTACTCCGGCCATACCCACACCGGAACAATCTGCTTGTAAATAATACGGCTTATTAAAGTCTGGATGATGCAATTGTATTGTATTAATTAATTGTTGTTTTATAAAATCAAATGCCTTCTGTTCTTTACCGCTCCATTTGAACTTTCGTCCCTTTTTAAGTAATTCACAGAGCGGTATTATGCTCTCGCTGTAATTTGGTATAAACCTTCTATAAAAATTGCATAGATCTAAAAAGGCCCTTAATTGTTTAATCTTTTTAGGTGCTGGAAACTCTTGGATCGCTCGAATCTTATCGGGATCTGTCTTTATGCCTTCTGTTGAAATTATAAAACCCAGCATTTTAATTTCTTTACAAATAAATTCACATTTCTGCAAGTTACACGTTAAGCCAGCTTTGTTCAATTTACTTAAAACAATATCAATGTGCTCCAAATGTTTATCTAACGTTCCTGTTGTAATAATGGCTAGATCATCTAAATAGTTCACACAAAATTCTTGGACTTCTGGTCCTAATATTAAATTCATGGCTCTGCTAAAGCTTCCTACTGATGTTTTTAATCCTTGCGGCAAAACATTATATACATATGACTTTCCATTGAATGTGAATCCAGTATATTTTCTACCATCTTTATTTATCGGAATTTGAAAATATGCATTATTGAAGTCAATGGTAGTGATATAATTCGCTCCGTGAAATGAATTCAAAACATCTAATTGTATAGGTGGTTTCTCTGTTTCTGCAACCATTTCCTTATTTATGCTTCTGGCATCAAGCAGAACTCTAATTGAGCCGTCTTTTTTAAGAGTGAATGTCAATGGACTACTGTAAGGCGTTGATGTCCTTGTGATGATACCAGCTTGTTCCATTTCATTTAACTTTTCTTCCATTTTCGCTCTATATGCATATGGAATGTGATAGGACCTAGTAACTATAGGTTCATCATCGATCATTTCAATTTTATGCTCATAGCAATTGGCTCTTCCCAATTTGCTCGAAAACATATTCTTATGCTTTTCCAAAACCTTACTAAGTTTGCCCTTTCAGAGACCTTCAATGTAGATCCTATTTTTATATTTATTAAGGGATCATCGGTACATTGTTTGATGCAGTTATTATGTAATACAGATTTATTATTATATTTGAAAGGTATAAAGTAGTCTTTGTTTTTCACTTTAAATTCTATTCCAACAGTAGTATTTCTCAAATCAATCAATATTTTATTTCTCTTGAGCCAGTCAAAGCCTAATATTAAAGGTCTTATTAAATTACCTACAATTAAAGTTTGTGTTTCAAAGACTACTTCATCTATCTTTATAGGCAATATGATCATCTGTTGTATTTTTGTGCTGCGCTGCCCAACAGCACCTTTTATTTGCATTGCTTTAACTGGCATTATTGATATTTTACGATTATTTTCTTTAATTTGTAAATATAAACTTTCTGAAATGCATGTAACATCGCTCCCAGTGTCGAGGAGCGCGTCTATTTCTTTGTCAAATATTGAAACTTTAATTTCAGATCTCATATTCCCTATAAATTCCCTTTGATATTTATCTTCGTCTTCCTCGAAGACGGTTTGCACGAATAACTCCGTTATGGGCAAGTCCGACCTGGCTTTTAAGGTGTTTAATATGCTATTTACATTGTCGTTATAACCAAGGCCTTCTCTGTTAAAATTTGCTTTTAAAGTAATAGGTTTTCGCAACCCTCTATTGTTTTTACCCAATGTTTGACCAGGTCGCCAACTCAGTTTTAATAACATATTTAATGCTTTGTTCCCTTTTACATTGTAAGGGGTCGAATCGGGAACTAGTTCGACCTCTACAGCTCTAAATTTGGCTCAGGGGCCGTAACATCAGGTTGGTCGTTAGTGAAATGTATTTCATGTACTTCATTAACCTTCTTTTTTTCCCTCTTCGGGTTTACGCCATGTTTTGTATGATTGTTGTATTTCTTTATGTTTTTGCTCCGTATTATTATTAAACTTCCTCCTTTTCTCATTATAGTAAGGTTCACGACTTTCATCTTGTTTGTCGATGTCATCTAAGTTTCTTAAGAAATCTGTCGTGTCTATTATTGTCTCAATTTTAGCTATTCTCCATAATTGCTGCACAGCTTTAGGATAATGTCTGATGACATCAGTTACTAATTGTTTTTCAGGTATCGGATATGATAATGTTCGTGCCTTCTCAACCACATAAAGAAAATAACTAACCATGGTGGGGTGTGTACTTCTATTCCATTTATTTTGCACAAGGAATCTCTTTACTTTATTTTGTTCTTCTTCACCCCAAAACACTCTTAGGAAGTCAGCTTTAAAATCATCAAAAGTTGTCCAACGCACATTATTAATGCGAGCCCAATACTTGGCTTCACCTACTAAGCACTCTTGTGCTATCGAGATTTCGAGACCATTAGATGGAACTTTCTTTAAATAATTGGTGAAATCTTCCAAAAATGATACTGGATGAGTATTTCCATTTCCGAATTTCGGCTTTTCTATTGTTACATTATGTACATTATATACAATATTTTGTCTAGGATCATTTACATGAGAGGTGCTCGCCCCGGACACCTCTCCTTGATTTATTTTAATTTGGTAATCTTTCGTTTGGTTAATAAATTTTTCCTCAAGATCCTTTATTTTAACCTCAAAGGTTTTCACTGCATTCTTAATTAATTTCTGAAGCATTTTCATCTCATCTTTAGGCTTAGCCTTAATAGAGGTTGATTTTTTCTTATTTTTAGCCATTTTTAATTTTTATTACCACTTGTTTTTTTTTTTTTTTTTTTTACACTTTTTGTGTCCTTCACTTACTTTAATTGAGTTTTTCCACTTATTTTACTTTATAATATATAGTATTGCAGTTTTTTTTTTTTTTTTACACCTGTTGTGTCCTTCACTTAGTCTAATTGAGTCTTTCCACTTATTTCACTTTTTATTATTTCGCTCCGTTATGCACACACCTCCTATATTATTACTCCATTTTAATATATAAGCCCCACCCCCAGACTCTCAACCACCCCCAGCAAACACCACTCTCCAAGACACCTCTCCATTTCACGGACAACAAATTGTAGGCATATAGCCTACCGCATAATTTTATATTACCGGCCTCCTATTTAAAATTTAACCTCTATCCTGGTCACGGCACCAAATTGTAATGCACCCCACCCCCCCCCATCTTTTTTCTTTTCTACTATATCCCACTTATACTTGTATTTCTTTAGAATCTATATCTGTAAGATATATAAATACATCTAATTTACGTGACCAGTATAACTTGATCTTTCTAAAGGTTTAAATATAGGCCGTTTAATAAATTTATGGCGTGATCCTCTTAGTTAGGACCCTTTTTTACGTTGTGTTTGTATAGTAACTTAGTTCTTTTAGGTGTATCTTGGAAGAATGAATATTCACGAGAGCAATCGAAAGCTGTTGGTAGAGTCTTATAAGCTAAAGAACCCCGTTCACGAAGACAGAGCTCAAAAAGGTTAAGAACAATAAATTGTCCCTATTCCACTTGTATCTGGTTCACAACAGTCAATTATTTATTAATTAATCCCTTCCCGCTTGGAAAAGGTTCACAATATTTATATCAAATACCAGTTACAAGGGCTTCGCTCTCCCACATTTTAAAAAAAATGTGGAGGAGGTACACGGCCCCACACACGCCGCGCACGGTGAGCGCCAACCATTTTAATGCGCTCCCCCCGAAGGGTACGCAAAGTTGGGAACTGGACCGTAGTCCACAGCAAAATAACTGGCGAACCAGTAAAAGAGGACTTGGCCCCTTGATAGTGCGTAAGCACAAACATCGACCGAAGTCGCGCATGTCAATGCGTGTAAACACCATACAGAATACGATCAAATCCAGCCACAGTGAATGTACGTCACACGGGTTAGGCAACAATAGGCACACTGACCATAAAAAGCCTTCCGTGAGCGCCACCACCTGCCAGACCGCCGTTCCTGCAGACGTGATGTAAGTGTAAGGCATCACCACCAATTGCATGGTCAGCACGGCCAATTGGCCGCAGAGCGTGTCATGAGTCTACCGCTCACCTCAAGGGAATGGGGTCCCACGTTGCGCGGCTTTCGGCCGCAGCCTTGAGAGCCTCCTCAGATTCTCCCTCCAGCTACCACCCGCATGAGGTCAACACATATGCTCCACCAACCAATACAATGGCAGATATAGCCAATAGGCAGTTATAAGATAATATTAATAATTCGCCATCAGAAAGGGTTTGTGTCACTGACGTTGAGTATATGCATTTTTCGATCATGTTTGTCTCACCCACCAACAAGTTGCCTTCAATCTCTCAAAGGTGGGAACTTTATAGAGATATATTATTAAGTTGTTATATAAAACATCATGGAGGGCAGACAGTCTGCAGCCCCGCAATGAAGGGACCCGACTTGGGCAAAGCTACTTAGGTTGTGAGTCAAACCAAGACGCAGAGAGCGCCATTGAGAATAGCGACCCGCCAAACAACCATCGTAGAGACGCAATGCTACAGAATGCAACAAGCATCAATACGACTATCGTCGGGCTTACACCATCCCAAGGTCCCCCATACAGTCCCAGCAGACATCACCACCCGCATACCTCCATCGACCAGAACCACAAGATGCATCGAATCAGGTGCAGCACACCCGCAGATCCATCACAAGACACAATACTGCAAGTAGCAGTAAGCATCAATGCAACTATCATACGGATGGCGCCCCCTCACAACACACCCACATGATCCCTATCGACTTTGGTAACAAAATTTGATAATGTTGTTAACTAAAAATACCACCAACGTATCATAGTGGCACGGTACTAAGACGTCAGTAGCCAATACTCCACGTATCATAGCGCTATTGCACTAAGACATGAAGTTGAGTATGCTTGCTGCACTTAAAAGTACTACCAAACACACTCACCCTAATCCGAAAGATAGCCGACGTATCATAACGCTATGCGCTAAGACGCCGCCCACAACCGGTAGGGGTGTGCGATGTCCACGGGCAAGTCGTATTGCTACAACAAACCCGCTTACCACCGGCACTAAGATGATATGTCTAGGACACATCGGTTAGTGAGTCCAAGTTTACTTCGGTCTCAGAGGCTGCGAAGCAACCTACACGCCACTATAATAATCCTTTTCAAGTCCCATTTCTTTCAATATAATGCTTTTACATATTTGAGACCTTCCACATATTTGCTTTATTTCATAGACCATACTACTGTATGTCTTATTCATATGGGACTTCAAGTCATAACTCTGCTATCATAATGCTTATGCATCATAGAGACCTTCTATATTAATGCTTTGGTTCGTCAGACCTTACTATGTTAAGTCCCTAATATAGGACTAGTCATTGTGCAACCTTAGTACTAGCAGTCGGTCAGCCGACCACCCCATATATATGTACAACCTTGGGTATGTGTCTCCGACAACGCCCCAATATAAGGGAACATTACAAGAACACGTTCATTAACTTAGAAATTTTCCAATTATTACACGAACACCTTCATCAACTTAGAAAATTTTAATCCATTTTTTCTATTATGTTACAAATGTTATTTATCTTTGTTATTGCAATATAATCGCCTTGTATTTATATGATTTGATACATTTTGAACATTTTAAGCAGGTTTTTAATAAATTTAGAGATTTTTAGAGACATTTTATGCGTTTACTAATATATATAATATTCAATATTCCAAATGGATATTTTTGAACTCTATGCTTATTATTTGCATTTTATTGTTTAAATTATAATTTCTATGACATTTTTAAATGTCTGTATAATGAATTTAATTATTATTTATTAATAATAATTATGAGGCGTCACAATCCACCCCCAAATTTTATGTTAATGATCCACATAGTGGAGGCGTTAATATAAAATTTTAGTATTTTGAGAGCATATACACTACACTCAAATAATTGTTTATATATCTGTTCTTTCCTCTTTTAATGTGTTACAATACGGCATATGTTATTAAATCCCCCTGCCCCAGGGAATGGCCGCCACCAACACCCCTTCAACCACAATTATCATAATGTGATAACACCATAATTCAAGTTATTGTATATCGTGTTGTTAATAAAGTTTGCAGTCAATTGTCGATTTCTTATTTTATTAATTTATCTTTAAATCTTTGAAACATTATTTCGATAGTGTCACACTTTATGTGCATACAATCCAGTTTGATATTTGTTGAGGTCAGTTCGATACCACATAGGATAAATGTGTTTGAGCCATTCGCCCTGACCCAACTCCCATATTTATTTAATAAAAATGATTACAAAATTATCTTACGATCTATATTTACAACTCTTCATTATATATTAATAACGTTCTACTATCATATAACAAATCTCTTGCTCATAACTTTAATAATTTTAGACCTTTAACTTAAACAATTATTTCCATGGGCCACCCACAAAACCCTTTTATGTTACAATATTTATTTAATTACTCTAATTTATACAAAAAGAAATTATTATTTAAAATATTTTAATAAGTGAATAGCATTGAAAATTCCTCTAATTTCGTTTGTCTCTGGATTTGCTAAGGTATATACATTGTCAAATGGTACGGCTGCTATTACATAAGGTCCTTCATATGCCAAATTGAACTTACTCATAACTTTATTATCAGCGTCTGCTCTACTAGATCTTGAAATTTTTACTAAGTCACCAATATTATATTTTATTAATCTATTTCGCTTATCAAATTTTGTGTTTCTTATTCGACTTGCCTCTTTTAAATTTTTACGCACTTGTTGTCTAATTTGTTCGACATTATGTTTGTCTTTACTTTTGGAAATTAATTTGTCAAAAGACATCTCATTAGACTCACCTTATAGAATCTCACAAGGCGTGAAGCCTGTACTATTGTGATAAGAATTATTATACAATTCTTCTAATTTCGGCAATATTAACGCCCAATCTTTGTGGTTAGTATGACAAAGCGTCCTAAATAATCTGCTCAACTCTTTATTTACTCGCTCTGTTGTATTTGGTCTAGGATTTCTAACTGTGGTATATATTGGCTTTATATTTAATTCACTCATTGATTGTTTCCAGTGATTACTTACGAACTGTTTTCCATTATCTGTCATTATTGCCTTGGGCTTTATAATCTCAACAAAATGCTTTACTTTTGTTACAAGAGACTTTGCTGTTGACTGTTTTAAAGGATATAATTTGATAAATTTACTGAATGAATCTTGAATGACAAATATGAAGGTGTACCCAAAGGTACCTGATACAAGTGGTCCATATAAGTCTGCCATGACTATATCGCCAATGTTTTCTGTTATTATAGATTTGCAGGGACCCACATATGTTATATTGCTTTTCTTAGATAACTGACATAAATGACAAGCCCTTAATTGGTTTTTAATATCTTTTGTTAAACCTTTCCAAAAGAATTTGTCTCTCACATATTTAATTACCTTATAGGGTCCTTGATGACCCATTTCGACATGTACTTGATTTATAATATCTTGTCTCAATGCTTTAGGTAAATATATTACTTCTTGTAAATTCGTTTTGTAATATAATACATCATTTTTCAAACTATATCTTTTAAATTTATTGTTTTGTTTTATTATGGAAGTATTTAATATCTTTAACTTTTCAATAATAGCCAACGACTCTGAATCTTGTAATTGATATACTGTTAAGGATTTTAATTTTTCTATCAACTCAATATTCGGTTCGCTCTCTGTGTAAGCAATTTCTAAACTATTATTTTTATCCTCTTGTATTAAATCGCCATCAGGAGGATAACGTGATAGCACATCTGCAACAATATTACGTCTACCCGATATATGCTGTACTTCATAATTAAATTGTTCTATATACAAAATCCATCGGGTTACTCTACCATTGAATAACTTCATATTATTAAGAAACAATAATGCTTTATGATCAGTTAGTATTATTACTTTACTGCCCCGCAAATATGTTTTAAATTTCTTTAGGCAGCTTATTACAGCATAAAACTCTTGTTCAGTAACAGACCAATTTAATTCGGGGCCTTTTAAGGCTTTACTATGATAGCCTAAAATTCTCATTTCATTATTATCATCTATCTGATATAGTACTCCGGCCATACCCACACCGGAACAATCTGCTTGTAAATAATACGGCTTATTAAAGTCTGGATGATGCAATTGTATTGTATTAATAAATTGTTGTTTTATAAAATCAAATGCCTTCTGTTCTTTACCGCTCCATTTGAACTTTCGTCCCTTTTTAAGTAATTCACAGAGCGGTATTATGCTCTCGCTGTAATTTGGTATAAACCTTCTATAAAAATTGTTTTTAATATCTTTTGTTAAACCTTTCCAAAAGAATCTGTCTCTCACATATTTAATTACCTTATAGGGTCCTTGATGACCCATTTCGACATGTACTTGATTTATAATATCTTGTCTCAATGCTTTAGGTAAATATATTACTTCTTGTAAATTCGTTTTGTAATATAATACATCATTTTTCAAACTATATCTTTTAAATTTATTGTTTTGTTTTATTATGGAAGTATTTAATGTCTTTAACTTTTCAATAATAGCCAACGACTCTGAATCTTGTAATTGATATACTGTTAAGGATTTTAATTTTTCTATCAACTCAATATTCGGTTCGCTCTCTGTGTAAGCAATTTCTAAACTATTATTTTTATCCTCTTGTATTAAATCGCCATCAGGAGGATAACGTGATAGCACATCTGCAACAATATTACGTCTACCCGATATATGCTGTACTTCATAATTAAATTGTTCTATATACAAAATCCATCGGGTTACTCTACCATTGAATAACTTCATATTATTAAGAAACAATAATGCTTTATGATCAGTTAGTATTATTACTTTACTGCCCCGCAAATATGTTTTAAATTTCTTTAGGCAGCTTATTACAGCATAAAACTCTTGTTCAGTAACAGACCAATTTAATTCGGGGCCTTTTAAGGCTTTACTATGATAGCCTAAAATTCTCATTTCATTATTATCATCTATCTGATATAGTACTCCGGCCATACCCACACCGGAACAATCTGCTTGTAAATAATACGGCTTATTAAAGTCTGGATGATGCAATTGTATTGTATTAATTAATTGTTGTTTTATAAAATCAAATGCCTTCTGTTCTTTACCGCTCCATTTGAACTTTCGTCCCTTTTTAAGTAATTCACAGAGCGGTATTATGCTCTCGCTGTAATTTGGTATAAACCTTCTATAAAAATTGCATAGATCTAAAAAGGCCCTTAATTGTTTAATCTTTTTAGGTGCTGGAAACTCTTGGATCGCTCGAATCTTATCGGGATCTGTCTTTATGCCTTCTGTTGAAATTATAAAACCCAGCATTTTAATTTCTTTACAAATAAATTCACATTTCTGCAAGTTACACGTTAAGCCAGCTTTGTTCAATTTACTTAAAACAATATCAATGTGCTCCAAATGTTTATCTAACGTTCCTGTTGTAATAATGGCTAGATCATCTAAATAGTTCACACAAAATTCTTGGACTTCTGGTCCTAATATTAAATTCATGGCTCTGCTAAAGCTTCCTACTGATGTTTTTAATCCTTGCGGCAAAACATTATATACATATGACTTTCCATTGAATGTGAATCCAGTATATTTTCTACCATCTTTATTTATCGGAATTTGAAAATATGCATTATTGAAGTCAATGGTAGTGATATAATTCGCTCCGTGAAATGAATTCAAAACATCTAATTGTATAGGTGGTTTCTCTGTTTCTGCAACCATTTCCTTATTTATGCTTCTGGCATCAAGCAGAACTCTAATTGAGCCGTCTTTTTTAAGAGTGAATGTCAATGGACTACTGTAAGGCGTTGATGTCCTTGTGATGATACCAGCTTGTTCCATTTCATTTAACTTTTCTTCCATTTTCGCTCTATATGCATATGGAATGTGATAGGACCTAGTAACTATAGGTTCATCATCGATCATTTCAATTTTATGCTCATAGCAATTGGCTCTTCCCAATTTGCTCGAAAACATATTCTTATGCTTTTCCAAAACCTTACTAAGTTTGCCCTTTCAGAGACCTTCAATGTAGATCCTATTTTTATATTTATTAAGGGATCATCGGTACATTGTTTGATGCAGTTATTATGTAATACAGATTTATTATTACATTTGAAAGGTATAAAGTAGTCTTTGTTTTTCACTTTAAATTCTATTCCAACAGTAGTATTTCTCAAATCAATCAATATTTTATTTCTCTTGAGCCAGTCAAAGCCTAATATTAAAGGTCTTATTAAATTACCTACAATTAAAGTTTGTGTTTCAAAGACTACTTCATCTATCTTTATAGGCAATATGATCATCTGTTGTATTTTTGTGCTGCGCTGCCCAACAGCACCTTTTATTTGCATTGCTTTAACTGGCATTATTGATATTTTACGATTATTTTCTTTAATTTGTAAATATAAACTTTCTGAAATGCATGTAACATCGCTCCCAGTGTCGAGGAGCGCGTCTATTTCTTTGTCAAATATTGAAACTTTAATTTCAGATCTCATATTCCCTATAAATTCCCTTTGATATTTATCTTCGTCTTCCTCGAAGACGGTTTGCACGAATAACTCCGTTATGGGCAAGTCCGACCTGGCTTTTAAGGTGTTTAATATGCTATTTACATTGTCGTTATAACCAAGGCCTTCTCTGTTAAAATTTGCTTTTAAAGTAATAGGTTTTCGCAACCCTCTATTGTTTTTACCCAATGTTTGACCAGGTCGCCAACCCAGTTTTAATAACATATTTAATGCTTTGTTCCCTTTTACATTGTAAGGGGTCGAATCGGGAACTAGTTCGACCTCTACAGCTCTAAATTTGGCTCAGGGGCCGTAACATCAGGTTGGTCGTTAGTGAAATGTATTTCATGTACTTCATTAACCTTCTTTTTTTCCCTCTTCGGGTTTACGCCATGTTTTGTATGATTGTTGTATTTCTTTATGTTTTTGCTCCGTATTATTATTAAACTTCCTCCTTTTCTCATTATAGTAAGGTTCACGACTTTCATCTTGTTTGTCGATGTCATCTAAGTTTCTTAAGAAATCTGTCGTGTCTATTATTGTCTCAATTTTAGCTATTCTCCATAATTGCTGCACAGCTTTAGGATAATGTCTGATGACATCAGTTACTAATTGTTTTTCAGGTATCGGATATGATAATGTTCGTGCCTTCTCAACCACATAAAGAAAATAACTAACCATGGTGGGGTGTGTACTTCTATTCCATTTATTTTGCACAAGGAATCTCTTTACTTTATTTTGTTCTTCTTCACCCCAAAACACTCTTAGGAAGTCAGCTTTAAAATCATCAAAAGTTGTCCAACGCACATTATTAATGCGAGCCCAATACTTGGCTTCACCTACTAAGCACTCTTGTGCTATCGAGATTTCGAGACCATTAGATGGAACTTTCTTTAAATAATTGGTGAAATCTTCCAAAAATGATACTGGATGAGTATTTCCATTTCCGAATTTCGGCTTTTCTATTGTAACATTATGTACATTATATACAATATTTTGTCTAGGATCATTTACATGAGAGGTGCTCGCCCCGGACACCTCTCCTTGATTTATTTTAATTTGGTAATCTTTCGTTTGGTTAATAAATTTTTCCTCAAGATCCTTTATTTTAACCTCAAAGGTTTTCACTGCATTCTTAATTAATTTCTGAAGCATTTTCATCTCATCTTTAGGCTTAGCCTTAATAGAGGTTGATTTTTTCTTATTTTTAGCCATTTTTAATTTTTATTACCACTTGTTTTTTTTTTTTTTTTTTTACACTTTTTGTGTCCTTCACTTACTTTAATTGAGTTTTTCCACTTATTTTACTTTATAATATATAGTATTGCAGTTTTTTTTTTTTTTTACACCTGATGTGTCCTTCACTTAGTCTAATTGAGTCTTTCCACTTATTTCACTTTTTATTATTTCGCTCCGTTATGCACACACCTCCTATATTATTACTCCATTTTAATATATAAGCCCCACCCCCAGACTCTCAACCACCCCCAGCAAACACCACTCTCCAAGACACCTCTCCATTTCACGGACAACAAATTGTAGGCATATAGCCTACCGCATAATTTTATATTACCGGCCTCCTATTTAAAATTTAACCTCTATCCTGGTCACGGCACCAAATTGTAATGCACCCCACCCCCCCCATCTTTTTTCTTTTCTACTATATCCCACTTATACTTGTATTTCTTTAGAATCTATATCTGTAAGATATATAAATACATCTAATTTACGTGACCAGTATAACTTGATCTTTCTAAAGGTTTAAATATAGGCCGTTTAATAAATTTATGGCGTGATCGTCTTAGTTAGGACCCTTTTTTACGTTGTGTTTGTATAGTAACTTAGTTCTTTTAGGTGTATCTTGGAAGAATGAATATTCACGAGAGCAATCGAAAGCTGTTGGTAGAGTCTTATAAGCTAAAGAACCCCGTTCACGAAGACAGAGCTCAAAAAGGTTAAGAACAATAAATTGTCCCTATTCCACTTGTATCTGGTTCACAACAGTCAATTATTTATTAATTAATCCCTTCCCGCTTGGAAAAGGTTCACAATATTTATATCAAATACCAGTTACAAGGGCTTCGCTCTCCCACATTTTAAAAAAAATGTGGAGGAGGTACACGGCCCCACACACGCCGCGCACGGTGAGCGCCAACCATTTTAATGCGCTCCCCCCGAAGGGTACGCAAAGTTGGGAACTGGACCGTAGTCCACAGCAAAATAACTGGCGAACCAGTAAAAGAGGACTTGGCCCCTTGATAGTGCGTAAGCACAAACATCGACCGAAGTCGCGCATGTCAATGCGTGTAAACACCATACAGAATACGATCAAATCCAGCCACAGTGAATGTACGTCACACGGGTTAGGCAACAATAGGCACACTGACCATAAAAAGCCTTCCGTGAGCGCCACCACCTGCCAGACCGCCGTTCCTGCAGACGTGATGTAAGTGTAAGGCATCACCACCAATTGCATGGTCAGCACGGCCAATTGGCCGCAGAGCGTGTCATGAGTCTACCGCTCACCTCAAGGGAATGGGGTCCCACGTTGCGCGGCTTTCGGCCGCAGCCTTGAGAGCCTCCTCAGATTCTCCCTCCAGCTACCACCCGCATGAGGTCAACACATATGCTCCACCAACCAATACAATGGCAGATATAGCCAATAGGCAGTTATAAGATAATATTAATAATTCGCCATCAGAAAGGGTTTGTGTCACTGACGTTGAGTATATGCATTTTTCGATCATGTTTGTCTCACCCACCAACAAGTTGCCTTCAATCTCTCAAAGGTGGGAACTTTATAGAGATATATTATTAAGTTGTTATATAAAACATCATGGAGGGCAGACAGTCTGCAGCCCCGCAATGAAGGGACCCGACTTGGGCAAAGCTACTTAGGTTGTGAGTCAAACCAAGACGCAGAGAGCGCCATTGAGAATAGCGACCCGCCAAACAACCATCGTAGAGACGCAATGCTACAGAATGCAACAAGCATCAATACGACTATCGTCGGGCTTACACCATCCCAAGGTCCCCCATACAGTCCCAGCAGACATCACCACCCGCATACCTCCATCGACCAGAACCACAAGATGCATCGAATCAGGTGCAGCACACCCGCAGATCCATCACAAGACACAATACTGCAAGTAGCAGTAAGCATCAATGCAACTATCATACGGATGGCGCCCCCTCACAACACACCCACATGATCCCTATCGACTTTGGTAACAAAATTTGATAATGTTGTTAACTAAAAATACCACCAACGTATCATAGTGGCACGGTACTAAGACGTCAGTAGCCAATACTCCACGTATCATAGCGCTATTGCACTAAGACATGAAGTTGAGTATGCTTGCTGCACTTAAAAGTACTACCAAACACACTCACCCTAATCCGAAAGATAGCCGACGTATCATAACGCTATGCGCTAAGACGCCGCCCACAACCGGTAGGGGTGTGCGATGTCCACGGGCAATTCGTATTGCTACAACAAACCCGCTTACCACCGGCACTAAGATGATATGTCTAGGACACATCGGTTAGTGAGTCCAAGTTTACCTCGGTCTCAGAGGCTGCGAAGCAACCTACACGCCACTATAATAATCCTTTTCAAGTCCCATTTCTTTCAATATAATGCTTTTACATATTTGAGACTTTCCACATATTTGCTTTATTTCATAGACCATACTACTGTATGTCTTATTCATATGGGACTTCAAGTCATAACTCTGCTATCATAATGCTTATGCATCATAGAGACCTTCTATATTAATGCTTTGGTTCGTCAGACCTTACTATGTTAAGTCCCTAATATAGGACTAGTCATTGTGCAACCTTAGTACTAGCAGTCGGTCAGCCGACCACCCCATATATATGTACAACCTTGGGTATGTGTCTCCGACAACGCCCCAATATAAGGGAACATTACAAGAACACGTTCATTAACTTAGAAATTTTCCAATTATTACACGAACACCTTCATCAACTTAGAAAATTTTAATCCATTTTTTCTATTATATTACAAAAAGAGATTTTTAGAGACATTTTATGCGTTTACTAATATATATAATATTCAATATTCCAAATGGATATTTTTGAACACTATGCTTATTATTTGCATTTTATTGTTTAAATTATAATTTCTATGACATTTTTAAATGTCTGTATAATGAATTTAATTATTATTTATTAATAATAATTATGAGGCGTCACAACAGGCAAAAATACTTTTAATACTTACATTGCTGACGGTGTCGGAATATGTTGTGTCTTGGACAGGAAATCGTCTCGACGCGTGATATCGGATCAGCTATGTGTACGATGTTATTATTAGCTTCTATATATTGGATGTCTGTTAAGAACTCGCTGATGAATAACAGCTGCCTTGTTCGTCGAGGTGTTTCTTTGTTGTTATCTAATTTCTTAAAAGCATGAATCAACGTTGTGGTCTGTAAAAATAACTGACTGTTGTCTCCCAAATAACTCACGGAAATGACTTATAGCTAAAAATATTGATAATAATATGCTATCATAGGCACCGTACTTCTGCGCTGCAGTACTAAATTTTTTAGGAAAATACCCTACACTTGCGTTCCATTCATCACTTATCTTTTGCTGTAGTACGGCCCCAATTCATGTATTCGAAGCATCTGTCATGAGAGCTACAGGCGAATCTGCACTAGGATGAGATAGTGTGGCAGTATTTTGTGAGCTCAACTTACACTTCTCGAATGCAGCTAAAGACTGCTCTGTCCAAACGATTGGGGTCTTAACTTTTTTCTTACCGTTGTGTAGATATTTGTTCTATTGCGTAGTAACAATGCACCGACTCACTAAGTTCAGAGTTCGGGGTCACCAATTTCCGAGATATGAGTGGGAAAGTGCGATATTTTTGGCTAATAATGTACTAGTAACTAATGCCTGATAACTTCACATTATGACTCACAGATGGTGCCTTAGGTACCTATCGGGTTCAGTAATTAAAATCTCAAAAGTTACTACTGTTGTATTCAGAATAGACAATTTACAGGTTAAGGTATATGTTACGGACGATACAATATATTTCCTACTTGTAATCGGCCTAGCGTGGACTGTGACGGGGAATGACAGGCGTTCACCATCGAGCACACTCCGGACACAAGTATAAAATATCAAATCAGCAAAAAGTATGTAACTATTGTGTCCCTACAGAAGTAAAGTGACAATGGCAGATTGCAACTTGATGATAGCCAGATACTTTTACCATAGACACCTACATCTACTGGTGATTAAGAATCAAAATGATGATGGGTTGTCACCCCTGAGCATTGAGATTGTATGCCTCGTTACTAGCTTTTTACTGTCTCCGGTTCTCTACTCTACATTTTACACAATAACAATGTCCTCCAGACCGAATTTTAAACACTGCGTCCAGTTTCAACAGGGACTAGCCATCTGCGCATGACAGGATTATAGTGTCGAAATGTATACGCAAGCACAAGTGCAGTCTTTATTCCCTCAATCTCATGGTCTGATGGGACGGTAATCCAAAAGACCAGAAAGAGATAAGTCTAAGGCCCAACAGTTTTACGTGTGTAGTACCATTCGTATGTTCAATAGAACATACGAATGGAATGTACGCTGCTTTTCTGTGATAGAATTCCAGTAGTGTGTGTAGTGAGAGCGTGGTCCTTCCCCGGTCGAGCCAACTCATTAGCCATAATACAGCTGCAGCGTGGCTTTAGCATGATTAAACTGAACATTGAATTAATGTGATTATGATAAACTAGCTGCGCCCCGCGGTTTCACCCGCATATATCACATGTCTGAGCCGCGCGAAATGATGTGAACAGTTAATTCAAGTATTTTAGATAGCAATGTATGGATTTTTTATCAAGAATCATTTCGTACCTACACCTTTTCATGTATATGGGAGAATTTTAGGGTGCAGGGGGAGGGGGGGGGGGGGGAGGTGACGCTGACCCAGGAGCGGGAGGATGATAAAATGTAAATTTGCTCTATAAGATAGTAGACACTGGGGATGGCTGTCCAAATTTCAGTGAAGACGCTTGTATTTTCATTATTTTGATGAATATTGTTTTAAAAATCTATGTGATAGGTAAACAATTAGGCTTTCAAAAAAAATAACAAAAAGCTCGCAATCAACTGCCCAGTTCTCATTGCCACTCTTTCATTAATAATGCAGTCGCGTTTAGCATGCTTGTAAATAGCAAAAAATATGAAACAGACAAGTGACGGCTCCGTGGCGCAGTGGCTTGGTATATGAAAATTATGCAGTAATATATACTGGCTAAAATCACAAAAATGAATCAATAGTCTTTCTAATCTTTTTACCGTTATACGTATCTAAGACACTTTTGATATTTTGTGTTTTTATTTATTACTACTGGCTAAGGTATCTCAGCCTATAAAGTCTAAGTGGAAGTGGCTTTTTATAAAATTATTTACAATATGTTGATGCGCCACATGCTAAGTTTTAAGGATTTCGAAAAAAGCTTAAAAGACAAAAGACATCTAAAAATTATGTTATTATTATTACACTACAAAAATAAATCAAAAATCTACAATAAAATCTAGTATTTAAAAAAAGTAAACGCATAATGGTAGTGTTACTTTAGTGTTATGATGAAACGTGTACCACGGATAAAAATGGGACGGGTCTAGATGCGTTAAAAACATATAAAATGTAAGGAAATGAGGTTTTTATTACAAAGCTAAATTATTTTACCGGCTTCAATAAAATAATCTGGACTCTGTAATTTAATATACACCCAAGTCACTATTTTTGACATATCAAACATTGGTGGTCGTTTCATATTAAAGTCAGGTCATATTTGACCGATGTTCTTTATATGGTGTTTATTTTAACAACATATATAAATTTGATCCAAATTTGACCAAATCTGGTGCTTATAATTTTACGCACTCGCTTTTGTTAAGAATCTAAGTTATACTGCAGTAGAAGCGGTCTTGATTTAATACGCGCGCGCCACATAATTTTTTTTTCGCCGAAATAAACGGTAGGCTGATTTCATGAAGGTCACATCTGAGGCGTGAAAAATATTATGAACATTAGCGACGTTGTAACTAAGTTTAAACTCGCAACTTTGCTATCAGAGAGTGATACTTCTTTTCTTTTAACTATTATTTATTCTGTTCCAAAAGTTACCTTTCCATGATCACTATTTAAATTAATTAATTATTGAAATCTTTGTTCGATGAACTCTTATGGATTTTTCAAATTCATTTTTATATTTTATGGACAAATAAAAAGTGAAATCGAAACCTTATCCACAAAAAATATTTTACTATTATCTCTATAATAAGAATATTTCAGTCGCTTCCTCTATCAAAGTAATTAGATACTGCCCTTAAGGAATTATGCCTTTGAACTTTAAACGCATTAAATAATTAAGAAGAACAAACTGGCATCGCACCTAAGGCATCAAGTGTTGATTTAATGTTGAAATCATTTAATCTTTTACATCCTGTAGAGGAAAGCACTTATTTTTCCCCCTATGACATTAGTGTAAATATCACCATTACGGCTCCTCCTAAGTCTACGGTTGAACATAGGCCTCCATCAAATAATGAAACAAACAACAATCTTGAGCCACTTGCATCCAACGACTAACTGCTTGTCTTAACAGGTCATCCCTTGTCTAGTAAGAAGAGTAGTCTTACATTCTGTGTACCCGTCCAAACCCACAACTTGAGAACTTTTGTTTTCTATTTGTTGAAGTGGTAATGGGCTGTCACACAGCTTCAACGAGTACTAAAGAATACGGGTGACAAACGAGCGCACAGTGCACATGTTAGTAAGTGGACCTGTGTCACATAGACACCTACATTTATCCTTGATTAAGAATCAAAATGCAGATGAATTATAACTACTGAAATTTAAAACGCAATGCCTCGTTTCCAGTAATTCGAGTCTCCGGTCCTCTACACACACCATACGAAATACACCAGCATTGTGCTGCTATTTTACGCTGGTATTCTGTGAAAGCATGCTTCATCCCCGGTGCCGACCTATTCGTGCTACAATCTTAATATATTCAAAGCATAGCTCTGCTACGTATAAAAATAAATCAGCATCATCATAATTATCAGCATCAACATTAATAAAAAGAGCCCGTAAGAGTCTTATAGCTGGACATGACCTCTTTCATTGTAAGGAGAGATTGGAAGGGATATTGGCGATTGCAGTACCATACGTCTAACACCTGTAGCGATTTTACTCGTCACCTGTCTGGTTATTATACATGTATTGTGCATTACAAGATGATAGTGAAAGACAGTATGGAAAGCTTTAAGTTCAAGCATTACGTAGGTAATTGGGGTCCCAACTTAAGAAACCCTCGGGGCGACGTGAGTTTATGAATTCTTTCTTTCTCTCTCCTCATATATATGTTTACCAAACATTTGAAAATTTGTTTCATTTGTATTTCTCCACGTTTCATTTTCAAATATAGCGCTTAACAGAATTTTACCTATTTCAAATAGGACGAGGTACTCAATTGGACTGTATGTTTTTTATGTGTTGAAAAAAGTTAAAGTTACAGACACACATACGTACCCCTGCTGGGCACAGGCTTCCCCTCATTTATAAGAGGATTTTAAAATAAGGAAATGTCCAACGCGCTGTCCCAATGCGTGTTGGCGAACTTCACATGTTTTTGAATTTTATTTTCTTATTTCTCAGACACGCAGGTTTTCTTACGATGTTTTCCTTCACCGCCGAGCTTGTGGTAAATTAGCACATAAAACTGCAAATAACAATTTCATTGGTGCTGTCGGGGATCGAAACGCGTACTATGTAATTTACAACGAGCACAGACCATCCGTTGCTGTGTAGTGGTGGGTCAAGAATATCCACTACCCCATATCTTCCCGTGGGTGTCGTAAAAGGCGACAAAGGGAAACAGCCAGGAAATGGGTAGCAGCATCTTCCTGATAATAGCGAAAATTACAATAAAAACTGTGGTTGCAAACCCGCTCCCAAGCGTGGCAACTATGGCAAATACCCCCCAATGATTAGAGCAACAAACAGACGACCCCCAGTCCCCGGCGACCCCGCTATTCCTGGCAACGGTGGCGATCATGGTAACGGCGGGGCAGGGGGTGCTAAGAATCTCCGGTGGAGGTTCGGTTGCCACCTTAGACGAATGGACCTGGCAACGTACAACGCACGCACCCTGAGGACTGACGAGAAGATCGTGGAGCTGGAAGAAGAGATAGACAAGTTGCGCTGGGATATTATATGATTATCCGTAGTCCGAAGAGAGGAGGAGAACACAGTAATCCTCGAATCCGGCAACTTGCTCTATCACCAAGAGGGCGACAATCTGTCCCAAGGAGGTATCGGATTTATCGTCCACAAGTCTCTCGTTAACAACGTTGCTAAGATCGGGAATGTGTCGACGAGTGTTGCGTACCTTATACTCAGAATCACCAAACGGTATTCGCTGAAGGTCATACAGGTTTACGCACTAACCTCGGCACACCCCGATGAGGAGGTGGAGGAAATGTATGAGGATATCTCTAGAGTCATTACAAAACCGTTTTCAGTGCCTAGAAGACTGCAATGAAGTGGACGATATGAATGACAAGCTCGTGGAAACTGTCCATGCGGTCGGAGCTAAGTTCTGCAAGACCCG
This sequence comes from Parnassius mnemosyne, assembly GCA_963668995.1. Taxonomy (NCBI): domain Eukaryota; kingdom Metazoa; phylum Arthropoda; class Insecta; order Lepidoptera; family Papilionidae; genus Parnassius; species Parnassius mnemosyne. The sequence goes on from CAVLGL010000093.1 coordinate 63,546,186, forward strand.
CCGCAGAAGAACACAAAAACTCTCCGATCACACTCTCAATCTCATGGCTGTTAGACGGGAGATGAAGCTACATTCTTCAACAGATTTGACAGCATACAGGCAACTGAACAGACAGATCTCCAAATGCATGCGGCGGGACTTACACAACTTCAATATAGCTTGTATTGAAGAAGCGATCGAGCGGAACCAAGGTTCTAAAATCTTTGCCAGAGATCTGTCTGCCAGAAAGAGCCAACCATCGTTGTTCGCCAACCAAGTCATCGTTGAAACCACAAGCAAGTGTGAGTAACGATCCAAGAGCGAGTCTCATCCGACACTATTCCGAAGATATCCCGGATGTCAGTCTGAGCGAGATTAGGATGGCTCTCCAGCACCTTAAAAACGGTGAGGCCCCAGGCGAGGATGGAATTACAGCGGAGCTTCTGAAAGCGGATGGAAGACCGGTACTTGAAGTCCTTCAGAAGCTCTTTAATTCCGTCCTCCATGGTGGCATTACACCGGAGGCGTGGAGCAGAAGTGCGGTGGTCTTATTCTTCAAGAAAGGTGACAACGCTCTCTTGAAGAACTACAGACCGATTTCCCTTCTGAGCCGCGTCTACGTGCTGTTTTCGAGAGTCATTACGAATCGTCTCGCGCGCAGACTTGACGACTTCCAGCCTCCCGAACAAGCCGGTTTCCGAAAGGGCTTTAGCACTATAGACCACATACATACCCTTCGGCAAATTGTACAGAAGTCCGAAGAGTACAATTTGCCACTATGTCTGGCGTATGTGGACTATGAGAAAGCCTTTGATTCCGTCGAAATTTGGGCGGTGCTGCAGTCCCTTCAGCGGTGCCAAGTTGACTGTCGGTATATCGAAGTGTTGAAGTGCTTGTACAGTAGGGCTACGATGGCTATCCGAGTACAGAACCAGAGTACGAAACCTATCCAATTGCAGAGAGGTGTAAGACAGGGTGACGTCATATCCTCGAAACTCTTCACCGCTGCATTGGAAGACGTTTTCAAGCTTCTGGACTGGAAAGGATACGGTATCAACATCAATGGCGAGTACATCACTCACCTTCGATTTGCCGACGATATAGTTCTTATGGCAGAATCGCTGGAGGACCTAAGCACTATGCTCAATGACCTCAATAGTGTTTCCCAACGGATAGGTCTTAAGATGAACATGGACAAAACAAAGATCATGTTTAATGTCCATGTCACACCTATGCCGGTAGTTGTTGGGAGCACTAAGCTCGAAGTTGTTGACGAGTATGTTTACCTGGGACAAATAGTCCGACTGGGTAAGTCCAACTTCGATCGAGAGGTCAATCGACGGATTCAACTCGGCTGGGCAGCGTTCGGGAAGCTACGACACATCTTCTCGTCAGACATACCTCAAAACCTTAAAACGAAATTGTACAACCAGTGCGTGTTGCCAGTGATGACTTACGGAACTGAGACGTGGTCCTTCACTGCTGGCCGTATGAGGAAGCTCAAGGTCGCTCAGCGAGCTATGGAGAGGGCTATGCTCGGAGTTTCTCTGCGTGATAAACTTAGGAATGAGGATATCCGCAGTAGAACCAGAGTGACCGACATAGCCCAACGGATTAGTAAGCTGAAGTGGCAGTGGGCCGGCCATATAGCTCGAAGAACCGACAACCGATGGGGAAGAAAGGTTCTCGAGTGGCAGCCTCGTACCGGTAGGCGAAGTGTAGGGCGTCCCCCCACGAGATGGAGTGACGACCTGGTAAGACATGCAGGAAGTCGATGGATGCAGGTGGCTCAGGACCGTGTTTTGTGGCATTCTTTGGGGGAGGCCTATGTTCAGCAGTTTCTAAGTAGTTCTTAATAATTTATATTGAAGTCGGTTGATAATTTTTTTTATTTTACCATTTGTTTTATATGTCGAGCATGTGGTTCACTTGATGGTAAGTGACTACCGCTGGATAGGAACACTTGCAACATTAAGGAAATTGCAGTTGCATTGCCGGCCTTTCAATCACCCAGATGGTTGGATGGTATAATTTATTTTTTCTTTGTCGTGTTTTGTGACGATAATAAGACTATTGCCCCGATAAAAGTATTTATTAAATAAGAGAAACACATTTTTTATAATTCTCTTGAACCAAAACGTACCTATTTTATTTATTATTTGTCAGAAAATATTGAAGGAAAATACTCAATGAAAGAGCCCCGCTGCTATTCAATGAATTAATTTTAAAACCGATTTTCCAACTTCAACTCCTTTGACAAGTTATTTATCTCTGTAATGCAGGAAACTTATCAAAATGTCAAAAGAATTTTCAGTAGTATTGGAATATCTTGATTTAAATATCTTAGTTGTCTCTTGCCATTGATATAAATAGTTTAAAAATATTTCTATATCATAAAATTTCCATCAGCATCATCACAATTACTAATATTAAGCGTAAGTAGTCGCGGCAGGGCGCGGACCGCGAATTCGAAAGGTCGTGGGTTCGAATCCGCCATTCGACTACTGTCGTGAACCACTTCTATCACAAGCATTTTAAGCTTTACAGAAGTTATTAAAGGCAATATTAGATATTATGTTTAATAGCATTACTAGTATTTAAAAAAAATACAGCTCATCACAAGTCTACTGGTGAACATAGGCCTCCCTAATTGATTGTCACAAAGTATCAGTCCTAAGCTACCTGCATCAATTGATAACCTGCTTTTTGTTTCGGTTTAATTTGAATTTTCTATTTTTATAAATGTATTAAAAGTTAGCTGATTATCTTGAAAATATTTATTTAAAAGACTATTCAGTTTATTCAAAAGATTAACATAGAATTTAAATATTATAAAAAATTATGATCATTAGACTATAAAATCTGGTGAATTTATACAAACAAATAAACTTCAAGTGTCTGTTTGTAATGTCAAAATAACAGCTTTTTACTAAATTTATATTATGAAAGTATATAACGTACTTGTAACAAAACCAAAATTTTTTAAATTTTTGTCTGTATGTCTGTCTGTTTGTTTCGGCAATTCTCCGAAATGGTTGGACCGATTTTGACGCGACTTTCACTGGCAGATAGCTAATATTATAAGGAATAACTTAGGCTACTTCAGCTATGCCTTAAATTACCCAAGAAACTTCATTTAAATCGTTTACTATTATTAATTTTTCTGGACTGATATTACTTAAGGACCTTCCAGAAAAAAAATTACTTTTCTTTAAAAGACCGGCAACGTAACTTCAATTCCCCTGGAGTTGCAGTTGTTCGTGGGCAGTGGTCGAAACCATCCTTCCATCAGGTGAGCCGCATGCTCGTTTGCTCATCTTTCTCTATAATATAAAAATGAATTGCTGAATGTGTTGCTAAGCGCAAATCTCTTGAGCAGCTGAACTGATTTTGCTAATTCTTTTTTTTATAATATTCCTTGAAGTACGAAGATGGTTCCCACGGAGAGAAAAATTAAAAAAAAATACCTGAAAAAGTCTAAAAAACAACACTTTTCTATATTCCCATACAAAAGATTCGTAATGATACTTAAAAGTCAATTTGAACTTTAATACCATACCATAAAGTTTAAGTGTTAGTGGAGGGGTTCCGGGAAGGCAAAACAATTCAATGACGTTAGTATCGTACAAATATTAATGTCAATGTTTGTGTAAGTATCATAATAAGAAATCAGAAATTGTAATTTTCATTGAGATTTTTAGTGACTATTAAAAGAAATTTAATTGTTTTATAATTTTTATTTTTTGACATAATGTAATTGTTGACTTATCAACTTTCTTTTTTCTTTTTTTATCTTACTAGCTCACCCGGTGCCCCGAATAGCACTATAAGTAATAAAAAAATAAAAAAAATAAAGAATCGACTGTTAGGCGGTACGAAGTTCGCCGGGTCAGCTAGTCTTCTATAAAAAAGTTAAAGTAAATATATTTTATTACTTTAGGGCACAATAACTGTGATTTTTTAGCTGGAAGGTATGGCATTCGGCTTTACCTTTCAGCTGCCTTAAATATTAATTGAAAAATTGCTCTGGAACTAGTTGCTTAGTAAACTAATTTATACAAAAATATTGATCGTTATTCCATATAAAAAAGTCTGCGATACCATATGCCTATTTCTTATACATAAGCAATAATTAGGTATTTTGTGATAAATTCGGGAATTAAAATAGTAAAGTAAAAGCGATAAAATATTGTCACCCTAACTTAAATAAAACTTTTGGCCTTGAATATGAACTCAATTATGTACAGCACGTCTGTACACTACTCGTATTTAAGTTTGACGCAGTGCAATGAATACAGCAATCATAATACGTTTACACTAAACAAAGGAAATTAGCACAAGCTAGACGTACACCTTAATCATCTTAAACTACGTTCATAATTCTCTGCACCTGACATAAACGGTAGGGTATAAGATAGTAACCTGTCGTACGTTGATCATCCGCACAGTCTATTCATTGTGTCAGGAAGTCTGTTTCAGCTTATGGCATTAACTAGTAGCAATTTACTAATCGGCATTATGCTATTATTTATATATTATAATTATACTAGCTGGGCACGCAGACGTTGTCTTGCTTTCCCTGACGACCCTCCCAAGCAGCATGCAAGCTGTATACGAGCTGTATTGGAATTCCTTTTTATACTAGAGGCTGCATTTACTGGCTGTACAAAGGATGTATAAGCACTTATACAGCTCTTGTTAGTAAGAAATTGGTACAAATTATACAGCTTTATGCGTTAGTAGCGCTGTACAGTAGCTTTACAAGCATAAAAGGGGCTGTATAATAGCTGTATTATAGCTGTTTTGCTTGTTAGCTGTCTCTTCGCGATTCTTTATTTCCCAAAACCTAGTAGCTAAAACAGCAGATATTTGTTTATATGCAACAAATCAGTTAATCACTCTCAGCGATAGAAGCACCTGTGTTGCAAATTACCGTGCCGCTTGCCAATATCGGAAGTAATTTATGCACGTATTGTGACTGAATGTCGCTCACACGTGCCATACTCGTCTACCACAATACCTACAAAACACGTTAGTCTTGTATCACAGTCTGAATTATATTAAAATGATAATTTGGAATGTGTTCGATTTGAGTCTATTAGAAGTAATTTCATAAGGGTCTGAATTTAAACAGAACTGACGTAGTCACATTCCATAATATTCTATCCCAACCAAATGGCGACGATGCGAAAGTTCTGTTCGAATCCATGGCCCATGTAGATATTAAGTAGTGTTATATGAGTAAGTCATGTATATTAGGGTATGATGGGACTGACATACCCTAAGCGGTAAATGTCCCTTAAATTATAATAGAATAAAAAAAAATGATAATTTTATCGTTAAAATTCCGACAAATAATGCAGATAAATGAAAATTGTGTTCTTGCATGTTACTAAATTAGTCAGATAGATATAGATATATTTATTATTGGTAGAGCCATATTTTTAGCATAAATGGGTTGGCTCGACCGGGGAAGGACCACGCTCTCACAGAATACTGGAGACCCTTTTAATGGAATCGAAGCATTCCATCTTTGTCCTCACGTTTACAAACGCATCTGCATCTTGATTCGTAGTCGAGGGTGGATGTAGATGTCTATGGGCCACGAGCGACTACTAGCCATCGGGTGGATTGTGAGTTCGTATGTCACCCTTATCCTATTTGAAAAAAGGGGGAAGTGGAAATGGGCCGGCTATAGCTCGTAAAACCGACAACCGATAGTGAAGAAAGATTCTCGAGTAGCCTCGTACCCCACTAGATGAAGTGACGAACTGGTAAGACGTGGTTGCTGATGGCTCAGGACCGTGCTTTGATATCGTGAGGGAATCTGCACATTTATAATGTGAGCGTGATTTCACTTATTATACAAAATCTGAAAACAAAAGTGAATAATTGGTGCGTATTTCCAGTGATTACATATGGATTTGAGGCATGGTCCATTCCCGAGGAAGCTTAAGATTGCTCAACGAAAAAGCTATGCCCAGAGTATTTCCGCTCGAGAAAATTCGTACTAAAGACTTCCGCAGTAGATCCAAAGTACTGACCTTATCCACCTATCAGCTTAAGTGGGATGGGCTGGCCTCATAGCTCAATAAACTGACAACCAATGGGAAAGTAAGGTTTAAGAGTAACCTCGTACCGGCCTTTTTTGATTTTTATGCGTTTTTAGAAGGAAAGGCATCGTGACAAAATCCACATTTTTATGCAATTAAAAATGACAGACGAACACACATCTCACGTGATTGTAAGGAAATGCTGTGGACCATTGAAACTTCATTTATCCTCAATTAAGAATCAAAATGCAAATGCGTGGTCACTCCTTAGTACTTAGATTTTTTTTATGGAATAATGGATGATAAACGAACACAGTCCACCTGATGATAGAAGATGTCATAGCCCAAAGATATCTACATCAGTACTCAATTAAGAATTACAATGCAGATGCGCTGTCTCTCTTGAGGACTAAGATGAAATGCCTCATGTCTAGTGAAAATAATCTCCAGTTCTCTACACTCACACGAAACACAACATCACTAAGCTGCCATTTTCCGCTGTTATTACTAGAGTACTTTGTGCAAACTTTCCAGATAAATTTTCCAGTGCCCATCTATAAATTAAATCGGGGGCTAGTGCTAAGCGGCACAATTATTGCCACATCAAGTGCTTCAGTCGGTAAGCCTGATTAACTGTTACTGGAAACGGCATGTGAATTGTCACGTTGATCTCTTTGTGAGCTACTGAGTTTGTGTGAATATCTCTTAACTGTTAAAGTTGAATAGTTTTTTAAAAACTAGATCGCGTAAAATTGTATTTACAGTTTTTTTTCAAATATGCTCTAATAATTTAAGAATAATTCTTATATTTAAATAAAACTAATTTTATGGATTTTATCGCGTATATTAACTTATGTTTTATATTCCCGACGTTTCGGGTGCTTTCCAGCACCCGTGGTTACGGGGAACTGAGGTGTTTGACGTCCTGCTCTCATAGTTAGCCCGGCTACATTCAGTTTTTTAATAATAATTTTTGGTTTGATATACGCAGAATGAGCTTACAGTATCTTGAAGTCTAGCAGTGGTATACTTGGGTTTGGATTTGATTTTATTAATAATGGGATCCCAAGCAGATGGCAGCACCCATCCATCTTCTCTATTGAAATTATGATGTTTTTTTAATCTCAATAGCCTCGCGAATCATCCTTGGGAGGATTTGGTGTTCTTTTGCGAGGATTTGTGGTCTATCAAATCTAATGTAATGGCGGGGGCCATCTTGAACATGTTCACAAACTGCAGACTTGGCGATACGTCGGTGCTTCACGTCAGCTTTATGTTCTTTAACGCGGGTTTTTATAGATCTTTTTGTTTGTCCTATGTACGAGAGACCACATTCACAATCCAGCTTGTACACTCCTGCATCTTGTAGAGGGATATGACACTTGACGGATGGTAAAAATTGAACAATCTTCTTCAGCGGCTTGAAGTACGTTTTAATGGAAGCTCGCTTCAAGATGTAGCCAACCTTGTCTGTGACTCCTCTGACATAGGCATCTCGACTGTGGCTGGCCTCACTCGGTTACTGTGGCGTAGGCGCGGGACCCGAAGCTTGTTGTCTTGCAGTACTTGCTCGACGTGCTGAAGCTCAGCGGCCAGATGTTTTCTGTCACAGATCCCTCGTGCTCTCTGAAACAAAGATTTTCTCACGCTAGCTAACTGTGAAGGATGATGGTGCGATTCACCATTTAAATATCGGATGGTATGGGTTTTATTTCTGTACACAGTATGACCAATAGTGTTATCAGGATTTCGGATGACTAAAACATCTAGGAAAGCTAAAGTATTGTTTGCCTCTAACTCCATTGTGAATTGTATTTTAGGGTTTATGGAATTAAGGTCGTTTAAAAATACAGTTACTTTGTCGGATGGTAAATTGTGAAAGTATCCTCTTCGTATCGTTTGCACAATAAACAAGCAAAATCATGTTAGTTCTTTTATTTTTCTGTAATTTTCATTTACCATTAATTTTTAACCAATAAGTTGCGGCTTAAGTGGTCTGCTGATCATGAAAAACGATAACCTACGCTCAATACTAAACCTAAATTTAGTAGGCAAATCTGTTTATTATTTCAATAATATTAGCCATAAACATAAACACTGTTTTTTAGCTTCAAATTCTTTCACTAGCATAAGTCACTAAGTCTGAGCTTCATAATTCTTTGCTAGGTGACCGAAGTAAAAGACGATAAATAACGAAGTCATATATAACAATACCAGTAACTTAAGAAACATTGCCAGCTTTTGTCAGCTTTGAAGGGAAAAAAACAGCAGTGTGTCAACATCATTCGTCTCCTTCACCCTCAGGATACAACTATGATTTATACATTATTATCTGGATATCACACATGGCACATGACACGTTCGCTATTGCTTGTCATGCGACTACGGACATTTATATTTTAATAAAATGGCGATATATTGAGCAATTTCTCATACTTAAAAAATATCTGTTATAACAAAAGCGTAACGTTAGTAATAGGTAAAATTGAGAAGGCGTTCCACCTTGTTCAAAAGATCTGGGGACAGTTCTGGGGACCATACGTCTACATAATCAATTATGGGTAGTATGAGCGATTGGGTAAGCATGATTTTAGATTTGTGGGAAGAAAATATTTGAAACTATACAGAGAGCATAACGTGGCAATGATAATTTTTATTCTATATGGTAGATCATAATTCTTATTGAAAGTAAATTTTTATCATAACCGCTGTTTCGGGAAAAATCCTCTGTCTAGAAAAGAACCAAAGATCTACAAAAGTCCACTGCTGGACGTGGGCCTTTACCGCGGTAAGATGGTTTTGCCTTAATTAACATGCTTGGTAAGCGGATTGGAGATCACAGTACCAGAAGTATGGCACCCTTGATCTAGGTGTTTTACGTGTGGCGTTATTGACATAAAATAAATACATTTGAATAAATTATTGACTTGACAACACATGTAAGGCAGTAGTCTTTAAGATGAAGAAGTACACTTCTTCCTAAAGTCTACTGCTATACATGTGTTTTTTAAAGAATAACGGTGACAAACGAGCATACAGTCCACCTGATGGTAAGTGGGTGTTGTGATCCATAGACATTTATCCTCGACTAGACTAGGTATAGCTATTTTTACATTTTTCTGTCGCCAAATAGTAGTGCTTGCACTACTTTTGAATTAGCCTCTTCCATTGCTTGCCTCATAGAGGGGACTACAGTTTCTACGCTTGGCAGGCCGGTTTTTTATAGGATAACGGTGACAAATAAGCACACAGTCCATTTGATGGTAAGTGGTTGCTGGTAGACATCTACATCCATCCGCGATTACGAATCAAAATGCAGATGCGTTATCATCCGTGAGGAAGATGGAATGCCTCGTTTCTAGTAAAAGAGTCTCCGGTTGTTTTCACTCACTATACGTAACATAGCAGCGTTTAGCTGCTATTTTACGATGATATTCTGTAAGAGCGTGGTCTTTCCCCGGAGCCGAACCACTCCTTCTACAAATATACAGCTAATATAGCTGCAGCATGGCTCTACCACGTTGGTAAATGCAGATTTTTTATAATTTTAAGTTGTTATCTAGAAGATTCTACTGCCCAACTCCGGTTTCAATTCCCTTAGTCGCCTTCTACAACACCACGGCTTGCTGTGGGTTGGAGCGTTCTCTTGCACCGCCACTGCACAACAAATATACTTATTAAGTAGAAATATGTACGAGATGAAAGCTTTGAAGATTATTGACGTCGTCGGTCTTGATATTTTACGCAGCTGTCCGGCATTTTCTACGTGGTAGAGCAGCTATATTATGGTTGTAGCACGAATGGATCGGCAATTGATGGGCAAAGTGACCACCACGAAAGCAATTTTCACACATCTTGATTTTCTTTATAGCGAGTTTTCTCTCACCAACATCATATTTAATTTTTCACAATTATAAATCGCGTGATCTCCGTTACAAATACGACAAAGTCTTGTGTTCGAGGTGCCATTTGTGTTGGGATCGCAAGCAGTAGCGACAAATGCCTTTTGTGCTTTATCTATACGTTTATATGAAATTTCTTTATCGAATTTGTCGTTGGTGCACGCGTTCACCATTTCTAAGACGTCAGCTCTATTACTTAAAAAGGTAAAAAATAATTCTAGAGTGGGGTTGTCCTATACTCCTCCCATTTAGTACTCGTTTTTAGGTCTAGTTTGTAACGAAGATAAATATTATAATTGTGTCCCAATTGTTGGTTGGTTCTCCTAAACTATTTAACGCTCGTAAATTTATCGATATGTGATCTATTAAGAAACGCAATGATTTTTCAGACTCCCTTCCAAAAGAAGGTACATTAAATAATGCTTTAAGGTGAGTATGAATCAACTGCTTTTTATTATCGAAACGCTCGCAAATTAGGCTACTTCATAATTAGCGGACGAAATTTCTAATGATTCATTCACAAATACCGCACTACCCGATAACGACGCTTTCAAATATTGATATTTACAAATGTCCGTGAGACCGTCATTGTTATGTACAATAGACAAATATGTATCGCGAAATTCTAACCACTTGTTAGAGGTTCCATAGAAGGTTGGGAGCTTGATAGTGGGCAGTCTGACGCCGGCATCAACCCTACTCTGGGATGAACTGGATGCATGTATACCCCGACCACCATCGAGCCCCCTATTCTCCGATAGACTTGCCTCATTAACAGCAATCAGCTCTTGAGCTACACTTATAACATAGTAAAATAATTTTTCGGTTGTTTCGCGCTCGTAACTTTCAGATCTTTCTTCCGATTTCGACTTTGCTTCTAAAATTTCGATACTAGTTTGTATACTATCATAATCCTCAAAAAGCGTTTCAATTTTCTTTAATCTCACTTTCAATTAATTTAAATTTGTCGTAGAAACCTCTTTATAATTTTTAAAACTCGTTAGCCTGCCTTTAATAGATGCTCTTTTAGCTTTTAACTCTGTGTCTGTCATCTTTGTAAACAACAATAACACGAAAAGAACAAAAATACATAAACTTTAATAAATACCTCGTTTGCAATTAAATTAATAAAACAGCTGTGAGTCAAACCAAACGATTTGTTTCTTGATAACAAAGGGTTCGTAGTTGGCGCGGGCGCAATGTCATATTAAGGTCATCCACATCCAAAATCGCCGTAAAGTTGCAGGTAAGCGTTACGTCTTCACGTATCTACAGCTATCACGGTCGCCAATGTTAGCACTCACTCAAGCTACCAGATAAGGTTGCAGGATAATATAAAATTCCAGGATAAGTGCCAAACTGTTTATATTATTGTACATTAATTTTATATGTATAAAGTACAGTAAAGTATACAGCAAGTAAAACAAATAGAAAACGGTGTACTGTCGCTTGGGCGATTTCTAGCTATCTGCCCGATAGTAGGTCCGAGTGGCGGGGCGCTTGACGTCATTCATGGAACCGGTTGCAGTAGCTGGCGATAACAATCCGGAACCTTAAATATTGAACTTTGAACTACTGTTCGTTACTTGTGTCGGGTATCACGTGTTTGATTTTACGATGAAAGTTGAATTAGTTGAGTTTAAGTTAGTTAAATGTACAATAAAGTTGATAAACTGAAATAGTGACATGAAGATAGAAGTTGTCACTTGGTGACGCCTGCTGGAGTGATGCTGCATTGTTGGGCAGCATGGGACCAGGCCGCTGCCCGGTCATCTCAGCTGGGCCAGGTCACATAAATATACACACCACTAAACACCACTTTACATGCACCTACAACTACCTACGGCCTGACCGAGCCTTGGTGCGGTCTTAGCTTTGGATCCAGGTACGTACTATTTATTTACCTAGCTTATCACTATCGTGAAGGTCAACTGTCCATAGGCCATTTGGGCACGAACCCTCTGTTGCTCGTCGAGGGGATCACTCATGGGTCCAGTCGACTTTTGTCGGGGCAACTGAGGGCCGTAACAGGAACTGTTGTCTCTAAACGACCAAAGTAGTTCATTCCATGAGCTACGAATGCATAGCTAAAACCATGCTTCACAATCTCTGATAATGGCATAATAATCAGAGATTGATAATTTTTTTTACGTGGTAGAGCCATGCTGCAGCTATATCAATAGTATAGTTGTAGCACGAATGGGTCGGCTCGATCGGGGAAAGATCACGCTCTCACAGAATACCAGCGTAAAATGGCAGCTGGACACTGCTGTGTTTCGTATGGTGAGTGTAGAGAATAGGAGACCCTTTTTACTGGAAAAGAGGCATTCAGAAAATTTGGGATCACGCCACGTATCAACGAGCTGTTAATCTAAAATCTGTTAAAATAAAAATGTTAAGATTTTCCAAACAGCATGCATCTGTGTGCAAACAAAAGCAAATACAAATGTATGATGTTTGGAAAAGCTTGCGAAAATCAGCAACTATTGCAAACTCTGTTAAAGGTTTCAGAAAACTGGCTGCGTTATTATTTATAAATAAACGCTGATTGTAACTACAACGTTTAACTAAAATCAATTAAAGTTGATTTAATTAATTGTATTTTTCATTCAAATGAGCTTAAGTGGAGTTGTCTAAAATGAGGCACATCTCAAATTAGGAACGCTAAGTATCTCATGTTAGGATATCTTCATGCTTGCATAAAAAAGTGTATTATTTTGTTAAATCATTTATATTACAGAAGCGGTAAGCAATATTGCTAAAATAGTAATAGTTTTGAAATAAACGTTAAATCTAATTTATTACTACGTAAAGTTACCTTCTTATCTTTGATATTTTACGAGAAAAAGGCAAAATTGAAAATAGTATCTTATATTTGGCACTTTACCCTACCTCTTCATTTGGAAGATGTTTTGATTTTATATACTTAAACTGTAGACAAATATTCAAACCAAACCATAATATTTTATTTTTAGTGAGTGTCGATCGCTGCCCATGAACAACTGCAAGTACTACATTTTAAATTTTGAAACTATATTGTTACAGGTTATATAGATGATAGAGAAGAAACATCTAAAAGATGACACATCGTTTCAAATCGCAATATTAGCAAATGTCAGAGAAAATATGAGAAAGTTTCTATCGGAGGAAAGATTTTCAGCAAAAGATTCGTATCAATAAAGTTCGAATTTTAAAACGCCTTCGTGATAAACGAGATTCTCGGACGCTTAGTTCGGAATACATTTTAGAAGTGCAGTCCGCTGACTTTAGATTGTGAAATTCTTCACTGTTTGCAATATTACTGTAATATTTTATAATATTAGAGAGAGGTCATAATACTCATAATAATCATTAATAATTTAATTTTTCTTCTTTCTTTGTAGAATAAGGGTGACAAACGAGCACACAGTACACCTGATGGTAGGGGGATGCTACGGCCCATAGACATCTACATCTGTCCTTGATTAAGACTCAAAATGTAGATGTGTCGTCACCCCTGAGGACTTGAAGGCCTTGTTTCTAGTGAAAAGGGTCTCCGGTTCACTCACCTACAAAACACAACAGAATCAAGCTGTTACTTGACTATGGTATTCTGTGAGAGCGTAGTCCTACCCCGATCGATCCAATCCATTCGTGCTACAACCATAATATAGCTGCAGCTTGGCTCTACCACATATAAACCACCAGCCAATACCAACAGATATTATTGTAGTCAAGCACTGGCTCACAATGCCAATTGATGTGTAGTGGCGGTTAAGAATATACACTACCCCATATCTTGCCGTGGGTGTCGTAAAAGGCGACAAAGGGAAACAGGCAGGAGATGGACAGCAGCATTTTATTGATAAAAGCAAAAGTACAGTAAAAAACTGCGGTTGCCGACCCGCTCGCCAGGCGTGGCAACTATGGAAAATACTCCCCAACGATAAGAGCAACAAAGAGACGGCCCCCAGTCCCCGGCAACCCCGCTATTCCTGGCTACGGTGGCGACCATGGTAACGGTGGAGCAGGGAGTGCTAAGAATCTCCGGTGGAGGTTCGGTTGCCATCTAAGACGACTCGACCTGGCAACATACAACGCACGCACCCTGAGGACTGACGAGAAGGTCGTGGAGCTGGAAGAAGAGATAGACAAGTTGCGCTGGCATATTATAGGATTATTCGAGATTTGAAGAGAGGGGGAGGACACGATAATCCTCGAATACGGTAACTTGCACTATCACCGGGAGGGCGACCATCTGCCCCAAGGAGGTGTCGGATTTATCGTCCACAAGTCTCTCGTTAACAACGTTGTAAAGATCGAGAGTGTGTCTACGAGGGTTGCGTACCTTATACTCAGAATCAACAAACGGTATTCGCTGAAGGTCATACAGGTTTACGCACCAACCTCGGCTCACCCCGATGAGGAGGTGGAGGAAATGTATGAGGATATCTCTAGAGCCATGCATTCCTCCAAAACCCAATATACGGTGTTAATGGGAGACTTTAATGCAAAACTAGGCACAAGAGAGAACGGTGAGCTGAAAGTAGGGAAATTTGGAATAGGGCAACGGAACCCAAGGGGCCAGCAGCTGACCGACTTCATGGAGAAAGAGGGACTCTTTATGATGAACTCTTTCTTCCAGAAGCGGCCCCACAAGAAGTGGACCTGGTCGAGCCCCGACGGTTCGACAAAAAATGAGATTGACTTCATTATGACGACCAGACGACAACTTTTCAGTGATGTCTCCGTGATCGCGAGGTTGAAAACTGGTAGCGATCACCCAATGGTTAGAGGCACACTGAACTTAAACGTTAAGTTGGAGAGGTCTCGTCTAATGAAGTCAACGCTCCGTCCCCCTCGTGCTCTTTTCCAAAGTCCTGAAACCTTTCAGCTCGAGTTACGAAACCGTTTTCAGTGCCTAGAAGACTGAAATGAAGTGGATGATATGAACGACAAGCTCGTGGAAACTGTCAATGCGGTCGGTGCTAAGTTCTGCAAGACCCGCCGCAGAAGAACACAAAAACTATCCGATCACACTCTTAATCTCATGACTGTTAGACGGAAGAAGAAGCTACATTCTTCAACAGATTTGACAGCATACAGGTAACTGAAAAGACAGATCTCCAAATACATGCGGCGGGACTTGCGCAACTTCAATACAGGTGGTATTGAAGAAGCTATCGAGCGGAACCAAGGCTCCAAAGTCTTTGCCAGAGATCTAACTGCCAGAAAAAGCCAACAGTCAAAGCTTAAGACCGAGTGTGGCAGCATCGTTTCCGGGACACCTGAAATTTTGAGTGAGATTGAGAGGTTCTATGGGCAGCTGTACACGTCATCGTTGGAGCCACACGCAAGTGTGAGTAACAATCCAAGGGGGAGTTTTATCCGACACTATACCGAAGATATTCCGGACGTCAGTCTAAACGAGATTAAAATGGCTCTCCAGCACCTTAAAAACGGCAAGTCCCCGGCGAGGATGGAATTACAGCGGAGCTTTTGAAAGCGGGTGGAAAGCCGGTACTGGAAGACCTTCAGAAGCTCTGTAATTCCGTCCTCCATAGTGGTAATACTCCGTAGGCATGGAGCAGAATTGCGGTGGCCTTGTTCTTCAAGAAAGGTGACAACGCTCTCTTGAAGAACTACAGACCGATTTCCTTTCTGAGCCGCGTCTACGTGCTGTTTTCGAGAGTCATTACGAATTGTCTCGCGCGCAGACTTGACGAATTCTAGCCTACCGAACAAGCCGATTTCCGAAAAGGCTTTAGTATCTTAGACCACATACATACCCTTCGGTAAATTGTACAGAACCCCGAGGAGCACAATTTGCCAATATGTCTGGCGTATGTGGACTATGAGAAAGTCCCTTCAGCGGTGCCAAGTTGACTGTCGGTATATCGAAGTGCTGAAGTGTTTGTACAGTAGAGCTACGATGGCTATCCGAGTACAGAACCAGAGTACGAAACCTATCCAATTGCAGAGAGGTGTAAGACAGGGTAACGTCATATCCCCAAAACTCTTCACCGCTGCTTTGGAAGACGTTTTCAAGCTACTGGACTGGAAAGGATATAGTTTTAACATCAATGGCGAATACATCACTCACCTTCGATTTGCCAACGATATAGTCCTTATGGCAGAATCGCTGGAGGACCTCAGCACTATGCTCAATGACCTCAATAGTGTCTCCCAACGAATAGGTCTTAAAATTAACATGGACAAAATAAAAATCATGATTAACGTCCATGTCACACCTATGCCGGTAGTTGTTGGGAGCACTAAGCTCGAAGTTGTTGACGAGTATGTTTACCTGGAACAAATATTCCGACTAGGTAAATCCAACTTCGACGAAGGAGTTAGTCGACGGATTCAACTCGGCTGGGCAGCGTTCTGGACACACGCCGGGAATTAAAACAGTTTAAATTAAACGCGATATAATCCGTAAAAATTAGTTTCATTTAATGTGAAGTCTTCGCGTAAATATAAGAAACATTACAAATGGGTCGGCTCCACCGGGATCATGCTTTCACAGAATACCAGCATGATGATGCTGGTTTCACTAAGTTAGTGTAGAGAACCGGAGACCCTTTTTACTGGGAACGCAGCATTCCATCTTAGTCCTCAGTGGTGACAATGCATTTGCATTTTGATTTTTAATCGAGGATAGATGAAGGTTACTATGAGTCACAGTATTTAATTTCCATCAGGTGGACTTTGTACTCATATGTCATCATCTTATAATATAAAAATGAATCGCCGAATGTGTTGTTAAGCGCAAATCTCGAGAGCAGCTGAACCGATTTCGCTAATTCTTTTTTATAATATTCCTTGAAGTACGAAGATGGTTCTAACGGATATAAAAATTTAAAAAATTCCTGAAAAATTCTAAAAACAACACTTTTCTATATTCCTATACAAAAGATTCGTAATAATACTCAATATGAACTGAAGTCAATTTGAACTTTAATACCATACAATAAAGTTTAAGTGTTAGTGGAGAGGTTCCGGGAAGGCAAAACAATTGAGTGACGTTAGTATCGTATAAATATTAATGTCAATATTTTTCAATATTTATAAGATGTTAACATTACCCAAAAACAAAATTAGAGTTCTGCGCAAAAATTGATATTTTTGAAATTGTAGTAAATTCCACGCCGGCGAAGTCGCGGGGTACAGCTAGTTATTCTATAAAAAATTTGAGAAATGCACGGCGGTTGATTGGCAATCATATTTTATCGCGTATGTTTTTGAAAGAACTAATGTCACAATCGGGCACACAGTTTACATGGTAAATGAATTGCTTGATCTGCAATATCTTACATCTCTTCGTTATTAAAAATGAAAATACATAATATGCGTTGACACCTGAGATCTTATATGAAATACCTCTTTACCAGTTAAAACGTTCTCGAGTTCTCTCGCCCTTCTGAAAATAAAGATTGTTTAGGCCAAAAATGATCATTTGAGACGGCACCAATCACGTTCGACTTAGCGAATCACCCGATGGTACCAGGTGTCACGCGTGTCGCGGGGAGGGGGCAGCGGTAGGCAACTTCCCAGCGCTTGGCGCTGGCAGGCGAGAGACAGTAGCTCGAGGGCAGCGGTGCAGTCAATTAGCGTATCTCGGTAACCGCTGCAGATGTTTCGCGCGACGGGTTTTGACTTATGGTCTAGATTTTTAGAATTTGTGCGCGTTACTTCGCCACGTAATTGTGGTTTCGTGAAAACCGCCTCGGTTTAGTTTGTCTAGGTTTTAAGTTCGTGACAAGAGGCTTGTATTGTATTTGACTGATTAAAGTAATTTCGTTTGAAAGTAATTGCGCCAATTATATAGTGATTGCTCGTGTTACGTGGAATTTTGCGCGCGCGCTGAGTAGAGATACAGTCTGGAATTTGAACCGCGCATTCCTTTTCGAGGGCGTGTCCCTTTTGATTGTTTTGGAAATCATTGTTTAATTATACCGTCGCGTTAAGAGCCTTTTGTGTGTTGACTCTGTAGCTACTTTACGTGTCAGCTAGGTTGATTTTGAATTCTTATTGCGGCGTAGTATTTAATATCGAACGAAGGAGCTTAGTTGTGTTTGTAACGCTGAACTGTGTGACTCATGAAGAGATCGCGTTAGTTCCCTATTTGTAATTTGGTGATAAATGAATCCAGTACATTGAATGTTGAACTTTGAACTATTGTTCGTTACTTGTGTCGGGTATCACGTGTTCTACGATGAACGTTGAATTAGTCGAATTGAAGTTAGTTAGATGTACAATAAAGTGGATAGACTGAAATAGTGAAATGAAGAAAGAAATTGTCCATTGGGGACGCCTGCTGGAGTGATGCAGCATTGTGGGGCAGCATGGAAACCGGCCGCTGCCAGGTCACCTCAGCTGGGCCAGGTCACCCACATATACACACCACTAAACACCACTTCACATGCATCTACTCTACCTACGGCCTGACCGAGCCTTGGGGCGGTCTTAGATTCGGATCCAGGTACGTACTGTTTATTTTCCTAGCCTTCTCCCTATTGTGTATTAGGATAGGTCATTTTTCCATAAGGCCACTTGGGCCCGAACCCTCGGCTGCCCGTCGAGGAGGCTACTATGGGCCCTAGTCAAGGCGACATATGCAGGGGCAGCTGTGGGCCGTAACAAAGATTATACGAAATATTGCTGATAATTTTTATTCAAGAAGTCCCTGGGTACCATTTACATCTCATACTTTTAATAAATCCTGAATAAACTTGTTTCTTTACAAGTCTCTCGAGAATTTCTGTAGCTTACGTTATTATAATTTACTCGATAAGTTTTTTCAGTGCAAAAATATAAATAAAACATAGGCATAATGATAATATTTTTCTTTTCACATATCATCAAACCCTAAACCTTAATATGTTATGTTGTTAACGTTAAATGTTAATAAGTTATTTACTACTAATAGGTTATTTAAAGCTCTTATCATCATCATCCTCCTCATGATAGCCTATCAAAAGAGCCATAGATTTCCTCATAGGGGGATATTTGCCAAGTCGCCACAATTGGAAGGCGGAATGGGAACCGCAACAATTTTTTTTAGAATAAACATAATATAATTAAAAAAATTGCTGACTTCTGGCTTTTCTGTGAAACCAAAATTTTTTTGTAAATTTATTTCACGATATCTTCACTGATTCTTTTTTATTAAATAAGCTTCACCTTAAAGGTATATTAAGGGTATATACAATAAAAAGTATAAACCGATTTCAAAAAATTCACTGTTGCTGGGTTTTACTTTTTTATTTTATAAATGTAATTATCATTACTACAGACCACAACGAGAAGACTAGCCATAGGTATTTAGAAATTACCTAAATACCTCAATTTGATTATAAATACTTTTTTTTTAATTCTTGAGCCTATTCAGAATTAATCAAGTGCATTTTTCTTTGGAGTTCTTTATATTTCTGCGATTAGGTTCTACGAAAATAAGAGAAAGAATATAATAGAATTTTTTATGCCACAAATTATATTGCTCTGCGGTCAATATTTTTGCACGCAAGCACACACGCACCTCAACACATACACACAAAGGCACGTATAGCCACCAACACACGCACGCTCCCACCCACGCACGCACGCACGCACGCACGCACGCACGCACGCAAGCACGCACGCACGCACTCACGCACGCACGCACGCACGCACGCCGTCACAAACAAACGCGCGCATATCCACTAACACATACACACAGACCCACGCACGCACGCATGCAAGCCATCACGCACGCACGCACGCACGCACGCTCTCATGCACGCACGCACGCACGCACTCACGAACACACGCACGCACGTACTCACGTCCGCACGCACGCACGCAAGCACGCAAGCACGCACGCACGCACGAACGCACGCAAGCACGCACGCACGCACGCACTCACACTAGCACGTAGGCACGCACGCACGCACGCATGCAAGCACGCACTTACGCACCCACCCACACTCGTACGAACGTACGCACGCACGCACGACCGCACGCAAGCAAGCACGCAAGCACGCACGCACACACGCACGCACGAACGCACACACGCACGCAACCTCTCACACTAGCACGCACGCACGCAAGCACGCACGCACGCACGCACTCACGCACGCACGCACGCACGCACGCGAATTCAGTTTAAAACATGTTAGTAATTCATACAACTTCGACTATTACGTGTACCATAAAATTAATTTAATGTATGATAACTTTTATAAACGTTAAAAAGTCTTAAAACCGGACATACAAACATTTAAAAATGGCGAAATTTAATTTTACCTATTTTTTCTAAATATATTGTTTATATAGATAAAATTCACTTACACAGACGACAAATTTCATATAGCAACATCTATAATTTTTTACTGTATTAATAACAGCTATATTTTGCGCTGTACGCGTTTAAACCGAAAGATGTCGTTTGGTGCTTAGACAGGTGAGGCAATAATTGTTTTTGGGGACTGTAGTCACCGTGGAGTGAGTGGATAACATAGGATTTGCTCCTGTTTGGTATCGCAGTTTACGTACATAAATTTTACAAGGATACCTATATATATTTGTAGGCCACAAAAATATTTGTACCGTGCGGGATTCGAACCCGCAGTCTTCAGCGCCGCAATTTATTGCTAAGCCATTACAGCACGGAGCCATCATTCAGCTGATTTTCATTTCAAGTTTTATTAATATTTAATTTTTTTTTATAATGTGACCCTAACAAAAGCCCAATTCGGTTTTATAAATCTCGAAATTGCTCACAGTAAAACTATTCGGCTGAATTGTAGTTATAAAGAAGCCTTGAGCGTTTTTCGCAAATGACGTCTAATAATCCCCCCGTCTTAAACATCTGGAGTCTGAATGTTTAAGACGGGGGGCATAAAAATCGCTGTTTTATAGACCCTCTGGCGCCATTCTAGGCATCTTTCTTATAAATTTTCGGTAGACATACCCAATAAATAGGACACTATACTAAACGCAAACACATTTAACTATTTTAGATATTAATGTATTTGAAATTACGAAAAGTTTCAACTAGAATGCAAAAAACACAAAAAGTATCAAAAAATTCAGTAAACAACTTTAGGCTTGAATTAGACGTTTCGGTTTTCAGCTGCAGACGTCCCGCTCCTAAACCAGACCGCTATATTTTTTTTAAATCCACATCTAAACTATAATTTACAGTAGCTTACTTATTTTTGTATACTCGTATTAACGAGATTTGTTAATAAAAATAACTTATACCTTTTAGATGTTAAAAGCTATGATCCGAGTAAAAGAATGATGTGTCTTTTTTACTTACAAGAGCACTCCAGCCCTCTCTTAATTGGTTTTACTCGGTCGGTTACCACTACTCCCCACACTCCTGTACTAAGAAAGACATCGCCGTCAATAATACGACACGTTTTTCGCCTCAGAAGGAGGCATCATCGTAACAAAAACTGTTGTGCAAGTTTCTCCCTTTGTAATCCAATGTTGTGAAATCAATATAGATAAAACAAAATGTATGTCTATTCTATCTCCCTACATTAAAAATAAATTTATTGTCATAAAAATAATAAGACACACATACGAATGCCTGCATCAAAATAAAATCAATTGTAAATGTCCTAACCTCCAAACTGTGTCTTCCTTTAAATACTTAGGAGTAAATGTAGATAGTCATTTTGGATGGAACATTCATGTAGATTCAGTATGTAACAAATTAAGATCAATTTACTGTAAATTACAAAATTTAAAGTTTGTAATACCCAGAAGTATTATGTACGTACTTTATTACGCATTAGTTGATGCAGTAATATCTTACGGGTTGGGCGCGTATGGTCTCACTTTTCCTGTTCACCTAAATAAAATTAAATATTTGCAAATGAGAATTCTAAATTTGTTAGTAGATAAAAAAACCATAAACTCAACTTATAAAGATTATAATAAACTCTTTAAAATATGTGGTATACTAAATTTAAAATGTGTGGCCTATAGAATTAAAAGTCAAAATGTTTATCTTAATTGAACAATATAACAATATTGAATATAAACAGGAAAGAGAGTATACGTACCCAACACGACTATCTAGAACACACAAGCTGTGTGTTCCAAAAGTCAAAAAAAATTTTTTTATGGAAAACTTAAAAGACGATGGATAACGCCCGTATTTATTAATCACCTACCTCATGATTTAATAAAAAATATAGAAAGTAAAAATGACTTAAAAAATACTCTGAGAAAGCATTACTTGTCTCTATGTCCATAGTCGTATACCGGTTAAGAACTTCAATATGCTTTATTTAATTTCTTGTTACATTTTTTTTTACTTTTTAGTTGTAGTTAATGTGTAATTTTTTTACTTTTTAGTTGTAGTGTCGTTAATAAGTTTTGTTTATTGTATTTTATTTTTCCTTATTTTGTGCTCCTTATAAAAGTAGTACATAAATATGTGTATCCACGAGAACTGCTGCCGACAAACTGTGTTCACAGTTTGGCAGATTGTGATTGTATGCATTATGTACTTAGAATTGGAAGCAAATAAATAAAAAAAAATATTTGTAATAATTGTTTATATGTAAGGCAGATAAGGCACCCAATTTTCCAACTAACCCACCTGGGGTTAGCAACCGCAATTTTCATAATTGTGAGTTTTTATGAAGAAGATGCTGCTGCCCGTCTTCTGTCTTTCGCCTTTAACGACACCTACGAGACGGTATGGGGTACTACCTGCTTTCTTATTTATATATTTATACAGTATAATTACATGGTATGAGGCCATCCAACAATTAGTTCTTTTAATAGGGTAATTTGACAATTAAGTTTTCCGTAAAACCGTTGTAATTATGAACAACTAGCTGTTCCCCACGACTTCGCCAGCGTGGAGTTATTTTTCGCGGAACCCTAAAATAAAAGCAGCTCAAGTTAGCTATCTGCCAGTGTGTATAAATATTGACAAATATTGACATTAATATTTATACGATATTAGTATTAGTATCGAGTGGCGTTAGCGCCACTCAATTGTTTTGCCTTCCCGGAACCCCTCCACTAACACTTAAACTTTATGGTATGGTATTAAAGTTCAAATTGGCTTTTGGCGAATGTTTTGTATGGAAATTAGAAAAGTGTTGTTTTTAGACTTTTTCATGCAATTTTTTTAAATTTTTCTCTATGTATAAACTATCTCCGTACTTCAAGGAATATTATAAAAAAAGAATTAGCGAAATCGGTTCAGCTGCTCTCGAGATTTGCGCTTAGCAACACATTCAGCGATTCATTTTTATATTATAGATGTACTCATATTATAACGTTATTCTTAGATCCTACTTTATTTATAATATTGAAGTATTATAGAAGAATTTATAATATATAATACCGAAGTCACAAACTAACTTAGTCTACCTGATGGTAAGTGGCTACTGCAGCCAATGGAAATTTGCAGCAAACTTCAAACAAAGATGACTACACATTGAATAAAACTATTTTTCGGATTTTATCGCGTTTAATTAACTTATTTTATATTTCCGACGTTTCGGTTGCTTTCCAGCAACCGTGGTCATAGGGGACTGAGGTGATTGACGTACCGATGTCAGAGTTAAAGCGGAGTACCTTCAGCTTCTTTAATTAATAGTTTTCGTCCGATCTACGCACAATGAACTAACTGTGTATTGAGTCTTGCAGTGGTATGCTTGGGTTTACTTTTAATTTTATGAATTACAGGATCTCAAGCAGTTGGTAGTACCCAGCCTCCCTCTCTATTGAAATTAGGATGTTTTTTTAATTTCAATAGCCTCACGTATCATCCTTGGCAGGAATCAATGTTCTTTCGCGAGAATTTGTGGTTTATCAAATCTAATGTAATGGCGGAGGCCGTCTAGAATATGATCACAAACTGCAGACTTACCGGAATGTTGGTGCTTCACGTCAGCTATGTGTTCAACAAACACATAGCTGACGTGTAGGCTGGGTACTACTACCTGCTTGGGTCCTGTAATTCATAAAATTAAAACTAAACCCAAGCATACCACTGCAAGACTTCAAGACACAGTTAGTTCATTCTGCGTAGATCGGACCAAAATTATTAATTAAAAAAGCTGAAGGTACTCCGCTTTAACTCCAACATCGGGACGTCAATCACCTCAGTCCCCCGTGGAAGCAACCGAAACGTCGGAATATAAAATAAGTTAATTAAACGCGATAAGCGTGGTCCCTCCCCAGTCTAGCCGACCCATTCGTATTACAAACTATTAATATAGCTGATTCATGGCTGTACGTAAAAACAACTTCACGTAAAAAATGATATAGATAACTTAGTAAGGAACTGTAAACATTCTTAAAATACTGTAAAAGTAATAAAAATATACACATCAGTAAGAGCGATACAAAAAGTTCTAAGAAAACCTATATTAAAAAAAACATAAATAAGACATTACTAAAATTTATACACGAAATCACAGTCAAATTCATACTTCCTGCCAATAAAAATGCTATTAAGGTGAGGGAACACGCCAAGTTTACAACAACGCGTGACGTAATTCGAAACAGATTAAGATTGTATTACGAAAGGAATGCGCTTGCATATATCTTTAATATGCTGTGTTAAAGGATTAAACCACTTCAATTGCAATAAAAAATTTCATGCTTTTTTATTTATTGCAATAAAGTGAACGCTCCCAAAAATGACCCAACATAAATTGAGTTGCGGTGAACGTGGCTTATCAATTGTACTGTGACCGAGCTTAGTTCCAATTCCGTTATTATCATTATATTAATTAATTATAATTTTAAAAGCATTTTATTGACTTTTATGATATATTGCAATTCGAAACCCTAACTTAAGCGATTGAAATTTTGTGAACAAGTGCTGCTTGTTCTCTTTTTAATTGTGTGTGTTAATTTAAGTTTTTAATAGTGGCGGTGTAAGAATATCCACTACACCATATCATCCCGCGAGTATTGTAAGAGGAGACAAAGGAAAAAAAAACTGAAGAAGGGCAGCAATCCCTCTAATAACTAAAAATAATAAAATCGGTTCCCAAATCGCCTGCCCACAGTGGCAACTATGACACATATCGACGTACGCAGGTTTTGAAGAGATGCAGTTTGTGGCTCAGGGACAGCTTACTGCTTTTATTGGTTAAGCCGAAAAGACGATACACTACGAATTTTGCTTTATTCCTGTTTTAATATGCTGGAAGAAGCTATCTATCTAACAGTACCCACAGGGTAGGACATAGTTGAAGTTGATTATATATGTTGCTAATATCTATTTAATACCCATTATCCATGAAATAACTGATTTTTACATCTATTTAATACCCATGATCCACTAAATAACAGATTATGATTCTGATACAATTATCTAGTAGTCTTTAGATCACATCACGAGAGATTGAAGCTGTAATTTATGTACTTATGCAATTTCATGATAAGAGAATTAGGTTTATAAGATGTTGTGACGACGATTTAGAAAGGAATGAGGATTCGGTGGTTTTAACATATGTGAAAGAATGAAAGTATAAACAAATAAGAAATGAATAGAAAAACAACAAATAACAATTTTCGAAAGTTATTACTACTTTTCTAAATTTCAATTCGTGTAGGGGCGGTGTAAGAATATCCACAGCCTCATTTCGTTCCATAGACGTTAGAGAAGACAAAGATAAACAAACTAGAAGATGAGCAGCAGTGTCTTCGTGGTAATAACTATAAAATACAAAAACTGTGATTACCAACCCGTCTGCCAAACGTGGCAACTATAGCAAATATCACTCATATAATGCAATATATAGAGAGACCTATGTTCGGCAGTGGACTTTGATACGTTGTAATCAATCATTTTTTTTATTTCAGTTAATCCTAAACGTTACCTCCACACTAAGATTTTCTCCTGTATCGTGGGGGTAGCCTTACATACATAGAATTCATAAGGCCAAACATCCAGACGCGGAACAATTATTTATAGGCCATACAAATACTTGTCCCGGGCGAGATTCAAACCCGAATTAATGAATAAATGAATAAAAAAATTAATTGGAACATTAAATATTTGTTTGAAATTAAATACATAGACCTTTTTTCCATTCCATCATAGTCCTCAGGTGTGTCAACGCATCTGCATTTTCATTGTCAATCTAGGACAGACGTAGATGCCAATGGGCATCAGCATCCACAGACCAACAAGTGGACTGTGTGCTCTTTTCTCACCATATTTGTATAAGAAAAAATATAGCGTAAATTCATTTATAATCTTTAATAAAATATGAAGCAGTGGCCGAAAGTTCAATACTTGCTGAGGACTCTCAACAAGTATTGAAAAGTTACATTGTAAATTATACATTATTATAAAGTTAGCGATACACGTATGAAATACTTATATGGCCCCTTAAACTGCAAATATAATACGCTAAGCGCGCAGTATCGTCCATGCATAATTTAACACTAGCCTTATATCATGTTACTTCTATTAAGTGTAATAAAATGAGCACGTGCTGGAACTTGTAATATAATATATTACAGCGCTAAATTTTATTTCGCTTAAATAAAAAAAATCAATAAGAATAAAATATAAGAAATACACGATAAATATCGAACCAACAACTGTCATTGACCGCCAACATATGTTCGTTCACTGCTAGCCGTATCAGGAAGCTCAAAGCGAACTATAGAGAGGGTGTTGCTTTACCTGAGTGATAGACTTCGTAATGGGTACATCTGTAATAGAATTATAATAACAGAAATAGTCCAACGGATCTGTAAAGAGAATTGCCAACGGGCCAGGCCATAAGCTCTAAAAACCGAATACCGATGTGTTGGTTGCCCCCTACTAGTTGGAGTGACAAACTTGGTTGCAGGAAGTGTATAGGTGACTCAAGATCGTACTTTGTTGCATTCTCCCAAGGGAGGCCTATGTTCAGCAGTGGACATATGATGGCCTGTAATTATTGAATTTAGCACTCACACTGACGTTTTATTGAGGAGTCAAACTTAATGCCCCTCTATATATTTACATGACTGTACCATATTGTCCATAGCCAGTATAAGTTTCTTTATTTTGTTTTGAGCTGATTAATCTATATTTATTTGACAAACGAGTCGTTTGTAGAGAGTAATAAAGTGATAAATGTTCTGGATTGAGGCCACTCATGAAGAACTGCAACACCAGGCAAATTGCAGCTGCGAAAAGTATTTGAAATGTTGGTGTAAGAATATCTACTAACCCATACTGTGGGTATCGTGGCGATAGAGGAAAGCAAACCATAAGATGGGTAACAGCGTCTACCTAATAACGGCAAAAAGAAGCTGCGATTGTCAACCCAACCGCCATGACTGGAAACTGTGCCGAATATACCCTTGTGAGACCAACTATGGAGGAGGCCTATTTTCAGCAGTAGATTTTTAATAGGTAACTATTATTATATTCCACGAAATATTAAATTATCATTGATAAAAAATGAAGACTACAAAATATGTAGTCTTATGTAGGTATGCCGAAAAATCTACATAAATTTTTGAACGCTTAGCTCAGCTCGTTAGCTTCCTAAATTCTCAAGGAATTTTAGTAAAATATGGTAAAATTTTTCATGAAAATTGTAGCTAAATAAATTCTAATAAAAGAGCGTCAATTTGTTTGAAATCCGGAACAAAAATTTGTAAAAATAAATGGCAAAATAACGAGCTAAAATATTTTACTACTGACTATTATTTAAGTAAGAAACTGTTTACAGGATAAACTCGTAGTTTTGTTGATTTACTGAACTTACCATTAATTGCTGCGGGTGTGGTCGGGTTAGCCGTTTAGGGGCGGCGTAGGAGAACCCATCACCCTATATCATCCCGTGGGCGTCGTATCAGAGGTAAACTATAGTAGGAGGATTTGGAGCTCCAAATAATAATCTGCCTGCCAAACGTAAGAGATGGCGAAAATATACCCTTAAGAGGCAATCTACGAGGGAGGCCTTTGTTCAGCAGTGGGCTTTTAAGAGATTGTAATAAATGAAAGAATGCTGCGGTTGAGAGACTTTTCATCGGAGATAACAACATAGATTAAGTTCAAAATTTATTTATTTATTGAAGATAAATCAAAACGAGAAACACACATATATATATATATAATTCATAAGTAATTAAAATAGTTTGAAAAGAGATTTACACAGAATAATACAGACTAAAAATAATTAGTGTTTAAAATAAAATTATTACTAAATTTCACAATTATCTTAATCTAACGCAACTAAATATTTAATAAAAGAAATTAAGTTAAAATATACGTAATAACTAATATGAGTAAGATCACACTCAGGATGACTTGCTGAATAGGTTGCCGATGAAAAGTGTTCGGTGAATTAATGTTTATATAAATTACACTAAATCTTCCCTATGTATAGTACATATCGATATCTTTGGAACTATAAGGCCTAGAGACTTGAAATTTGGTAGGAATACTCCATTCCTTAGTAGAGGTCAGTTAAGAACAAATTTTATGAAATTCCACCCGCAAAGATGGTTGCATGAGCGTTAATTAAAAAAATCACATTTTTATACTTGGCAAGAATATAGTTTGAGTGGTTCCTTAGATGGTTTACATTCACAATTGGAACCGGTAAATGGCGCTGTTATCAAGATTCAGAAATCACCCGTGCGAAGCCGGGGCGTAACGCTCGTTTATTATATATCTTACATAAACGAGGCATAATGCAGTTGGTGCGGAAGACTGTTCTGGTGTGTGGAGGAACGACCGGAGTAATAGCAGTACGCGGATATCTGCGTGGTACTCGGAAATTAATTTTACTTAGTAAACTGGGCCAGTCTAACCTACTTCTTAGTATTTTTTTCTTTGCGCCCGAAGCAATTGGTAAAGGGCTACCCTTTACGTAGGGAGGCGGAAAGTGCATTACGCATACCACGACAGCCGATCTATCGTGGTTATGAGGGACTCACTGCCTACCGGGGAACCTTAGTGATACCCTCTAAAAACCGCCTTTGGGGAATGGCAACCAGCTGTTTAAAGCTTCTTATGCCGTATCGGAAGCGAACCTCTTTTGAGAAAAGAGGGCGCAGGCGGCTACAAGCCGCTGAGGGAGTGCCTACGAAGGCAAATTAATTATGAATGAAAATTAATTATGAATTTGACTGAGCCGCCAGGAGGCAGTTCAATTCGTTAGAAAGTTTATTAGGCGGGTCCGAGAGGGAGTTCCTTGGCCTGCGTACGCGATGGCAGGAGGGGAGTGGGGCTGCATAATTAGCTGCCTCACGAGTAAGTGTGTTTGAATGCGACTCTGAGACTTTAAAGAATTTTTCAGAGAGTTTTTTAAGAAATTGTTGTATGATTGGGTTTTCTAAGTCCCGATGGAGGTCGGCATTACGGACGTACCAAGGTGCGTTCGTAGCTCGACGACAGAAGTGATTTTGGACTGTTTGCATTTCATTTATAATTTTAGGATTAGCGTGTGCAAATATAGGGGCCGCGTAAGACATTACCGGTCGTACCTTATAAAGGGTTCGCTTATTTCTTAGAGACATTTTACTATGTTGGCCTAACATACTGTTAAGCCTACCTAGATAGAAACGTGCTAGACGGGTAACTCTTTTGACATGAGGTTCGAAAGTAAGCCTTGTGTCAAGGGTGACACCTAAATATTTTGCAGACGTATGCCAGAGGACTGGGGTCCCTAACATACGTATTGGTGGAGTATTTTTATTGATTTTGGGACAGCGTCGTTTAAAATTGAATTGAACTGCGGAGCTCTTATCCGGGTTCACATCGATGCGCCATTTTTGGAACCAAGCTCCTAGGTCATCGACTGACTTTTGGATCTTGTTCCTTGCGAAGGGTTTGTGTATAGAGCAGTGTCATCTGCGAAGAGGGAGAGCTGTTCACCATTCGACGGGATAGGAATGTCGTTTGTGTACAAGATGTAGAGGAGGGTAGCAAGTACTGATCCCTGAGGAACACCAGCTTTGATGGGTCGCTGAGAGGAGAGCTTACCGTTGTATCTAAAACGAAAGGTACGATGTTGTAAGTAAGAGGCAACGAGACGTACTAGATGATCAGAGAGACCTACTTTATATAATTTGAATATAAGGCCTTCGTGCCAGACTCGGTCGAAGGCTTTGGCAATGTCGAAAAAGACCGCGATTGTCTTTTCACGACGTGGATAAAAACCACCGAGGATGTATCGATATCGTCGTCCTCGAAGGGAACCGTACCGTCGGGGCGGGAGAGAGGGGGAGTGTGAGTTGTAGCGTCTATACGGAGGGCTCTAGCCATCTTATAGTACGCTGTATGTGAGGGAGATATATTCTCCATGAGTTCACTCCTTTGGAGGTCTCGAAGTTCGGAGAGGCGGAAACGGAGTTCTCGTTAAAGACGATTTGCCGTGCGCCTATATTCGGGATGGGATGTTTTGCTGCTCTCCGGAAAGCAGCTTTTTTTGCTTTTAATAGGTTGCTAATATGTAGGGAAAGCCCACTATTATTAACAACCGGAACGACCCTTTCATTCTCCTTAAGGGACTTTCTAAGTCTAAGTCCGACGATAGGTAGATTGGGGAGTCTTGTGAGTCCATAGCTTTTTTTATAGGATAAGGGTGATAAACAAGCACATAGTCCACCTTATGGTAAGTGGTTGTTGTGGCCCATAGACATCTATATCTATCCTCTATTACAAATCAAAATGCAGATGCGTTGTCACCCGTGAGAACTAAGATGGAATGCCTCATTTCCAGTAAAAGGGCCTCCGGCCACCTGCACTCACCAAGCGAAACGCAGAGGTAAATCTCAACTTCACGCTGGTATTCTGTGAGGTCGTGGTACCACCCCGGTTCGAGCCGGCCCATCCGTGCGACAGCAAAAGCCGCCACGTGGCTCTACCACTGTTGAAAAGCTAGCTAGTTTAGCTAGTTTAGCTAGAGACTCCTTGAAACCCTTCCGATTCTTAGTAATTTATTTAAAAACATTAAATCTAACAACTATCTTCTTTGGTGAAGATTCATCATGTTGAAGTATTTAAGCCTTTTTTATAGGACGACACCGTTTTGTAAATCTACGCTGAGTATGATAGATATCACAGGAATTACGCGCTGTCGGCGGGTTTTCACCCCTTTGTTATCGATATTCCACGCATTAGAATCAAAAGGTTTGCTTCGTCTTTTGTAATGCGTACAGCAAAGGAGTGGAATAATTTGCCGAGGTCTATCTTTCCGTTCGAATACAATGTGGGTGTTTTCAAGGCAAGAGTGAATAGGCTTTTGTTACGCTAAGACAGTGCGATTTATCATCTAGGGCTCCATCACCACTTACCACCAGGTGGAATTGTGGTCAAGCACTAGCTTATAATAAGTAAAAAAAACATGGATCTTTCCTGTATTCGCTCCAGTCTAAAGTAATGTGTAGAACAATGTAGACGCCAAATAACGCTACAGTACTCTAAGTGACTGCAGACAAGGCTTTTAAATAAAACTAATTTTACGGATTTTATCGCGTATTTTAAGTTATTTTATATTCCCGACGTTTCGAGTACTTTACACGGGGGGAATGAGGTGTATGACGTCCCAATGTCATAGTTAACCACGGCTACCTCCAGATTAAAATAAATAATTTTTAAAATTAGTTTTATTTAAATGTGTAGTGTTCGAAATCATTATGCAGACAAGGCTGTTGTAAAGAGAGATTTTTGTTTTAGCCTCTTTAAAAATTCGAACTTTACGCTTTACTTAACCTAACCGCTTAACCTAATAATTTTAAAGCATTGCTTGAAATTAGAAACAAAAAGCATAACACTCAAGTCCCTTATGAGCTCAACTTCCTTGAGACCATTACCATTCAATTTATATGTTGTTGGGATAATATTAATTTTTCGAGTACATTTACCGCAATTCAGATGAATGCCATTAGATTCAAACCAATTGGTGAGTTTATTTAGATCTAAATTGAATAGTAGAAACGCACAGGGGCGTTTCAAGGGATTTTCTCCGATATCTATTGCATGTTGATATAGAAGTCGCGGCAACTGGCAATGGAAAATGTACAAAATCTCACTAACAGTGGTAAGAGTGACAAATGAGCACACAGTCAACCTGATGGTAAGAACACGTTGTGGCCCATAAGCGCCTACAACTAACCTCAGGATAAAAATAAAATGCCTCATCACCAGCATAAAGAGGCTTGTCAGCATGTCACCTACGAAATGAAACATAGCGGCATTATGTTGTTATTCCAAGCTGATGTTATGTGCAGACACGTTTGACCCTTTTCGCGGTGGAGTTGATCAATTTTTTTTGCAACAAAATCTCTACAGTGTTAATATTTCGCGTTTCAAATGTAAATTTTTAACGGAATTCACAAAAATAAGAAGTCTATACGTGTAAATTCTTTGTATATGTTTTTTTATGTTCACCCATTTTTCGGAAACCGCTGAAATGATTTAAATTATTCTTTATATTAAAAAAAAATACTTTAGGAGTGTTCTTAAGTGAATTTAAAGAAAAAGGTCTCTCCATAAGTGTAAGTGTACGTGTAGCAATAAGGTATGAAGTAAGTACCTACTGTAACGACATTCTTGTTATTTACTTTGTGATATTTCTTAGAGCCTTAGACCACTTAAAACGGTAAAATAATTAAATTTTAATAATAAAACCCGACTTTAGAGTATAAAAAATAAATAAAATAATTTCCACATAATAGCTTTTGAATTCATTACGTTGCACCAACTTCATACCATCAAAGCACCAAAGTCAAAAGCAAAAGGAAAACTAAAAGAAAATTAAAATATGTAAATTATTTCAAATTTCTTTTAGTTTTTGACAGTCTGTTTTACATGCTATTGTGGTTTAAGATATTTATTTCTCGAAAAGAATATAATGCATTCACTTACATGAAAAACTTAACTTCGCAGCATCAAACTTAATTCAACATTTATATCACATAATTACGCTAAATATTTAAAAATATTAAAAGTTTAATTATTGTATACTTTATTCTACACTATTAAGAAGTAACCAGGGCAAGAAAACCTTTACCGTTAAACGCCACTGAAGTCACTGTTTATTATGAACATTCCAACGCACATTTCTTTCTGTGGAATGTATAGTGGCAATTTGTTAGTTTATTTAGTTATTTTATCGAAAAGAAATATGGATCGGAACTTGTAAGTTTTTATATAAGTGTATTTAAAAAATATCCATGTGGCCGACATAAAGAATTAGATGAAGGGGTGAAATGATATACTTAATTTATATATATATATATAATCGGTTTTCGTGCGTTAGTCCCGTAAACACTTAAAAATGGCTCGACCAATTTTGTTCAAATTTTTGTGTGTTTGAGTGGGTCCCCGGGTGGTTCATAATTAGACCCAGTAAGTGGCGCTGTTGTCCAGATACAGAAAACACCCGCGCAACCTGAACGGATCACTAGTCTTAGAAAAATCAGACAAAGGACCGCTTTTCATTAAAACAAACAAAGTTAACTCACATAAATAATTTCCATCCATCCATACATTACAGCCTATAAAAGTACACTGCTGAACGTAGACCTCCCCACATCACTCATAGGGGTGATGTTTGCAGTAGTTGTCACGCTTGGCCTGCAGGTTGGCAACCGTAGTTTTTATTTTTCGTTGTTATTAGGAAGAGCTGCTAACCATCTCCTGACTTTTTCCTGTGGCCTCTTACGTCACCCACGGGACGACATAGGGTAGTGGATTTGTTCTTACACTGCCGCTGCACCGTATAAGTAATTTATAGGTGTAGATAGTAGATACTGCGAAAGTACTTATAATACGTCCTTCCAAGGTCGAGTCGCCAAGTATGTAAAATATAATCCAGTAGGACCAGACTGTGACTATGAATAACACACACATATATGTATATATATACACACACACATATATATATATATATATGTGTGTGTGTGTGTAACATATCATATTACACACACACACACACACACACATATATATATATATACACACATATATATATATACACATATATGTGTGTGTTATTCATAGAGTTACTAACATAATAATATTGTGTACATTTTTTTTGATTCCATAATAGAAGTATCTAGAGACTACTACATCTATCTTCGATAAAGAAAAAAAATGCAAATGCGTCGTCTCCCTTGAGATCTAAGATAGATTGCCTCGTTAATAATAGTAAAAATTGTTGTAGGTTTCTACACTCTCCATTACAAAACGCAATAGCATCATGCTGCTATTATAAGCTGGTATTCTGTGTGAGTGTGATTATCCCCCAAACGATTCGACCCATTCCCCGACTACCTAGAAAAATAAATAATTAAATTTTTCTTTAAAACACATTAAGCTGCTATGTTGCGCTGGTTTCTGTTTCTTTACCTGGTCAAGCATACCCGTTCGTGCCACAAACATAATATGGCTAAAGCGTGGCTCTACCATATATAACATTAGAATATATATTATTTTTATCCATATTTATATAGGAGACTCTTGAATTATAAACTTTTACATAAAAAAAGAAGTACTACAATCGGTTCACAATTGACGTAAATAACGGGTAACATACATTAAAAAAAAAGAACATACAGTCGAATTATAAGCCTCATATTTTTTAGAAGTGGGTTAACAATGAATGTTAACGTTTAATTTTATCAGTCGTTTCTATTTTTTAAAATTTATAAGGTTTACCAAC
This sequence comes from Parnassius mnemosyne, assembly GCA_963668995.1. Lineage (NCBI taxonomy): Eukaryota > Metazoa > Arthropoda > Insecta > Lepidoptera > Papilionidae > Parnassius > Parnassius mnemosyne. The sequence continues at coordinate 63,580,755 of CAVLGL010000093.1, forward strand.
AATTGCTAATACTAACACATCAAATTAGTACAATTAATTAAAAGTATTAACAAAAGTGCTACAATTACTTAAAGGTAAACTCCGCATGCATATAACTTTATAAAAACATAAACTGAAACAACAATAAGTTATTACTTAACTAAAATTAAAAATATATCTATTAGTAAGAATAGTGCACCATAAAGTTAAAAAATAAAAATAATAAAAAGTTAATATTTATATAGGAAAGAAAGAAAGAAACAGATTTTATTTGGCACATGTAACATACTCAAGCGGATTACATAAAACTTATAACATTTAAGTAGTCATACAAACAAAAAAAAACAAAAAAATTATACATAGAAATCATGAAACAGGACATTCACTCCTTGTTTATAGATATGGTAAAATTAAACGAAAAAAAAAAAAAAACAAAAAACAAAAAAGCAAACATTAATATTAAAAAAAAAAATAATAATAAAGAACTAAAGAATAAGGTGTATTACAAAGATAATTCACCCGTTAATGCTGCTCTTTTCCAAAAAGGAAAGCCACTCAGGATATGTTGGAATGTATCAGAAGCATATCTATTTTACTTTAAGCTATTAACTGATACATTTACGGAGACACTTCGATAATATTCTGGGTGAGTCAAAGTGAATGTAGATTTTATCGCTGAATTCATTAATAACTTTGCAGAATCTGGCATAAGGAGAATTCCTTTTCCATACTGTTCTTCTTAATTAATCTAAAAATTAAATGAACTAAGTGATGCAATAGAACTGGGGGTGATCTCGAAGGTACACAAAATTTAAAAAGTTCCATTGAACTTGGGCAATTAAATGTATAATTAAATATTTTATGTACAAACATTGCATCATTATACTTTCTGCGGTTTCCACAATAAAAAAATGTAATTTGCTATTATAGGACCGTAGCTTTTTTGCTTTACCAATGGAGAATGCTAAATGCCAGAGGATCCGCTTTTGAATACGTTCAATGCGTAATGAATGGTCTCCAGACCACAATACAATATTCTAAAATATTACGAACTAGACTATTGTAAAGAAATATTTTAGATTTGTAATGCATATTTTTCGAGGTCCTTATAAAAAAGCCTAATATTTTAAATGCTCTCATAATAATGTTATCCAAATGTGGTACAGAAGTTAATTTCTTGTCGTATATTACGCCAAGATCCCGAGTAGTCTCTACTCCCTTAACTTTAATACGAGTATTATAAATGAAGTAATTGACATGTATTAAATTCTGTTTTTTGGAGTATTTAACATGATATCATTTACTTGCATTTAAGTACATTCTGTTATTGCAGCACCACTAGATTAGTCTATCAATGTCACCTTGTAGCAATTTGGTGTCATCATCACTCTTAATTATTCTCATGAATTTAAGTCATCGGCATATAAAAAATATTTAATAATAATAATAATAATAATGATGTTTTTTTTAATAAAAATGTTTTATTTCAGTAAATCTTTTTTACAATTGATTTGCCAAGGCCTCCCAGAAAGTAATCCTAAGATACTTGTGTTGGGAGTGCCTCGCTCTTCCTATGTAATCATAACACTTCGATTTACATTATAATATAAAAATAGCCAAATTTATAATTAATAGAACATATTTAGAAAAGAGAAAACATTCTTTAATATCATTTATGAAAAAATTAAATAAAACTGGTCCCATATAAGAACTCTGTGGAACACCGGAAACATAGAATTCTGCAAAGTAATTAATGGATACAGCGATCAAATCGGCATTCACTTTAACTCACCCAGAATATTATCTAAGTGTCTCCGTAAATGTATAAGTTAATAGCGTAAAGTAATATAGATATATTTTTTAAATTCCAATAACGTTAGTAATTTGTCGAGGATAAGAACAAAGGCCAAGTTAAAAACATTTACACGAGGAGAATTAATTTTTACTGCAAATTGTATGTAATGCGTTATAATGATCCCACTTTTAGTACGTCGTGGTGTTCACATTAGAATGATAAATTCACAGTACAGTTCACAATACAGTTTTTGAGTTATTCTTAATAACATATAATGAAATCGGCTGTACAAAATTTTAATTTTAAATTATATTGATATGGTTTTTATTATTTATACGGTTTTATTGTATTTTATTATATAAATTATAAAGATCTGATAACGTTTTGCTTTGTGTAACTTTAACAATAATTATTCTCACTTTTAGGTGGTTTGACTGACTTTTAATATGATGCCACGATGAATATAAATGAGATTTTTGGGATATAAAATTACTGAAAACGGGAAACTAAGTCGTCCAAGTTCTGTTTTATTATACTATGAATATTTAGTTAAATGTAATATTGATTGAACTTAAATGTTATGTAGATTTTCATTGCTTTATCAAAATGTTCCTAGTTACAAAAGCTTTTTAAGTTTTTTTTAAAGATTTGAACAATTATGATTGCCTTGGCCTTTGTTTTGAAATTACTATTATAGATTGCTTTTATTCGGGCTTATTTTTCAAAGAATAGCCAAATTTTAAACTTAAGTTCAAATGCAAACTGCAAAAAAGTTTTATTGCAGTTTTCGAAAATACGAGTAAATAAGGCTTCTACTTTTATTTGAAATTCTCCCAAATTGAATGTGATGTACGAGCAACAACTACACTGAAAATTTCGGGAATCAAGGAAGTGACACAACATTACTATTTAAAAATGTATTTATTGCTTTTCGAAGTATTCTCCGCGAAATTTGACACATTTTCCCATACGATGGAACTAATCATTGAAGCAACCATTCCATGCGGAAGTTGGGGTCTCCAAAATGGCCGTTCTGTAGGCGTCCACAACTTCTTCAGGTGATGAAAATCTCTGTCCACGCAATTTATTCTTTATTTTAGGGATATATAGGATGGTCTAATAATTCTATGTTTTCTTGCTCTAAAAACTCTTTTGTTCTGTGTGCGGTGTGAGAACTCGCATTGTCGTGATGGAGGATGATGCGGCGGTTGCAGTTCTCTTTACGGAGTTCAGAAACGACCTGTGGCAAACAAATGCTAGCATACCATTCTACATAAACCGTTCTTTGTCCCTCAAGAGGAATAGTCGTAACATGGCCGGTTTTGGAGACAAACGTGGCCACAATTTTTTTTGCAACTCTCCGTGAACGAACAATTTTTGTTGGCTTTAACTCATTTTCGAACACCCAAACTCGTGACTGTTTTTTTTTGTTTCGGGTTCGTACGCGTATATCCAGGATTCGTCACCTGATACTATGTTGTATACAGCATTTGAGCATCCTGCGTGGAATCTTTCGAGAGTTCTGACGCACCAAGTAACGCGAGCCGCTTTTTGCTCTTCACAGAGCGAATGCGGTATCCATCGGTAAAACAACTTTTTTACACCTAATTGTTCATGCAAGATTATTTGTATTTGACACATGCCATTTTCTAAAGTTGCCTGAATTTCGCGGTATGTCACATGTCGATCTTCCTCAATCATCTTACGCACAGCATCAACGTTTTCTTGGGTGACTGCAGTTTTTGGACGACCTTGACGGGGATCATAACTGAGCTTGACACGTCCACGTTAAAATTCAGCAAACCAGTGATAAATTGTGGTTTTAGATGAGGCTTCATCACCAAATGCAGATATCATCCGGTCAAAATACTGTTTTTGTGTTAAACAACTTCGAAAGGCATAATAAATCATCGCTCTTGAATTTTCTCGAGTAAATTCCATTTTCTCAACGACTAAACAAGTTTGACAAAACCTTGTGACAAGACCGAGAAACTTTTTTTAAATAAATAAATGGTATTCAATTTTCAAAAACCAAGTACTTTTCATTTAAAAAGATTTTAATATGACAGGAACAGTGGAAATATTCCATTCCCGATACTTTTAGTGGCGCCTATGTACGCGTACGCGCGCTCCTCTAGGAGGTGCCTTTATGAATGTGTGCGTTCGTAGTAATATAGTAGGATTTAGGTATGAATGACAATCATTTAAAATAATGCATTACCATGTGTTTTGAATTTAAAATATAAAGACGACAGAATGTCTGAGATTTTTTAAATTAATTTTTCTTCACCATTTGCCTATATTACTTAATCTGAATGTTCTCTTCAAATTTGACCGGTTATTTCAAAATTACCCTGTACATTGCAAGGGAAAAAAGAGGCAAAATTGAAATTAAGCAACATGAAACATTAAGTAACTACAAAAATACCTTAAAAGGTTTAATTCCAAATAAAACAATGGGAAAAACAAATCCTGTGACTAACCTAATAGTAGGTTCTCTAGAGAAGTTAACAATTTCATACTATGTGCGTAATTCTCGATTGTGCATTGAGCGTCACCAGTACTATTAAAAATATTAATCTGATTTTTAAGAGATAATATAATGTATTCCAGGACGAATTTCGGTCACCGGTAGTTGAGCTTTTACGTTCATTTATCATTATTGTAGCCAAACAAACACTTACTACCTCGTTAGTCTAGTAACCGTAAGCGCGACTGGTGATCATGGGGTCCAGGGTTCATATTCCGGGTCGGGCCAAAGCGCATGTTTTTCGGTTAAGAAATTCTCAGTAGCTAAATAGTTAGGAAGTTGGAAATATGATCCTGCGCCTGATCTTTCTCCGATCGTGTAATGAATAATGAAAATGATGTTCCGATAGGAAACTATGAGAGTAAGGGAAGAGGGAGTGAACCTGTGCTTGCGCCCACACCCGTGCACTCACGATAGACGCCGATGAGTAAGACAGGATGACTAACACAAAGTACGGTCCTGAACCACTTGCGTACAAAGACTTCTACACTTCGTTCTTGACATTTTTTCACACTTAACAAAGTATATATGATCATATAATGACGTACGAGTATAATAGTATGGTAATCTTGATAATGATACACTACATCTATAGTATGATTGCAACACAAATCGGTCGGCTCGACCGGGGTGGGACCACGCTCTCGCAGTTTCTTATAGTAATCGCACAGAACATGATATTATTTTTACTGGAACGTAACATTCTATCAAGGTCATAATGCATCTACATTTTGATTTTTAATCGAGATTTGTCATGCTATTTTTATTTGCCACCCATATCATAACAACATCATTGAACCCAGAGTCCTAATCTGGGATACCCTGTATTTAAGAAGCCAATATTGTTGTATTCAGTTATTCTTGATCATCTTTCTATGATCATCAATAAATACATCATAGGAAGCTGCTTCTGCCCATTTCATATTTCAGTTTTCCTCTGTCGGCTCTTGCGACACCCACGAGGCGATATGGGGTACTACACCGCCACTACACAGTTTAGTTATTGACAATATTTTTATTACTTTCTGAAATAATGGTTTTAACGAACGTTTGTCTCCGTATTTATGTGTCACACAGTCTTTTATTTTATGAGAATAAATACTGTATTCTCTGTTCAAACTGCCATTAAAAAAATCCTATCTGGCCTGTAGTATTTGTAAAATTTAATGAGCATTATGTTAAAATAGAAAAATGGAAGTTGAAATCCAACTTGAAAATATCAGGAGTTATTTAGAAAGAGTGTTAGTTTTTTTTAGAATTACGATACTTAGTTCGTTTCGAATTATGATTTAAAAACTACAATTTGGCTATATGTTGAAACGTTAGTGGTCAACAATATTTTATCTAGTCATATCTAAGCAATTTATAGATAAAATTTATGTAACTAACACACATTGTTACTGCTCATATGTAGCTTTAATCACATTATATTCTTTAATGTTAAGATTTCGACGCAGAAATGTGATGACACTTTTCCCTGTTTTCATGGCTTGGACGTGGAAACCTAAACGTAAAATAAAAGAATAATCAGCAAATTTAAATATCAGAATTTTAGCCTAATTATGAATACTTCTATTTGTTTCTACAAAAAAAAACCATATTATATTATGCACAATTTTTCTCACACTTAAGTACCAACAGAAACGTCGCATCTGAAAAATTAATTTCATAATTTATATTTCATGACCCGAGAAGGCGTCTTAGGAATAATCTGTTTGACTTATAATCTAGAATACTTTTTTTATTAATTATCATTCGCACCGATGAAAAGTTATTCATTGGTATTTGCTAGCATTTCTTCAATTATTTCTGCAGTATCTAAAACACACAATGGCATATTTTATTAACTTAGTGCAGTGTCGCCTCTAGTAACATAATAACTCAATGGTAAAAACGGTAAAAAAATGGTAAAAACGAATTATTTTGAAAATATAATAAAAACGAACGAATATAAAATTTTTCAAAAGAAATTTTTACATAAAGTCATACACAATCTCATTTAATATTTAATTAAATAACTTGCTAGTGGACCATTATCTAGCAAAACATCTTTCTAAAGGAGAATTTCCTTCAAAGAGTAATTAGTAAATGGGTTCATTTAGTACTGTCCGCTTGCTCATCTTGATAAAGGTCGAAAAATAATTTTATTGCTACATAAATGAGGAGAGTTGAAAGCAATCGAGTACACAGAAATATTAAACAGAATTTTTTAAATATAACTAAGTTTTTGGCTCTTTGTTTACATTTAAAAAAAACATGCGTGAGTGTTGTGGAACACTCGGTTGTAACAAAGTTCCTTTCATAGTATATTTTTATTGATAATCGTATTATGTTATTGATCAACACATATAAATAAATAAATAATCCATCATCATCATCATTACAGCCTTTCATAAGTCCACTGCTAAATATAGTCCTGAGCCACCTGCATCCATCGACTTCCTGCATGTCTTACCAGGTCGACACTCCATCTCGGGGGGGGGGGGGTCACTCGAGAACCTTTCTTCCCCATCGGTTGTCGGTTCTTCGAGCTATATGACCGGCCCACTGCCACTTCAGCTTGTGAAGGACCACGTCTCAGATCCGTAAGTCATCACTGGCAACGCGCACTAATTGAACAATTTCGTTTTAAGGTTTTGAGGTATGTCTGACGAGAAGATATGTCGTAGCTTCCCGAACGCTGCCCAGCCGAGTTGAATCCGTCGATTGACCTCTCGGTCGAAGTTGGACTTACCTAGTCGGACTATTTGTCCCAGGTAAACATACTCGTCAACAACTTCGAGCTTAGTGCTCCCAACAACTACCAGCATAAGTGTAACATGGACATTAAACATAATCTTTGTTTTGTCCATGTTCATCTTAAGACCTATTCGTTGGGAGACACTATTGAGGTCATTGAGCATAGTGCTTAGGTTCTCCAGCGATTCTGCCATAAGGACTATGTCGTCGGCAAATCGAAGGTGAGTGATGTACTCGTCTTTGATGTTAATACCGTATCTTTTCCAGTACAGAAGCTTGAAAACGTCTTACAATGCGGCGGTGAAGAGTTTCGGGGATATAACATCACCCTGTCTTACACCTCTCTGCAATTGGGTAGGTTTCGTACTCTGGTTCTCTACTCGGATAGCCATCGTAGCTCTACTGTACAAACATTTCAGCTCTTCGATATACCGACAGCCAACTTGGCACCGCTGAAGAGACTGTGGGCCTTGCCGTTTTTAAGGTGCTGGAGAGCCATTCTAATCTGGCTCAGACTGACGTCCGGGATATCTTCGGAATAGTGTCGGATAAGCCTCGCTCTTGGATCGTTACTCACACTTGCATGTGGCTCCAACGATGACGTGTACAGCTGCCCATAGAACCTCTCAATCTCACTCAAAATCTCAGGTGCTCCGGAAACGATGCTGCCACATTCGGTCTTCAGCTTTGACAGTAGGCTCTTCCTGGCACACAAATCTCTGGCAAAGACTTTGAAACCTTGGTTCCGCTCGATCGCTTCTGCAATACAAGCTGTACTGAAGTTGCGTAAGTCCCGCCGCATGCTTGTGGAGATCTGTCTGTTCAGTTGCCTGTATGCTGTCAAATCTGTTGAAGAATATAGCTTCATCTCCCGTCTAACAGTCATGAGATTGAAAGTGTGATCGGAGAGTTTTTGTGTTTGTCTGTGGCGCGTCTTGCAGAGCTTAGCTCCGACCGCATGGACAGTTTCCGCGAGCTTGTCATTTATATCGTCCACTTCATTGCAGTCTTCTAGGCACTGAAACCGGTTTTGTAACTCAAGCTGGTAGGTTTCGGGACTTTGGAACAGAGCACGAGGGGGACGGAGCGTTGACTTCATTAGACGAGACCTCTCCAACTTAACGTTTAGGTTCAGTGTGCCTCTAACCATTCGTTGATCGCTACCAGTTTTCACCCTCGCGATCACGGAGACATCACTGAACAGTTGTCGTCTGGTCGTCATAATGAAGTCAATCTCATTTTTGTAGAATCGTCGGGGCTCGACCAGGTCCACTTCCCATGGGGCCACTTCTGGAAGAAAGAGTTCATCATAAAGAGTCCCTCTTTCTCCATGAAGTCAGCCAGCTGCTGGCCCCTTGGGTTCCGTTGCCCTATTCCGAATTTCCCTACTTTCAGCTCACCGTTCTCTCTTGTGCCTAGTTTTGAGTTGAAGTATCCCTATAGTTTTAGTAGGTATTTAATAGTCGCTAATAATAAATTTAACTCCGCCGTTGCCGGTCCCAAGCCCGGATAAGAAAGGAGGAGGGGACGAATCCGCCGGAGAGAGTGGGTGTATCCGGTGGACTAACACACCCACCTGCGCTAGGACCTGCGCAGTCGAGCGCCGTACGCGGGGATGAAGGAGTCCTGGAGGGTTGAGCCGATCGTCGCTGGGGTATATAGTGGCGAGAGGCAACACGCCCTCTTTGGTCCGGATTTCAAGCTAAACGGTGGCCCTATCTGCTAGCCACAGATAGGGAAATGGCCAAGCGCCCCGTCAGAGGGTCGCAGGCGAGGGATGTGGGGGCTGCCTAGTCTTCCTGAAAAGGGGGCTGGGTGGTGGTAAAGGCCATGCTGACGGAGCAAGTGACAGTTTATTCGGGTGGTGGGGATGGGCCTTGTCAGCCCCATCTACCAGCTAGATCGAGCTCCCGATGTCGCGCTGTGAGCCAACTTCGCGTCCCTATATTCTCCCGGTAATCCTAACGCCTGAAATTCCTTTTGCTTCTAAAGTAGGGCATTCCCAAAGGTGCGGGCTCCATGGAGGGTGGGAAGCCGGGGGGATGAATTTTAAAAAAACATAAATTATGGACAATTTAAGGCCCAATAAGAAAGAGGGAGAGGTGTCAGAGGTGCTTACCAGAGACACCAAAGAACAAAAGGGAACCGTCACTAAACCGACGGTTCCACGGACAGTACCGTCCAGCGAAGGTGCCCCCACCAAAGGGATAACCTCGCTGAACGTATCCAAAACCAGTTCCAAGGAGCTAGAAGAGAAAAAGAAACAAGAGCCCGCAAGTGATAAAACTGCGGAGCCACTACGGACTGACGACCTTTTCTCTGCTGCCTGGCAAGTGGTGAGCCGTAAGGGGAAAGGCAAGGCACCCAAAAAGGTGACTTGCCGACCTGACGGACCATCAGGAGGGTCTTTCCCTGCAGGCAGTAGTGGAAAGGCCAAAAAGAAGAACAAGAAGCAGCGGGAAAAAGGCCGTAGAGAACGAGCCGCATTGGCTGCTTCAGATACCAAAACCAAGGAGGCTGGGCAAGCTACTGCGACTGAGGTGCTTGGCGCTGGAACCAGTAGCCGCGCTGAAGCTGGGAAGGATAAAAATCCAGCCCAAGTGGAAGTCGCGGACGCGGGAACCAGCTCTAGGATATCCGCCAGGAAGCAGCGAGCGGCCAAGCGTCCTGGGAAGAAGGAAAGAGCAGCCAAAAGGATGCTGGAAGAGTCCACCTCGCCTAGAGGTGAACACAAAAAAGTGCGACTCGAACAGCAACCAAAGACTGCAAGAACGAGCTACGCTTCCGCTGCTAAAGCAGATTTGGGTGTGGCCTTAACGTGTGCGCGTTCAGGTCACATTACGAAGGAAGTAGCAGACGACATCCTCGTAGCAATACAGAGGAAGATGATCAGCGAGGCCTGGAGTAGCCAGGACCCTGATGCGTCGGGCCCAGTTTTTAGGGGCAAACCCGTTTATACGGAAGGTGTCCTGAAACTGTGGTGCGACGATCAGAAGGCTCTGGACTGGTTGAAGGGGAACATTGCTACCCTCGACCTTAAATCCAGCACCTTGCTGACAATAAAGAAACAGTCAGAGATACCACAAAGAGTCAAATGTGGTATCCTTATCCCTGATGCCCAGGGGGCCTGGAAAGACTCACGCGACATTGGTCGCGTGTTGGCGTACCAGAACCGCTGGGTTAACATCAGGGACTGGCTGTTACTCAAGGCAGATAAGCAGACGGACGGGTGGTTCCTCGTTGTTTCGGTGCCGGAGGATCATATCCCGACCCTGATGAAGGCCGGACGCCGTCTCGCATGTGTATGCGGGGCGGTATACGTAAAATTCCAGGGTCGTGGAGGCAAATTCTTTGATACTCCACCGAGCAAAGAGGTAGAAAACAACCCGGAAGTTATGGATACCGGAGCCATAGTTACCGGTACAGCGGAATCACTGGAGGCCAAGTCCAGTGAAGAAACGGCCTGCACAATTGAGCCGAAGCCCCCAGTGGAGATTGGGCTCAGCGGCAGCTCACTGAGTGACGAGGAGGACTGCATTTTGCCGACCACCTCCGACTCGGTGGCTGACGATGAAACCCGAGATCTTCTGGCAGGCCTATTTTTGGGCGGGGACGGGGAGGACGCGATCAATGATGGCGTGCCCTTCGTCCAAAACTAGCCTAGTGCAGGCCAACCTCCACCACAGCGAAACTGCGTCGGCTCAATTACGCAAGTGGTTGGAGGTTCAAAGGACTGCCATAGCCTTAATCCAGGAGCCATGGGTTGGGGCTGGTAAAATTAAAGGCCTAAACAACCTAAAAGGTAAGTTATTCTACAGCTCTGAACACGACAAGCCTAGAGCGTGTATTTACACTACTAAAGATATCTGTGCACAACCTTTAACAGATTTCTGTTCTAGAGACATGTATGCCGTAGCAATACAGTACACACAGGAGAGTAGATTAGTCGTCGCCTCGGTCTACATGCCGGAGGAAGACACTCCTCCCCCTCATGACCTCAGCAGGCTGGTGAACTTCTACGAGAGGACCGGACTAGAGGTTGTGATCGGGACGGACTCCAACGCACATCATCCCCTTTGGGGAATTGAAAAACCAAATGAACGAGGTAAAGTTTTAGTTGAATATTTATTTAGTACTAACCTAACCATTTTAAACATAGGTTATGAACCTACTTTCATAAACAAACGCTGTCGCACTATAATCGACCTCACACTTGCAACAGAAGGAGCAGCCAAACTAATTACGGGATGGCATGTGTCGAGAGAGGCCTCATGCTCAGACCATAGATGGATCTGCTTCGCACTACAGGTCGATATCCCCTCTACACCACCATGGAGAAATCCCCGCAAGACAGATAAAACAAAATACCTAAATAGGCTGACGTCTTTGCTAGCGGATTTTGAGGGGATAAATACTATAGCAGATCAGTCGCTCCTAGAAGAACAGGTAGCAGTTGTTACTAAGGCCATGATAGACAGCTACCATGAATCATGTCCAGAAATCACTCCACCAAGACATGCCGAGGTAAAACAACCGTGGTGGGGTAAAGAACTCGATAGAAAACGTAAGAAGGTAAGAAAAGCTCTAAATAGGGCCATGAATACCTCAATGGATGAAGACTGGCTATTATATAAGAAAGCTAAGTCTGAATACAAAAAATGTATCAGGTATCGACGCTCGATTGGGTGGCGTAAATTCTGTGGCAACATAGAAACCTGCAAACAAGCAAATAGGATTAGGAATATTCTAGCTAAACAGAACACGTCGGGATCCATGTCTCTAAAGAAACCCGACGGTAGCTACTCAACATCGCCGGATGATGCCCAACGCATCCTAATTGAAACGCACTTCCCAGGTTGCTGCGTAACCCAGGAGGCAAACCGGCATGACGACATACTGACATCAACAGCAGAAGACTGGAATTTAGCACAGAGAGTGGTAACGATGGACAAAATCCAATGGGCCATTCACAGTTTCCTCCCCTATAAGGCGGCAGGACCCGACGGCATATTCCCGGCACTCCTACAGTGGGGGGGGTAAAGCCCTAATAGTCAGACTTGCTGCCATAATGCGAGCCTGTCTTGCTCTTAAATATGTTCCTAGGGGATGGAGGGAAGTGAAAGTTACATTCATACCCAAACCAGGTAAGAGCGACTACACTGACCCTAAATCCTACAGGCCCATTAGCCTCACATCCTTTCTCCTAAAGACGATGGAGAGGATGTGTGAAAGGGAATTAAGGGGGTCGGCGCTAATGAACTTACCACTACACGACAAGCAACACGCCTACAGTCTAGGCAAATCAACAGAATCGGCCCTTCATAAGGTAATTACAAAGATTGAAGAGGCCATCCAAAACAAAGAAATATGCCTAGGTTCCTTCATAGATATAGAAGGTGCTTTTGACCGAACGAACTTCTCCAGCATAAAAGGTGCACTCGGTAGACACAAAGTTGAACCGGCACTGATCGACTGAAAAGTTTACATGCTCAGTACACGAATAATAAAGATTGCTGGTGAATCTCAACCAATCCAAATTAAGAAAGGCTGCCCGCAGGGTGGGGTTCTCTCACCTCTCCTGTGGAATATGGTCATTAATGAACTCATCAGCAAATTAAATGACAATCACTTCTATACAGTAGGTTATGCTGATGACCTGACAATACTGGTCTCTGGAAAGACAGCAAGCATAGTGTGCGACCTGACCCAAGCGGCTCTCCGTATAGTGGAGAGATGGTGCAGGGAACACGACTTAACCGTCAATCCAAATAAAACGGTTTTAGTTATGTTCACACAAAAACGAAAGCTGAATAACTATCATCCTCCAAGTCTTTTTAGCACAAAACTCCAGCTATCCTCTGAGGTAAAATATTTAGGTCTTACCTTGGACAGCAAACTTAACTGGAATAAACACATAGAAAACAAAATCAACAAAGCTAGTATAACTTTCTGGCAATGCAGAAACATGATTGGCAAAAGATGGGGATTGACGCCAAAAATCATACTGTGGCTTTACAAAACTGTAATTCGGCCCATGATCACATACGGCGCTCTGGTATGGTGGACCAAGACAAATGAAGCCACCATAATTAAAAAGCTTCAGCGCTACCAGAGACTGGCATGTATGGCTGCCACAGGCTGCATGAGAACTACGCCAACAGCAGCCTTAGAAGCGATGCTGGAGCTAACTCCGCTTCATCTACATATACAACAAGAAGCGACTTTAGCTGCCATCAGACTCAAGACCCTAAATCTTTGGAGTAAGAATAGTGTCCCTCATACAGGCATAATTGATAGAATTCACTCAAAAATTCCTATCCTACAAGCCAAATACGATAGGATTCCTAAACAATTTGTTTTCAATAAGAAATACAAGATACAGTTAAATGAAAACAGCCAGCCGGAAGGATTAAGCCCAAAAGAGCTTAGAATTTTCACCGATGGTTCTAAAACAAATGAAGGTGTAGGTTCTGGAGCTTTCTCTGAAGACCTCAATATTCACATATGCACACCGCTGGGTACCTATAACACGGTCTTTCAGGCGGAATGTATGGGTATCATTCAAGCGGCCATAGCAATAGATGCTAGGAAGGTTAATGACTTCCCCATCAGAATACTGACCGACAGTAGGGCGGTACTCCAAGCCCTGAGATGCAATGTGGTGAACTCGGGACTAATATATGAATGCCATCAACGATTAAATGAGGTATGTAAAAACAACAATGTGACCCTGCAATGGATAAAGGGACACAGTGGATCCAGAGGCAACGATGCAGCAGACGAACTGGCTAGAAGAGGATCGGCTTTGGCCACTATAGGGCCGGAACCAATCATACCAATCCCCTTTGGTAACGTTTGTTCACTGGTACGTAGACACTTCACTAATCAACACGCTCAGCTTTGGAAAAATCTAGTAGACTGTAGACAAGCTAGGGATGCCCTGCCTGAAATTAACAGTCGCTTAACAAAAGTTTTAATGAGACTGAACAAGCCGCAGATTGGGATAGTAACAAGTGCTATCACAGGACACGGCACCTTTAACAAACATTTATTTACTATAGGTGTTACAGATAGTCCCCTGTGCAGGGCATGTATGGGGGAGGAAGAAACGGCGGCCCACGTGCTACTGAAATGTCCGGAGGTCGCTACATACAGGGCTAAACATCTCGGCACGCCGGGATCAATCCCCGAAGTTGCATGCAACATCAAGGGCCTGTTGAGCTTCTTCGGAGAGATCTCATGGCTCGAATAATCACATTATTCCTGCCCACACGCAAAATACGCGCATAGACGTGGAGTTGCGGAAAACAGCCCGTCGTAAACTAAACTAAACTAAACTAAATAAATTATTAGCGACTATTAAAATGAAGCGTCATTTAAAATAAAATATACTGTGACACAAGGGGTAGTGACGAAAAAATCTTACATTTTTTGTCGCCTAGCTCTCATCCGCCAAACCCGTACGGTCCGATAAGGAACTTCGTTCCAAAAATATGTATGTAATGTACTAGATAAGAATAATTTTTATTCAATGTAAATTACAAAAATACTTATTGAAAGTTATTCATGATTTTACCATTGGTTTGTAAAAACCCTCCATCCTGGGAAGTACCAATAATAAAACCAGCAGCATTTTTATTACAATATCATATGTTGTACAATAAAATAGGAAAAACATTTAGAAACAGCATGGTAGCGATCACCTCATTCCCAGGGGTTATTATCATTTGTTTCTTAAGTACATACCAAAGAGCAATACGGGCCACCAGAGCGGCGAAGTGGAAGGGAGTAGCTGTAGCGTTTTCCCTGATACATACCTGTCTTTCATTTTTCCCGATAAATACTTGTCTTTTATTTCTGCGCAAACAAAAATAATCGTCTGTGACTACGATGATACAATATAATTAAAACAATAAACTAACAACTTTACACAGACATTGATATTAGGTATTTGCGTATTAAATTGCCGTTCTGCAGTTCTGGCCATTTTAAATAATATTTTTAAAATAAATAATATTTGTTTAACTAAGAAATCAAATTATTATGTTATTCAAATTCATTCTATTTTAAAAATATGGTATTCTTTTTTCATAATTAATTATTTCTTTAATGATTGGCATTATGTTTTAATAGCGTTTGAATCTTTTTTGATATCATGGATACGTTAAAAATCCGAGTAATTATGGAATGTTAGTAGATACAGTTGTGGCAGCAACGTGGCACTAACGGCACGCAACGTCAACAACGTTTACGGAGCGAATACTACAAACGAACGCACAACTTGTTATTGGTTTGCCCGCTTTCGTTCTGGAAATTTTGACCTGAAAAATGAACCCCGTGGTCGTCCGAATACTTTGGTCGTTACTACCTGTGCAAATATAACTTAAGGAATTTAATTATATACTCATCTTTTTCCACTTATTGGGGTTGAGTACGCTGGGAAGTGTCGATGTAAGAGAATTCACTACCCCATATTATCTCACCCACAAGACGATATGGGTGAGTGGAACTGGGAAATAAATCAGGAGATGGGCAGCAGCATTTTCTAGAAAACAATACAAAATAATAAAAAAGAAATTATGAGAAATTCTTAATGAAAGTTATTTTTTTACTTTTTACCACTGGTTCGGAAAACCCTCTGACTTTGAAAGCTAGGAGCTAGAAATTCAGCGGGCCTTTTAAAAAAAAGTAAAATTTGACAATTAAACACAAGTTGTACAAACTACTTACAAAACTTATTTAAGAAAGAGCTTAGAAGCGTCCACCTAATTGCTCAGTTTATGTATTTGATCTTTTTTATTGATTATTATTTCTCAGACATGCAGGTTTTCTCACAATGTTTTACCTTCACCGCCAAACACGTGGTAAATCAGCATTTAAAATTGCAATTAACAATTTCATTGGTGCCGGCAGGGATCGAACCCGGGTTGCTCGCGTACTGTGATACTTACAGCGAGCGTTACCCATCTGAGCTACCACAGCTCTATTTATTTTATAGTCAGGATCTAAATTAAAAACGTTTGTTTTACGAAAAATCGAGTGGGCAGATTACTGTTAGGGATTCGAATGCCCCCTAGTTGTTTGTATTAATATAAATAAAGTTAAACTCCAAGTTTCCGTGTACAAGGCTTTAAAATAAGTTTATTTGTAAGCATTCTATATATTATTCACACACAGGCTTCTCGTTTCACGCATCATTTCCCGCGCAAGAGATAAGAACGTAGGCGGCACTCGACCAACTCTACTCTCGTAAATTCTTCCTGTTTTACCTACGGCCTCGAACATAACACGTGCCTCGGATCAATAATTCATTTATGATTCCATTTAAAGTTTTAAAGTTTAGGTCCCTTTTATAATAATTGAATTATTTCTTGTTCAAATAACTGGCATACTTCCACACATTTTACTTGATATTATGTATTCATATGAAGCGTCTACATATAGTAAGTTTAAAACGAAAAATATTGCATTAGATCAACGTAATCAGAGAGAGTTTTGTTTACGTAGTCTGTGTGAGATATTAACTTTTTAATAATTTCGAGGTTCTGTCGATATTCTATATTTTATGCGAGCAATTTTTGTATATACATTTTATGAAATTGATTTCTCGGCTAGCAATTTGGATGAATTTTCTAAATCAGAAATTCATTGTATGAACATAATAATTTTAGACGTAGTGGAACAACGCTGTATGTATAGTTGTAGCACGAATGGGTCGTCTCGACCGGGGAAGAACCGGGCTCTCACAGAATATCAGCGTTAATAAACGTAGGCACAAAATGAAGTTTATACAAGTAGTAAAATTAAAAAATTCGTACAACCAACTGCAATATAAATTAAAGGATAACTCAAAAACTAGTGATCAGACCTTGATCAAATTTATATGGGATCACATGAAAAGCGTCAGCTTTCAAATTAAATAGAATAATCGAAATCGGTTTACCGAGAAAAATTATGAGTAACACACATGAAAAAAACATACAGTCGAATTGAGTAGGTACCTTCTCCCTTTTTACTGGAAACGAGGCTTTCTTAGTTCTCAGGGGTGACGATGCATCTAAATTTTGATTCTTAGTCGAGGATAGACGCAGATATCTATGGGATAGATATTTATTAGATATCACTCACTCCGCTTCCTGACTCCAGGCTGCAACTGAGAATTTCTTGACAGAAAACCTCAATAACTGATATTATTCGCCCGACCTAGGATTTGAATCCGGGACCTCATGATAAGCAATCAGGTTTACAACCACTAAACAGAAGTAGATGTAAATGGTCATGGGTCACAGCATCTTCTTATAATCAGGTGGACTGTGTGCTCGTCATAAAGAAAAATTATAAAGTTTCACTTTACAATTTTATTTACATATCTAGGTCACATCCAAGAGAAAATATTTTTTTTTCTAACGCTGAGTCGGGATCATTTGCCCAGGTACAAAACGTAATCAAGGTAAAAATATACGCAATTAAACATTTTTTTATAACGTGAGAATGGAAATACGTGATTATTAGTATTTGACCGGTACTAATAAAGATTTAAATTGAAATTTTACCACGTGCTAAGCGGTGAAGGGAACCATCGTGAGGAAACCTGTAAGTATGTCAAGTGATAATTATGTCAACTGTAAGTCCGCCAAAACGAATCGGGGCAGCGCAGTGGATATTCAATTGGCTTAAAACCCTCTCAGAGGCAAGAGGCCTGTGGCCAGCAGCGGGATGTATAAATGAAAATAATAATAAATCAACGTTATAAAATTCAATCTATAGAAAATATTATTGCGACCCATATTTTACCAGTAGTAGTAGTTGTTAACAAGTCGCTGAGACTTCCAAAAACACATATAAGAATAACCCTATAGTTTCCGTTAAGTGAGTTAACAGAATTAGTATTCAAACGTATATTATTAACTTTTCTTTAAAAAACAAGACCAAAGTTTAGTTTTTAAAGTTTGGGTCCCATATGTATTATGTACAGTAATCGATTTTAACATTTTTTGCTTCATAGCCAAAAAGCTTTTTGAATTTTCTACTAGATGATTACTACCCCAATATCAGGAATAAATTGACAATTACGTTTCTTTCCCTGTACCCCTCGATTGTTAAAAAATTGCAATGAAGGAGGATAATGAAGTTGCGTTACGCTCCGCCCTTAATGTAATAAAAATTGAGGAATAAGTCAACACAGGATAATAATTGGTAGCTCGCCCAAAAGAATATTTAATGATTAGTTCGAAGTTCGAACGGCAATAACGACAGCTGTTTCACATTTCATTGCGTTTTATTTTTTAATTGTGGATAGTAAATAGTAAAGAAACGTCAAACTAATATAGGGTGCATTTATAGTCCGCGCGCAACTAATTGGCCGCGCCTTGGGTATGTGAGCGGCGGGACGGGAGAGCGGGGCTCTTGCTGTTATTACTCAGTACGCCATCGACCTTTTTTTTTATAGGACAGGGGCCAAACGAGCATGCGGCTCACCTGATGGTAAGTGACTACCACCGCCCATGAACAACTGCAACACCAGGGAGGGAATTGCAGATGCGTTGCCAGCATTTTAAAAAAAAGAAAGGCGCCTACTCCGGCTCTTTACTTGAAGGTCCCTAAGTCGTATCGGTCCGAAAAAATCGCTGATGGTAATCGATTCCACAAGAAAGTCGTGGGAGGAAAAAAACATCTTCTAAATCGCACAGTGGTGGACCGCCAATCATCCAGATGGTGTGGATGGTATCGGGAGTTCTGCCGCGATGTGCGTTCGTGAAATTTGGCGGCTGGGATTAATCTGAACAATTCCTCAGAGCACTCCCCATGGTAGATGCGGAAGAAAATGCAAAGGGATGCAACATCTCTTCTCAGTGCCAATGAATCGAGCCGATCGGAAAGAGCTCGGTCGTCGACGATTCGAGCCGCTCTGCGCTGGATAATACGTAATAATAATAATACGTCGTGGTATTGATTCCGGCTAGTCTCATAAAAATGAGATGAAATAGCAAGATGATTCGCCGATGAATCGCCAAGTTAAAGGGGTGATTTCTAAATTGCATTCATTTTTTCAAAAACGTAAAGCAGATACTGACAGTTATGAATATAAAATTGATGCAAATATAAATAAATTAGTAGCCGAAGATACATGAATATCGGAACGTAGTGTAAGGACAGTGATTTCCGAAAGTAAAAATTCATTACAAAATACTGGAGATGTCAAATTTACATCTTCGCACAGACAAAACAAAAAGAAAATGATGATTTTAACTTAGGAATGATAAGGCGAAAAATAAACCAATTTTATACTACTGACAAGAAAATTCCCATTATTCGACAGCTCAATGCTGAACTAGAAGAAGATAACATTTTACATTGTGGCTTAACTTATTTGAAAGGACTTTTGTACAAAATGGGATATTCATTCAAAAAATGTAAGTCTTAGCGATTAATTTTAATAGAGAGAGCAAATATTGTTGAATAATGAGTGAAATACTTGAGGGCTATTAGAAAATACAGATCAGACAACCGAAATATTTATTTTTTAGATGAAACCTATGTCAACGAATGTCACGATATTGGAAAATGTTGGCAAACTGAATTGGAGCCTGGAATTTATACTGACATAGGGAAAGGAAGGCTCTTAACAGTCTGAAGTCGTTCAATGAATGGGCGACGGTAGGAGTCCATAAGAGCATACATAGGTTATATGATGTTTACCATGAAAGGTCACATAATCATAGCGTCGAGTTTAGGGAATATGTAAAAAAATATTTAAAAGAGTGTGCTCCACAGCCAAGTCTTTGTATTTGAGCAACAAAATTAAGACGGCTTCTAATAAAATTAAAATGATATGGAGTATAATTAATAGCAAAACTGGTAAGATCAACTTTCGCAATTCAAACTAGCAGTTAAGTGTTAACAATAAATTAACTGAATCAGATCAGGACATTGTATTGTTTTTTGAGAAATATTTTACTGATATTCAGATATTAACCACTAAATCACTAAATTTTTCTCCTGACGTCGCTGAATCATTACTTAAAAAAATGTAAATGCGTGTACAAAGAATTTTATACTTCATAAAGTATCATCAAAAGATATTGTAAAATATTTTAAAACTATTGACGTTAAGAAAACTGCGGATCTGTGGCGGATTTCCATTAAAGTTATTGCGTCTATAATAGATACAATCGCGCCTCATTTAGCTATTAGCTATTATTTTTAATGTTGTATCGAATCTGGTGTGTAAATAAAGATAATACTTTACTATGCTTCATTAAATTAGGACACAAAAATGCGGCATTTCAGACTTCACGTCACGAATATACTGCGCTGTCTAAAGTCTGTACCGTGTGGTTATGTTAATTTTAAAACAAGACTTGAGAGCTCTCATGTCTTGTTTTAAAATTAAGTATCATTAACTTCAGCTGGTCCACACGGTACAGACTTTAGACAGCGCAGTATATTCGTGACGTGAAGTCTGAAATGCCGCATTTTTGTGTCCTAATTTAATGGAGCATAGTAAAGTATTATCTTTATTTAAATCTGGTAGTACATTAGACCTCGCCAATTTTAGACCTATTTCTGTACTACCAACATCTAGTAAGATTTTTGAAAACATTATTCTTGATCAAATGTTAAATTTCTATAATATAAATAATTTGCTTCATAAAAATCAATTTGGTTTCACGTTTTCAAGGGGTTCCTCGACAACTGATGCCGGTGTTGTTGATGCTGATAAAATATATCTTTAATGCATGGGAGAATTCACAAGATGCTTTGGGTATATTTTGTGACCTATCCAAGGCCTTCGATTGTGTTCACCATGAAACATTAATCAGGAAACTTCAACACTACGGTTTAAGAAGTAATGCTCTTAAATTGATTATTTCATATTTAAGTAAGAGAACGCAAAAAGTTGTCATTAACAGTATGAGCTCTTCCGGATCAATGGTACAAATGGGCGTGCCTCAAGGCTCAATTCTAGGCCCCTTTCTGTTTCTTGTGTACATTAATGACTTACCTTACATAATAGGGGATAGCCATGATATGTTGTTATTTGCAGATGACACTTCTTTAATTTTCAAATTAAGTCGACAACCACAAATATATCACGAAGTAAATTATGCTATATCTAAGTTAGTAAATTGGTTCAAAGTTAATAATTTTGCATTTGAATGGGACTAAAACGAAATGTATGAAATTCATGACTCCAAATGTCAAAAAATTAAATACTAATGTAATTTTTAAATGGGGAGAAACTGAGTCTTGTAGACACCAACATTTTCCTTGGAATCACACTAGACGCAAAGCTTCAATGGAGCACCCATATATCAAAACTAGCAAGCAGACATAGTTCTGAGCATATGCCGTAAAAAGGATTAGAAGTCTAACTAATATTGAAACAGCTAGACTAGTTTACTTTAGCTATTTCCATAGCATAATTTCGTATGGTATTTTGCTATGGGGACACGCAGGTGACACTGAAATTATATTTATTTTACAGAAGAGGGCCTTAAGAGCAATTTATGATTTAAAGGCTAAAGAGTTGTTAGTAGTACATGCTAGTCAACTATATCGAGTCAGTAATTCATTCTTGGGGCGATGTATACGCTTTTACAACAAAATTCCAGAAAATATACAAAATTTGACCTGCTCAAAGTTCAGAAACTTTACTAAACTAAGTTCGTATAAGAAGGGTTATTATAATATTAAAGAATTTATAGATGATAATAACTCCTGGAAATGAGGTGATTGCTACCAAGCTATTTATAATTTGTTGTGTTGTTAATTCGTGAATCATACATGATTGTAAGCTGTTATTTAAAAAAAAGTCCCGCTGGGTTTCTTGCTGGTTCTTCTTAGGACAGAGGTATTTTTCGAACCAGTGGTAATTAAACAAAAGTATGACATTCAATAAGTATTATTTATAATCTATATTGAATAAAAAAGTTTCTGTTTCTGTATCTGTTTCAGTTTCTTAGTATTAGTGCACGCTGGTAGTCGAAATGGATTGGTCGACGAAGCGTTGCTCATTTTTAAATCGGATTTGAAAACGGGGGATTATCACGGAGATATGAACTCTATTAATTTTTGTAATTGGATAGATCAAAAATTGATTCCCAAACTCCCACCAACCTCAGTCATCATTATGTATAATGCAGCCTTTCATTGTTTGCAAATAGAAAAGAAACCAACTATATCAAGTTTGAAACTCTATATGCAAAACTGGTTGCAGAATCACGAAAAAAATTTAACAAGAACTATAACAGGAATCAAGATATGACGTTTGATAGTGTGGTAGACGAAATCATTATAAACTTAAAAGATGATTCAGACTCAGATTCAGAAAGTTCAGAATCAAGTGATATTGAAGATATGTCGGAATAATAGGTTCGCCCTTATTACTTATTCTAGTGCTACATATACCTAATACTTTGTTGCCTTAATCAGAGATTATTATACAGGGATATTACAAAATATACTTGGGTTATTCCGATTGCTTTTAAAAGGCTGTTTTATTACAATGAGGTCTAGGGATTATATTCAATTTTCATTCGAGATTATCTCTATCCGAATTTACTTTAAAAATATTGGTTAGGTTATGTTAATAACGTAGGTATTCACATTTTATAATAAAGAACTTCGGAATAATACCTAGCGCAAATAAAATGTGGTTCTCAATTTATTAACGTCAGGTACATTCTCAGTCAATGTCCTCAGTATACAATATAAAGTATAAACAACAGCAAAACAAATATGTAGATACTTATTCTTAACATACCTGCATTCCTGCAACATGCAGGAATTTATTGTAACAATTAATTGTGTCAAGGTTCACTATATTATACGATTTTTCATATCAACAAGCGAATCTTAGAAAATTAATAAGCATCACGAATTTTCACAAGATAACTCCTAATAATATTCTACTGACAGTAAATTTATTTAATAGAGTACATGTTACATAGTCCAATGAAGAAGATAAGCCTTTCCCATAGATTGCTCCATTGTGTTCGGCAAGCGGGTTGGCAATCTCAATTTATTATTTTTATTCGTTATTAGGAAGACGCTGCTGCCCATCTCTCGATTTGTTTTTCTCTGCAGCCTCTTACGACAGTCACGGGATGATATGGGGTAGTGTATATTCTTACACCACCACTTCATGGTAACAGATTATTTAATTGAATCTTATTAATATTCTGTACCAATGAACTCGACTAAATTTCACAAAGACAGTAGTAATCTTATGCAAAAACCACATGATCAACTATTTTAACAGGAGGAAGGATGACAAACGAGCGCACAGTTCACCTCATCGAAGGTATATTATAAAGGTCTACATATTATACCCTCAATTAGGAATCAAAACGCAGACGCGATGTCTCTCCTGAGGGCAAGATAAACCACCACGTTTCTTTTATAAAGGCTGTCCATTTCTCGGCACACGTCACAAAAACAGCATTATACTGTTTGACACGATTTTGTATTACTAAAATAA
The DNA here is from genome assembly GCA_963668995.1 of Parnassius mnemosyne. NCBI lineage: Eukaryota > Metazoa > Arthropoda > Insecta > Lepidoptera > Papilionidae > Parnassius > Parnassius mnemosyne. Next base: position 63,604,281 of record CAVLGL010000093.1, read on the forward strand.
TACAAAATGTTACTCAGAATCGTTTATCGTAAATTTTTTATACGAACAGAAGTTTAATGCTGTGAGTTTAATCAATTGAAACGTTGAAACATTACTTTCAACGTGTCACAGAGCAAAGTTTATTTGGATTTATGTTGCGGAGTTTCCAAGCTGAACGTGTTACAATTTCGTCTGTTATGGAATGAATAATGGAAGCAGCAGTCATACAAAACTAACTCTCAACTATTACAGATATAACAATACAGTATGTGCAACTAAATATCTTTATTTTAATATTTACCTTTGGATTCCGTTACCATTAGAGCTTATTAAAGTCTACTTCTGAACATATATATGGGGTAGGCCTATTATTCATATAACACCGAAACTTTATACGTAGTATAGCCATGCTGCAGTAATATTATGGCTGTAACACGAATGGATCGGCTCGACCGGGGATAGACTACGCTATCGCAGAATACCAGCGTAAAATTGCCACTTATTTCTGCTGTGTTTCGTATGGTGAGTGTAGAGAACCGGAGATCCTTATGTCTAGAAACGAGACATCCTATCTTAGTCATCAGGGATGACAACGCATCAGGAAATGATTATTAATTAATTATAGAAGTAGATATCAATGAACCACAGCATCCATTCACCATCGGGTGGACTGTGTTCTCGTTTGTTCAATCTGAAAAAATTAACTTAATCCAAAATGTTCGCTCGGTTTGAGAGCCTTATGGAATATTTAGAGATGATGGCAGGAGACCCAACGGTATGACATTGGTCCCTTAGCAGAGAGATAGAGCCATAATGTGGGATGCTACTTGCGTAGACACTTTGGTGACCTCTCATCTCAGGGGTACCTCATTTCGATTCGGGGTGGCATCAGAGGCAGCTGAACTGAGTAAGTGGCGCAAATATGAGTCTCTGAGAGATTCTTGATAAGAGGGCTAGTTCTTTTCTCGCTCAAAAACTAAGTATAGCCAGTCAGCGCGGAAATGCAGCCAGCGTTCTTTGCACGGGGGAGTAGGACTGTATAATAATTAAGTTACTAGTTTTAATTTTTTTATTATAAATTTAGTATTGTATATAATATAATTTTGTATATTGTGTTATGTAAATCCAAAAACGAATATTTATATAAATTACGAGAAAACATATCCAATTAAAAATACAAATTATGCTTAAAATAGCAAGCAAAAGTTTTAGACGAGGTGTTATCTATTTTATCGCCTTTTTAAAGCTTATAATAAATTACCGTAAGAATTATTATGACAGCCCAAACATTAATTTCAGAAAGAATCAGTTGTTTGGCGTTATTCTTTGTGACTTGCTGTAATTGCAGCAACGGGATACTAATAAATTTTCTAAGTTTATGTCATGTCTTATACCGAATTATCGTATACTTTGTCTAAGAAATAGAAAAGGAGGATGAGTTACTCACGTCCGTAGGCTTCGACCACCTAACGCTAGGCCCACCCTACACGTGACCCCGGCTGGTGTTAAACGAGCGACAAAGCCGAAAGGATAGGATCGGCTCCTCACCTTATGGTAGCGGCGTAAAATCTACCACCCTTAGTTCGCAGTATAAGCCACTAAATAAAAGAAACGGCCCCGAGTTCCCGGCCCCCCTTTTAATGGTGCAAGGGTGCGAAGAATCTACGGGAGAAAAACCGGCGACGAGGTTCGCCACCCGTCACGTTCTATCTCCTGGAGAGGTGAAAAGTGGATTGCGGAGGCCTGTCTGGCTACACTGGATGTATGTGGAGCAATGAATGATAAGATAGATGAAGTATGCGAAATGATTAATAATAGAGGAATAGATGTGTTATGTGTAAATGAGACAAAACGAAAGGGAAAGGACGCTACTGCACATGGTATGTATATCACTTATTGATCTGGTGTAGATGAGACCGAGTAGGTATGTCAGAGAGTCGGTGTCATCCTTTCAGAAAGAATGGGTCAATGTATAGAAGACTATGAACGTGTAAGCCCAATACTGCTATGGATACGAACGTAAGTGGGCTTAAAGAGGTTATTTGTGCTAGGAGTGTACGCCTCAGATATTTCTAAGCCCACTTATATCCGAGAGCAGTTTTGGGACATGGTAAAGATGGTATTAATGAAATTTAAGGGAAATGAAAATATTATTATGTAGGGAATTATAATGAAAGGGTTGGGGTAAAGAGGTCTGTTCATGAAAGGATATTAGGAAAGTTTGGCGATTAAAGTATAAATGAGGATGGTGAAGACCTCCTCACCGTATGCGTGAAAAAGAATCTTGTTGTGACGAACACTATCTCTCGCCATTAGATGATTCACATGTATACACGGAAAAAAGGGGATGATAGAAGCATGATAGATTTAACAATTGTGGATGAAAGAATTAGGAGCGCAGTGGTAGATACAAGAGTTTACCGGGGGGTCCAACGTAGGGACGGATGATTACTTGGTATTATTCCGAATTAATGGTCTATTCAGGCGTTGGCAGCATCGCACATCTGTATCTACCACTGCATTACAGCATATAAGAATAGAGAGGTTACAAGATGAGGGTGTGAAAGAGAAGTGTAAGTGTTGACTGAGGGAAAATATAAGTGGTTTCAATTAATAAAGTATGAATGATTTAGACTTGAAGACTTTATGAAATAATGTTAAGAAAGTTTGAAGCGGGTACCAGAAGACTGGTGCAAAACCGTTATGGTCCCAATATATAAGGGAAGGCACAGCAGTACTGTAAAAAACTACCGTGGTATCCGCTTACTTAGCATTTTTTTAGTTTTATATCACTCTTATAGACAGAAGTCATAAAGCTACATTATTTACAAAATGTGTACAATGACACCTTAAGAGAGTTTACATACACCATTAGTCACAAATAAAATTTTAGTGATAATATAATAACACTTAAAGCTGTATAAGCAAGGGACAGCATGCAAAAAACAGCTTTTATACAACTTTAATGATAAAATCAGATTCAAGTGTTTCTTCTGAATATCAATCTTGAAATCTGGTAACATTTATTGCTTTGCAGACTTACTGGCTCAACCAGTGTGCTATCAGTACCAGCACAGATGCTCTATACACAGTCCATTCTATTTCCTAGAAAACCGCTAAAACGAATCCCTTTGTCATGTATACTTCAGTTTCAAGGCACTCTCCTTGTTGCCTCAGCTAATGTCGGAATCCTCGGTGTTGACATATTGAGTGACATGCAGTTTCGTGGTCAGTTGGAAGAGAAAGCCAAATTGGCCTTTAAAAAGCTTGGCGTGTCAGCCGAGTGGGATAATATTTCATGCCGGCGCACCACCTGCAACTTTACGAGGCCAACTTCGGCCCCACATGGAATAATCTTCCCATATCTGGGCTGGAGCTCCCCAATGCCACCTCCTTCCACTTGACCACATCCAGCGCAGAGCGGCTCGAATCGTCAACGACCGAGTCCTTTCCGATCGGCTCGATTCACAGGCGTGGCACTGCGAAGACATGTTGCATCTATTTGCATTTTCTTTCGCTTCTGCCACGGGGAATCGTCAACGTCCGAATTCTTTCTGATCGGGTCGATGCACTGTCACTGCTTAGGGATGTTGCATCCCTTTGCATTTTCTATCGAATTTACCACAGTGAGTGCTCTGAGGAATTCTTCGGATTAATTCCAGCCGCCAAATTTCACGAACGCACATCGCATCAAAATTCACAATACCATCCTCACTATCTGGATGCTTGGCGGTTCACGACCGTACGTTTTACTAGGAATTTTCTTCCTCATACAACTTCTCTGTGGAATTGTTTACCACAGGCGATTTTTCCAGACCGATACGACTTAGGGACATTCAGGACAAGAGCTTATACCTTTCTAAAAGGCCGACAACGCATCTGCAAGTCCCCTGGTGTTGTGGTTGTTCATGGGCGACGTTAGTCATAATCAGGTGAGCCGCATGCTCGTGTGCCCCCTCTTCTATAAAAAATCAAATAACTAGATGCTTGGTAAGTTCATTTCTAAGTGTCAGTCTCAGTGTAAAGTTTTTTTATAGGATAGGGTTACAAACGAGCACACAGTCCACCTGATGGTAAGTGGTTGCTGTAGCCCATAGACATCTACATCTATCTTCGATTACGAATCAAAATGCAGATGCGCTGTCACCCATGAGGACTAAAATGGAATGCGTCGTTTCCAGTAAAAAGGGGTCTCCGGTTCTCTACCCTCAACATACGAAACACAGCAGCGTTGAGCTGCTATTTTACGCTGGTATTCTGTGAGAGCGTGGTCCTTCCCCGGTCAAGCCGACTGATTCGTGCTACAACTATATCAGTAATATAGTTGCAGCATGGCTCTACCACGTACAAATATATATGAACCATAGTAGTTAAAGTAGCTAGACAGCAGTTAGTCTAAGTTAGACCATTATTCATCAACATGGCGATATCAAATCAAGAAGAAAAAGAACGAAGTATAGGGACCAAAAAACAGACGTACAAACGAAAAGATAAAATATATTTTAGAATCCGCTGCGGTCGAATACTACAAAAATTGATTAAAACTTATAATTAATAAACGTACAGCTAAACAGATATAAATCTAAATAATGAATTAACAAATTATTTCAAATATTCAAAAGTAGGTTATTTTAGTAAAAGGATTGTTAAAACAGAAACCTCATTTCGTAGTTACTTAATCCTTAACCGCAGGATTAAATAGCTTTTAACACTAAACGCTATTTAATCGTGCGGTTTACAAAATACAATTCTTGTTTTAATATTTTAGTAGTATAGCGGATAGGGACGCTCCACACAGATGTTTATAGACTGAAATGGCGATTTAATGGAGAATAGTCAAACTAAGAATATCGTTAACCGGCGACATGCTCGCCGTTATTAGTTTCCCAGATTTATTTAGAATTTAACTTTACTTTTCTTCAAATAACAAGAGTAGTCTACGTCCAGCTGTAGAATATAACGGGCTAATTAGGAGAAAAATATTAACCCAGGTCGGTAGTAACGGAATAATTATTTGTTGAATATGCTCTATATAGAGACTTTGTTTTGTCGTTGAGAGTTTAATCAACGGAAATAAAGCATGTCACATGGCAAAGTTGTTTTGGATTTATGATCCAAATTCAGAAGCTTAGCGTGCAAAATTTTTGTGTACTATAGTTTATGCATTAAAATTTAGCAACACATTTTTATAACAACTAATAATGGGTGACTTTTCCAGATTTTAAACTTTAAAAAATAATTAAAAACTACAGATGTTCTTGTAGTAATTTGAAATATATTACAAGAAAGCTTATAAATGGGGAATTCATTTGTGAAAAATTACTTCATCAACATGTTTTCTTCCTCGTCGTACACACTCTTCAAATTGTACGCGTGTATTCTCTATCACATGCTTCAATAAATCGCTAGGGATAGAGTTTATCTCTTCAGTTATTTTAGCATTCATACCTTCTTGATCGGCAAGCGAGTCAGTAAAAACTCTGTTTTTTAAGATAGCCCCATAAAAAGAAATCAGATGGGGTAAGGTTGGGCGATCTGGGAAGCCAGGGTATGTCTCCAAATCGGCTGATGAGTTTTCCAGCAAAAAGTGCCCTGATTGCGTTCATTGAGGCTCTTTCTTTTCTTTTTTGCGTAGTGGCCCTATCTTGTTGAAACCATACTTCTGTGCTTTCTCACACTCCGTCTTAGTTTCGGCATGAAAAAGGAGTTTATCGCATTAACAGTAGTGGCACGACGGTCTTCAAAGAAGTATGGGTCGATAATTACTTTTGCAGACATTGCACACTATACAGTTAATTTAGGACTATGTGACATCTTTTCATGCTTTTAGGGTGATCATTTCTATGCTCTTTCTGTTTTCATACTAATTGTATACAATATTTAAAAAAAAAGTTCCACCGGGTTTCTTGCTGGTTCCCCGGGACAAAGGTTTTTTCGGAACCAGTAGTAATAGTCATGTAATCACATGTAATCTATAATATGTTAAAATGATTATATTGTATTCTATTCTGATATACTATACCTTCTTTAACATTTGTCTGAGATGTTGAAGGCTGGTCATGTGGATGCAGACTGGGCAGTGTGAATAGTAAAAATTAAAATATTAATTTAGTGGCGGAATATAGTGAGAGATGAATATTGTTTCATCACCATAATTCTGAAATCTTATCCAACCCACCTGCCAAGTGTGGCCTATGAGACAATCTGTGGGGAAGCCTATATTGAAGGCTCCGTGGCGCAGTGACTTAGCAATCAGTTGTTGCGCTGGGGGCCGCGGGTTCGAATCCCGCATGGAACAAGTATTTGTATGGCCCAAATAATTGTTCCGGGTCTGGATGTTTGTCCTTGTGCAATTTATGTTTGTAAACTGCCTCCACGACACAGGAGAAAATCCTAGTGTGGGGGTAACATTAAAAAAAAAATATTCAGCTATGGTTTTTTTATAAAGACATAGATTTTTATTCAAACACTTAAATCTACACACATGACACATTACAATTAAAGAAAAAATTATTATACTGGATCGAGACAGTGAGAGATCTGATTCGATAAAAAGGTAATACACTTAAATAGCTACGTAAAATAGTAGTTAGTACAATACTGCCCTTAAGCTAAGTTTTGAATTTTTTTTTTAATTATTTCATTGCACATCAAATGATGTTATTTCTTTTAAAAGTAACATTTTCATATTTTTGTTAGAACATGATGAGCAGTATGCATTAAATAAAATGTAGCGTAACAAACATGTTTTATTTGTAAAACTTTATCAGTGGGATAAAAATCACATATTGGCCTTTTTTTTACCATAACAATTCTTAAAAATAGAAAACTTCTCTAAAAATATACTTCTTAGCAAAACTTAAAGACTTAATTATAGAGATCAAAAATCGCATATATATATGTCGGAGATTTCAACTCACTTGTGATGTCGGAAATACATCAGGATAGCGTTTATTATTAAAATAATAAAAGTGTGAGAGCGGATGTTCAACTTGCTCTCTTGCTTACGCAGTTTAATCATTATCAGTAATAAGACAACATAACGCACTATACATTCAGTATAGTGAAATAACAGTTCGACCACACCGTAACACGTCTCCGCCACAATCACACACCAGTGTTACGTGAGGTACGTAATTACATGATAATACCAAAATGAATTTTAAATGTAAATATAATAATTTTGCACGTCCAAATGCTACTTATTCCTTCTTGCTTGAAATTCAAGTCGTTCGTTCTAAACCGACAATTTCAAATGCAGCGCCCTTCGTAGAAGTCACCCCAATAAAATTTAATGCCATTTAAAGGAAACAGCTAGTAGTCCATACAACTTACTTCAATAAATATAGATTTGACGATTAGTGCTTTAGAGCTGCCTTAGTTAGATTTTAATAATGTCATATATGTATTTTAACAGTATTTACATGGTATCAACATATATAGTATCCGTGTAGTGGCGGTTAAGAATATCCACTATCTCATATCTTCCCGTGGGTGTCGTAAAAAGCGACAAAGGGAAACAGGCAGGAGATGGGCAGCAGCATCGTCCTGATAACAGCAAAAATACAATAAAAAACTGCGGTAGCAAACCCGCTCGCCAAGCGTGGCAACTATGGCAAATACCCCTCAAATGGATAAAGTAACTAAGAGACGGCCCCCAGTCCCCGGCGGCCCCGCTATTCCTGTCTACGGTGGCGACCATGGTAACGGCGGGGCAGGGGGTGCTAAGAATCTCCGGTGGAGGTTCGGTTGCCACCTACGACGACTCAACCTGGCAACATACAACGCACGCACCCTGAGGACTGACGAGAAGATTGTGGAGCTGGAAGAAGAGATAGATAAGTTACGCTGGCATATTATAGGATTATCCGAAGTCCGAAGAGAGGGGAAGGAAACGGTAATCCTCGAATCCGGCAACTTGCTCTATTACCGGGTACTTAACAACGTTGTCAAGATGTTGAGTGTGTCGACGAGGGTTGCGTACCTTATACTCAGAATCACCAATTACACCAAGTATATTCGCTGAAGGTAATACAGGTTTACGCACCAACCTCAGTACACCCCGATGAAGGGGTGGAGGAAATGTGTGAGGATATCTCTAGAGCCATGCATTCCTCCAAAACCCAATATACGGTGTTAATGGGAGACTTCAATGCAAAACTAGACACAAAAGAGAATGGTGAGCTGAAAGTAGGGAAATTTGGAATAGGGCAAAGGAACCCAAGGGGCCAGCAGCTGAACGACTTCATGGAGAAAGAGGAACTCTTTATGATGAACTCTTTCTTCCAGAAGCGTCCCCACAGGTAGTGGACCCTGACGATTCGACAAAAAATGAGATTGACTTCATTATGACGACCAGACGACAACTGTTCAGTGATGTCTCAGTGATCGCGAGGGTGAAAACCGGCAGCGATCGCCGAATGGTAAGAGCACACTGAATCTAAACGTTATGTTGGAGACGTCTTGTCTAATGAAGTCAACGCTCCGTCCCCCTCGTGCTCTAATCCAAAGTCCCGAAACCTTTCAGTTTGAGATACAAAACCGTTTTCAGTGCCTAGAAGACTGCAACGAAGTGGACGATATGAATGACAAGCTCGTGGAAACTGTCCATGCGGTCGGAGCTAAGTTCTGCAAGACCCGCCGCAGAAGAACACAAAAACTCTCCGATCACACTCTTAATCTCATGGCTGTTAAACGGGAGATGAAGCTAACATTCTTCAACAAATTTTACATTATACAGGCAACTGAACAGACTGATCTCCAAATGCTTGCGGCGGGACTTACGCAACTTCAATACAGCTCGTATTGAAGCGATCGAGCGGAACCAAGGCTCCAAAGTCTTTGCCAGAGATCTGTCTGCCAGAAAGTGCCAACTGTCAAAGCTGAAGACAGGATGTGGCAGAATCGTTTCCGGGGCACCTGAGATTTTGAGTGAGATTGAGAGGTTCTATGGGCAGATGTACACGTCATCGTTGGAGCCATACGCGAGTGTGAGTAACGATCTAAGAGCGAGTCTTATCCGACATTATTCCGATGATATCCCGGACGTCAGTCTGAGCGAGATTAGAAAGGCTCCTTAAAAACAGCAAGGCCCCAGGCGAGGATGGAATCACAGCGGAGCTTCTGAAAGCGGGTGGAAATCCGATACTTGAAGTCCTTCAGAAGCTCTTTAATTCCGTCCTCCATGCTGTCATTACACCGGAGGTGGCGAGCAGAAGTGCGGTGGTCTTGTTTTACAAGAAAGGCGACAACGCTCTCTTGAAGAACTACAGACCGATTTCCCTTCTGAGCCGCGTCTACGTGCTGTTTTCGAGAGTCATTACGAATCGTCTCGCGAAGTAACTAGTTTCCGAAAAGGCTTTAGCACCATAGACCACATACATACCCTTCGGCAAATTGGACAGAAGTCAGAGGAGTACAATTTGCCACTATGTCTGGCGTATGTGGATTATGTGAAAGCCTTTGATTCCGTCCAAATTTGGGCAGTGCTACAGTCCCTTCAGCGGTGCCAAGTGGACTGTCGGTATATAGAAGTGCTAAAGTGCTTGTACAGTAGGGCTACGATGGCTATCCGAGTACAGAACCAGAGTACGAAACCTATCCACATGCAGAGAGGTGTAAGACAGGGTGATGTTATATCCCCGAAACTCTTCACTGCTGCATTGGATGACGTTTTCAAGCTTCTGGACTGGAAAAGATACGGTATCAACATCAATGGCGAGTACATCATTCACCTTCGATTTGCCGACGATATAGTCTCTATGGCAGAATCGCTGGAGGACCTAAGCACTATGCTCAATTACCTCAATAGTGCTTCCCAACGGATAGGTCTTAAGATGAACATGGACAAAACAAAGATCATGTTTAATGTCCATGTCACACCTATGTGTGACAGGTAGTTGTTGGGAGCACTAAGCTCGAAGTTGTTGACGAGTGTGTTTACCTGGGACAAATAGTCCGACTAGGTAAGTCCAACTTCGACCGAGAGGTCAATCGACGGATTCAACTCGGTTGGGCAGCGTTCGGAAAATTACGGCACAGTCAGGTATACATCAAAACTTGAAAACGAGACTGTTCAACCAGTGCGTGTTGCCAGTGATGACATACGGAACTGAGACGTGGTCCTTCACTGCTGGCCGGATGAGGAAGCTCAAGGTCGCTCAGCGAGCTATGGAGAGGGCTATGTTTGGAGTTTCTCTGCGTGATTAACTCAGAAATGAGGATATCCGCAGTAGAATCAGAGTGACCGACATAGCCCAACGGATTAGTAAGTTGAAGTGGCAATGGGCCGGCCAGATAGCTCGAAGAAGCGACAACCGATGGGGAAGAAAGGTTCTCGAGTGGCAGCCTCGTACCGGCAGGCGAAGTTTTGGGCGTCCCCCCACTAGATGGAGTGACGACCTGGTAAGATATGCAGGAAGTCGATGGATGCAGGTGGCTCAGGTCCGTGCTTTGTGGCATTCCTTGGGGGAGGCCTATGTTCAGCAGTGGACTTGTGAAGGGCTGTAATGATGATGATGATGAGTATTATCATACATATTTACTGTATAGGAAAAGCGAAAATAAAATACTTGAAGTTAGTTTCAGATGTTCATTAGCTACAATGGCACCGTCATTTAGCATCAAGTGGACTTTTAGTTTTCTACCGACTTCAAAAAGGAGGAGGTACTCAATTTGATTGTATGTTTTATTTTATGTGTTATCTCTTAACTTTTTTTAGGCGAACCTATCTTAATGATTCTTTTTTATTTGAAAGCTGGTGTTTCTAATGTGGTCTCATTTAAATTTGATCAAGGTCTGACCAAGAGTTAATCCTCAATCATTTATATTGAAGTCGGTTATACAAAATTTTTAATTTTACCACTTGTTTTGTTACTCCAATGTGACTTTGGTGCTACTTTAGTCAAAGAAAAATATTTTAATATTATTTGAAACAGAAAATTAATGAAGTGTCATCAGCAAATAATACTATATTATCACCTCCAATGTAAGCTAAGTCGTTAATATATACAAGAAACAGAAAGGGGCCGACAATTAAGCCTTGAGGTACGTCCATTTCTACTATTGACCGGGAAGAGATCATACTATTAATGACAACTTTTTCCGTTCTGTTACTTTAGTAAAGGCCGGCAACGCATCTGCGATTCCCCTTGTGTTGCAGTTGTTCATGGGTGGCGGTAGTCACTTACCATCAGGTGAGCTGCATGCTCGTTTGCCCCCTCTCCTATAAAAAAAATGAAACAAATAGTTTAAGAGCATTACTTTTTACACCGTAGTGATGTAGTTTCCTGATTAATCTTTCATGGTGAACACAATCGAAGGATTTAGATAGGTCACATAATATACACAAAGCATCCTGTGAATTCTCTCATACATTAAAAATATATTTAATTAGCTCAACACCAGCATCAGTCGTTGAGCGACCCCTTGTGAAACCGAATTGAGTTTTATGACGTAAATTATTTATACTAAAAAAATTTAACAATTGATCAAGAATATTTTTTTTGAAAATTTTACTTTTTTTATAGGATGGGGTGACAAACGTGAACACAGTCCACTTGAAGATAAGTGGTTGCTGTGGCCCATAGACATCTACATCTCTCTTCGTTTGCGAATCCAAATGCAGATGCGTTGTAACCTGTGAGGACTAAGATGGAATGCCTCTTTTCCAGTAAAAAGGGTCTCCAGTTCTCTACACTCACCATACGAAACACAGCAATTTTAAAGCTTCTATTTTACGCTAATATTCTGTAAGAGCGTGGTTCTTCCCTGGTCGAGCCGACCAATTCATGCTTCAACTATACTACTAATATAGCTGCAGTATGGCCTTACCACGTAAAGCGTTGGCAGTAAAAAATTGGTTTTAAATTGGCGTGTAATGTACTACCAGACACTTCATTGCAGTCTTCTAGGCACTGAAAACAGTTTGTAACTGGAGCTGAAAGGTTTCGGGACTTTGGAACAGAGCACGAGGGGGACGGAGCGTTGACTTCATGAGACGAAACCTCTCCAACTTAACGTTTAGGTTCAGTGTGCCTCTAACCATTCGGTGATCGCTACCAGTTTTCACCCTCGTGATCACGGAGACATCACTGAACAGTTGTCGTCTGGTCGTCATAATGAAGTCAATCTCATTTTTTGTGGAACCGTCGGGGCTCGATCAGGTCCACTTTCTGTGGGGCCGCTTCTGGAAGAAAGAGTTCATCATAAAGAGTTCCTCTTTCTTCATGAAGTCGGCCAGCTGCTGGCCCCTTGGGTTCCGTTGCCCTTTTCCAAATTTCCCTACATTCAGCTCATCAATTGATTAGCATCGTTAAGAAATATGACAATAAAGAAGCCAATCGCTTTTAAGCAAAGAGCCTTCAACAAGCCTCCTCTAAGTTCTTAAGCTGATTAGATTTCGGACAAATTATCACACTTCTAATCATGTTCGCAATTTATAATTATTTCTCAGATACAATGTTTTCTTTCATTATAGAACACGTCACGTTATTATATAATGATCTCTTTGAAAGGGATGTTTTTCTTCCTAGGAGTCTATATATTTGGGGGTGTCACCATTATTTAGTCCTCCTCTTCCTCCTTCTTAAGTCATTACTGGCAACACACACAACTGACGAAAGTAGTACAGTTTCATATCAAATGTACTGTTAGTTTGCTTATTATTCCAATAATTAAAATAATAAAAATTTGGATCAATATTTAATCACTAAAATTAATTTTGTAAATATTTAATGAAATTATATTAAAATAATAAACCTCTAAATAAAATTAATATAATAAAATAACTACCATGTAGAAATTATAGAATTTCTTTCCGTATTTTCACTAACGTGACTTGCGCTATTTGATGGAAGTGGACTTATATAGCCACTTAAAAGGAAGTACTTTCCATTCCAGTAATACTCTCTGCGGTCAAGATAAGATCCAATAAATTGTGACTTAAACGTTCGGCAAATTTATTGTGGTCGTTGTAGAGACAAAGTGCTCGACGGTGAAGATTGACTTGTTCAATATGTTATTAGTGGAGTCCTTCCAATTAAATACTGCAATTTGTGAATATATTAACTTAAATTTGTTCTGAGGAATCGATTAAATGCATTTATATTTTCATAATTTTTTTTTTTATATATTACAGCCTACCTGATGGTAAGTGCCTACTGCAGCACCGGCTCTTGCAACCAACTTCAAACAGCTCTAAGCTCTAAACTCTTCAGAAAAGTTCCAGTAAAAGGAGTCTCCGGTTTTCTTCGCCTATCATACAAAACATAGCAGCATAAAGCTGCTATTTTTGTCTGGAATTCTGTGAGAGCGTAGCTACCCAGATCGAGCCGACCCAATAGTGCTAGAACTATAATATAGCTCTACCACGTATAAAACGTATAAAATCTTTTGTCTTAATAAGTACCTCTTGTCTACTAGGTACAAATTTACTTACCAATGAAATAAAACCCCTTTTAAATTTGCAAAATCCAAATTTCTTTGACAGTGGGCTTAAGCGTTATCAATGTATCGTTATCAGATTTGCTCACCCCGTCCCGAGTGTCTAGTATAAAATGGTGAGTACATATTTCTCCGTCATTTAGTCGTAGTAGCTCAGATGGTTAGCGGTCGCTGTTAATTTCACAGTATGCGAGCAACCTGGGTTCGAACATAAAATTGTTAATTTGAATTTAATTGCTGATTTACCACTTGCTCCGCGGTGAAGTAAAACATCGTGATGAAATTTGCGTATCTGAAAAATAAGATTAAAAACATTTCGAAGACATGTAAAGTTCGCCAATAAATCTCTGAGCAAAGCGACGGACACTTCCTGGCCCTAAAACCCTCTCAGAAATGAGAGGAGGCATATGCCCAGTAGTGGAACGTATATAGACCGTAACTTTAACGTTTATTCATTTCTAATTACATGCAGCTTTTGACTCTTTTTAGTAACCTTTTTTCCAAATTAAAGTGCTAGTGAAATCTTTCTGGCATAGCTCATAGTTGCCTCTTACGACACCCACATGACAAAAGCTGGTGAAAAGGTGGTGGGTTGCCTCTTATGCAACTCATTTAATGGCATTGAAATTAAAATATACATTATTTTCTTCAATATAAATAATCATAGAATACTATAATACCTAAACAATAATACTTGTAGAAAGTCATACGTATGTTTAATTTACCACTGATTCGAAAAATACCTCTGTCCTGTTAAATACCAGCGAAAAACATACCGGAACTTTTTATATATGATAGCAAGTGGATACTGTGCTCACCACTATCATCATTATCAAAGGCTGACCAATGATCACACAGTCCAGCTGATAGCAGTTGGATACTGTGGCACACCACTATCATCATTAGTATTACAGCCAATTAAGAGTCCATTACTGAACATAAGCTTTCCCATTCTTTTTACTATTATAAGCCAGCGTTTGACTACTATCCCACTTGAAGGTAAATGATGACGCAGCCGAATTTGGTGAAAAACGAGGAATTTTTTTGGAACGAAGTACGAATTTGGCGGATTGGGGCTAGACGAAAAAAAGTGTAAGATATTTCCGTCACGACCCCTTTTCTATAGTGCAAGCGAGATGAAATAATATCCATCTCCCTCGCACATTTTTTTAACTTGTCATGAAAAGAAATGTTCTAAATGACGCTTTGTCTTAATAGACTCTAGTAATTTATTAACAATACTACAATATACAAAGGTAAAGTAACAGGCTGTGTAAGTACCTATGCCGGGCCCCAATGCGTGTTAGCCAACTTCAAATGTCTTCAATTTTTTTTATTATTCCTCAGATATATGCAGGTTTTCTCACAATGATTTACTACACCGCCGAGCACGTGCTAAATCAGCACTTAAAATTTCAATTAAAAATTTCATTGGGGATCAAACCCAGGCGAAATTTACAGCGAGCGCTTAGACCCAGAGCTACTATTAGTCACAAATAGATACGATTTAATATATATAATAAAAACTCTTACGTAAATGAAGCTTGAACACTTGATAGCTCGTGATGCCTATCTATTGCTAGACAAAGCTACAGCACCACACCGTGCAATGTAATTGAAGATGCGTAACCGCGACAATATTCTCAGTGATGCGCAAATATAACAGGCAGTATTTCACTTATATAATTGTCACCTCTGCAGTCTTTTAATCTTTGCACTTTTATAAGTAATACAGAACGTAGTCGCTAGACGGTGTTGACGTTGGCTAAAATCTCTGCGATCGCCGTTTCGTCAAGGTCATTCAGGCTAGTTAAAGCCTCAATAATACTATCCACGACTTCGCTCCCCGAGATCACCTTTATTATAATTGAAACAGCTTTTCGAACCCAAAAGTAAAAAATCTATCTAGGTACTTCAGATTACATTCAAGATGTTTCAGAGCAATAAAATTTAAAAAAAATCTATAATGCTAAACATTTTAAAAACGGGGCCGATTAGTAAATACCACTTTTATGTGTAATATTTTATTTACTTCTAATATTATTATGTAGGTATCAAAACAACATTAAACCAAAAAACTGACGTTATGTTTTAAAATTTTAACAAGTTTCCATCGAAAAATTTATGCAAAACAAACGTGTTCCAAATACAGCATTACTTTATAAATTAATTGAATATTTGTATAATTTTTTTAAACAATTATATTACAAAATGTGGCTCTTTTATCTTAAAATAAAATTGTTTACCTTTGAATTTTAAATTCAAAGCAACCACATACCATAATATGGTGCTTTTGACTATAAAATATGAATCAAACTTACATGGTTTTTTTGACATATGGTAGTTAGGTACCAAGAAAATATGCACGTTGCATTCATGCTGGCAGCTCGACAACAACTGAAAATATGGCGGTTTTGACTTGATGTTAGTCGCAGAAGCTCAAAATTTAAAATGTTTCGTACCTTTTTGTTGTTTTAAGGTCGAAATTAATGGGTGTCTTCAATTCCGGCTTTAATGATAGATAATAAAACGATTTATACAATAAAACGATTTTGTTCTTCTTTTATTTATGGTAGTTTTGAATTTAAGCAGCGATATATAGTACTTGATTATTACAATAATCACAGATTGTTATTATATTATTTTAAAAGCACAGAATAAATAATGGTGCTACGTACTAAAAGTAAGTAGGATGTTTATATTTAAGTATATTTATACCTAAATACGTCTTGGACTTTATGGAGTGACCTTAATGATGATATGATGATCATATGAACATTTTTGGATTTTGGATTTTCAAAAACTTTTTGTTAATTGAAGTTTGAGATAAAATTTTTTAGAAAATTGGAAGTATAATAATAAGGTTATTAGTGTTAGCAATTATTTATAAATAACATATATTGAATGACCCTAATATAATTGTCATTTGAAACATATATCTTACTTTAGTAAATATAAATTGGATTTCCGCTTTTGTATCTCTGATCCATAGGTCATCACTGGCAACACGCACTGGTGGAACAATCTTGCTTTAAGATTTTGAGGTATGCCTGACGGAAGATGTGTGGAAATTTCCCAAACGCTGCCCAGGCGAGTTAAATTCGTCGATTGACCACTCGGTCGAAGTTGAACTTACCTAGTTGGACTACTTGTCCCAGGTAAACATAGTCGTCAACAACTTCGAGCTTAGTGCTCCAAACAACTTCCGGCATAGGTGTGAAATAGACGTTAAACATGATCTTTGTTTTGTTCATGTTCATCTTAAGACGCCTGAGCTACCGCGCCTTCACCTCTTGATTATTAAATAAAATATATTTATTTTTATTAGCTAATTCTATTCAAAATGTTTCCATAGCGCAGCGCAAATATTCAAATTTATTCAATCAATCATTACATCCTATCCGGTCTAATTGTACACGCCCCTAGCAGCCCCAACAAAGTAGACTGGACTAGGGCCCATCAGTAGTCCTATCGACGGGCAGCAGAGGACGGGGCCCAACGGCCTATGGACAATTGACCTGCACAATATAGATAAGGCTAGGTAAATAAATAGTACGTACCTGGTTCCGAAGCTAGGACCGCCCCAAGGATCGGTCAGGCCGTTGGTGTAGGCGCGTGTAAGTGGTGTATAGTAGTGTGTATACTGTTTGACCTGATTCAACCGTTAGATCCAGCGTTGCTTCTCTCCAATGGTTCACTATATGTTCACTTTATCCGACCTCAAGTCTGACGTCACTTCGCTATTTCAGTTTATCAACTTTATTGTACACTATTTCAATCCATCAACTTTATTGTAAATTTATTTCACTTTAAACTCAACTAAATCCCCGTTAATCGTAATCAAAAACGTAACACACGGCACGACTAATGAACGGTGGATCAAAGGTCACTTCCGTTTCACGTAACAACAAGATTACAACCACGAACAAGAACGCGATCTCTTCTCGAGTCACAAAGTTCAGCGTTAAAACCGACAAACTAAATTCCTTCGTACGATATTAAATACTACGCCCGCATTAAGATTCAAAGTCAGCCTAGCTGGCACGCAAAAAAAAAACTACATAGACAAGACACAAAAGGCACTTAACGCGGCAGTACAATTAAACATTAACTTCCAAACAACTGATCGACCCGGCGTCTATTTTTCTAGACTCCACAAACTCCTCGTCGTTGCATAAATTTGCTTAAAAACCGACACTAATTAGAGGTTATACGGGACGACCTCACGCCTCGCTAGTGACTGCACTTAGACAAACTAATCCGAGGCGGTCTTCACGAAACCACAAATTCAATAGCGAATTAAACGCGCACAAATCCTTAAAATCTAGACCAAAACAATAAAAAACTGGACGCGCGAAATATATGCAGTGGTCACCAAAATACGCTAATCGACCGCACCGCTGCTCTCAAGCCACTGTAACGCACTGCATTCAATCACTTCCGACCCGCCCCACGCGCCATACCCACTCCGCTCGCCCGAACGTCAAACCGGTACGAATGCACCGAGCCGAGCGCCCTCTGGCGTCAAATCTTGAAACTAGCGTTTTGCGCGAACACAAATATTGAACATAGGCATAGATTGCTTCTTAAGAAGAATGTTTGCCGTAGTTGGTACGCTTAGCAGGCGGGTTGGCAATCGCAATGTTGTATTAATTTGCGTTTTAATCGAATACATGCAACCTATCTCCTGTTTCAATGTCCTCTGTCGCCTCTCACGAGATCTCTTACGAGATTCCCCTACGTCACGGCTACACGGATATTTTTTAATTATTCTTATGTTGAATTAAAAATAAAAAATGGAAATGGCGTCGCGTGCAGCATTATGCCCGATGTCACGCGAGATGTTTCAGGGAGGCACTATTGACGTCATTGAGCATATTGCTTCCTAGTGGTCCTACAGTGATTCTGCTATAAGCACTATATCGTCGGCAAATCGAAGTTGAGTGATGTGCTAACCATTAATGTTACCATTGTGAATTCCGTATCCTTTTCAGTCCAGTAGTTTGAAAACGTCTTGCAATGCAGCGGTGAAGAGTTTCAGGAATATAACGTCACCCTGTCTTACACCTTTCGACAGTTGGATAGGTTTCGTGCTCTGGTTCTGGACTCGGATAGCCATCGTAGCCCTACTGTACAAACACTTCAGTAGTTCAATATACCGACAGTCAACTTGAGCTAAGTTATGCATTTTTTAAATGCTAAATGATGCGTGGCCTTGGTATATGCAGTCCGAGAATGCAGCAATGCAGGACGGTGAAAAAAAAAGAATGCAGACTACCTGATAAATGGATGCTGCAGCTTATAACCAAAATAGAAATGATGGGGGGTGCCCAGATTTAATGGAAAATGCTAATATGGAATGCCTGAAAAAAGTGTCTAGATTCGATACAAATTTTATTAGGCGGTAGAATTATTTTATACCTATGTGTCCGTCTAGGCAGTTATCACCCTCTTAATTTTTTTCTGCTGCAAAATAGTAATAGTCACGTGTTTTTCGGTATGCAAGTTATTGAGAGCCAATATAATTACATGCTGTGAAGTGTTTCATCGTATTTTTTTGGAGGTGACAACGCAACTGTAGCCTTTTTGTTTGAAATGGGCTGCAGTTGTCCATAAACTCACTATCAAATGGCTGTAAGTTCGTTTGTATGTTCAGTTATTCAGTTTTATAAACAAATCAGCATCACACTCTTGTTTAACACTATTATTCTGGAAGAGCATGTTCGTGCCCCATCTGGACAAAACCATTCGTGCTACAGCCATAAGTCGCTGCAGTTTGCTTCTACTACGTAACAGATGAATATCCTTATAATAATTCAAAACTATAGCTGCCTTTAACTTACGATATTTGTAGAAATTCAGCTTTTTGTGTTGAATTAAAGGGGAATTTTAAGATGTTCAGAATTTTAATACAAATGATTGGAGAAAAATAATCAATAAAATAAAATAAATATTTTTCATTAAATTGAGGGCAATAATCATTACTATATTTATATTCAACACAATTGTTAGTCGGCAAATCATAAATACATTAAAACTAGTATAAACCAGAGCTTTACTATTATCCTACTATAGCACGAATGGGTCGACTGGACCGGGGAGGACCACGCTCTCACAGAATACCAGAGCAAAATAACAGTTCAATGCTGCTGTGTTTCGTATGTTGAGTGTAAAGAACCGGAGAACCTTTTTACTGGAAACGAAGCATTACATGTCTTCATAGGTGACAACGCATCTGCATTTTAATTCCTAATTGAGGATACATGTAGATTTCTATGTGCCACAACAAACACCGCCAGAATGAATGTGTGCTTGTATATCACCCCTACTCTTAAAAAAAACACCAAACCAACATTCAACCATTACAAACTAAAATATATAACTTTTAAAAGCTTTCCAATATCCTATCACCTGTCGACTTAGACATTGACATACCGATTATGAGGAACGACGAACCCGTGTATTATCATGACAAAAAGTCATCGGTATTAAATTAATTGTAATACTTTGGTTTTTACTTTAAGTAATTGTATGATATGATGTGTTAGTGTTAGCAATTTTCGGTAAGCATAATAAAGAGAAAAAAAATTGTGAGAGAATCTAGTTCATCCAATGAGTGGAAAGTAATTTATTCAAGTGGCAATGTATATGCTATTACATCAAAGTCCCTTAAATTAAAAAAAAATTATTTATTAAACAAAAACTGTATACAATTTTTATTGTAATACGAGTATAAATGAACTTATGGCTGATAATAACCTTTGAAAATGAGGTGGTCACTTACAAGCTGTCTCTTGAATAAGTTTTCTAAGTAATTTGTACAACCTATATTCAAAAGTCCAAATGGGTTTATTTCTTATTCTTCACAGGACATAGGTTTTCTTTTGCGATCCAGTGGTAAAAGTAAGTAAATGTCTTTCAAAGAGAATTACTTGTAATCTAGATTAAATAAAAATTTACCTATTTTATATTCCCGACGTGTCGAGTACATTACAGCACCCATGGTCACGGGGGACTGAGTTGTATGAAAATTATCAATTTTTGTTCCGATCTATGCAATATAAACTTACAGTTTGTTAAAGTATTGTGGTTATATGCGTAGGTTGGGATGTAATTTTATTAATTATGGGATCCCATGCAGATGGTAGCACCCAGCCATCTTCTATATTGAAATAAGGATGTTTTTTGATTTCAATAGCCTCGCGAATCATCCTTGGAAGGAATCTGTATTCTTTAGCGAGGATTTGTGGTCTATCAAATCTAATTTAGTGACGGGGGCGATCCTATACGTGTTCACAGACTGCAGACTGCCCGGAGCGTCGATTCTTCACATCAGCTATGTGTTCTTTAACGCGGGTTTTTATGGATCTTTTAGTTTCTCCTACATAAGAGTAACCACATTCACAATAAAGCTTGTACACTCCTGCATCTTGCAAAGGGACATTACACTTGACTGATGGTAAAAACTAACTAATTTTCTTCGGCGGCTTAAAGGATTGTTTAGTGGAAGCACGCTTCAAGATGTAGCCGATTTTGTCAGTGACACCTCTGACATATGGCAGTACAGCAGGCACTCGCTCGACTGTGGCCGGCTTCACTCGGTCACTGTGACGTAGTCGCGGGACCCGAAGCTTAATGTTGTGCAAAATTCGCTTGACGTGTTGGAGCTCGGCGGCCAGGTGTTTACTGTCACAGATCCCTCGTGCTCTCTGAAACAAAGATTTACCTATGGTAGCTAACTGTGAAGGATGGTGATGAGAATCACCGTTTAAATATCTATCTGTATGGGTCTTTTTTCTATACACAGTGCGGCTCAAGGTGTTATCAGGATTCCGAATTATTAATACATCTAGAAAAGCTGAAAAATTGTTTGCCTCTAACTCTAACGCTAACTGAAGTTTTGAACTTATAGTTAATATGGTCCAAAAATGCAGTTACTTTATCTAAAGCGCAAAGCTTCAGTGGAGCCCCCATATGTCCAAATTAGCAAGCAGACCAAGTTCTGCAGCCTATGCTGTAAAAAAAATTAGAGGTCTCACTAGTGTCGGGACAGCTAGATTAGTTTATTTCAGTTATTTCCATAGCATAATGTCTTATGGGATTTAGCTATGGGGAAATGCGGCTGATTCAGAAACTATTTTTGTTTTACAGAAGAGGGCCATTAGAGCTATTTACAATCTATAACTTAGAGATTCTCGGAGAGATAAATTTAAAGAAATAAATATATTAACTTTACTAAGTATATTTACGAAAATTTAATGTATGTTCACAAAAACAAAGGTAGTTTTAATAAAAAAAAGTAATATACATTCTGTAAGCACTAGGAACAAACACAAGCTAGTGATACCAGTTTCTCGACTCCACAGAGTCAGTAATTCATTCTTGGGGCAATGTATATGCTATTACAACAAAGCCCCGGAAAGTGTACAGGCTCTCTCTATTACCAAGTTTAAATGTTTTGTTAAGCTGAAACTGTTTAAAAAGGGTTATTATAGTATGAGTGAATACATGGTTGATGAATGAAGTGGTCGCTTCCAAGCAGTTTCTAAAATAAATTTTGTAAATAGTTCGTTATCATTTATATTGTATAATTTATTTTTAAAAAAAGTCCCGCTGGGTTTCTTGCTGGTTCTTCCCAGGACAGAAGGCTTTTTTTTGAACCAGTGGTAAAGTAAAAAATGACTTTCAATAAGAATCACACGTGTAATGTTTATTAAATAAAAAAATATTCTATTTGTATTCTACTCTATTACACAAGTTTTATAAAAGAAAGAGATCAGCTACAGCGAACGGTTAATGAGTTTGCCCAATGCAGCAAAGAATATAAGGAAGCTCTCAGTTTATTTCTGCATTGAGGTAACAGTTGAATGAGGCTAATGAGCAAATAGTACAATTTCAAACGTACATAGATAACCTAAAAGCCTCCCAGACTCAAAGCCTCTTCTCTGAGTTTGTGCAATATAATAATTCTAAAATATGCCAGCAATCAGCAACAACAGATTTGACAGGGGACGACTCTTCCACTTCAGGAAAAACAGCAAGGATTAATTGCAGTAAAACCAAATTGAACAAAGACATAAAAGTTAATAAAAATGGGAAGAAAATACAAATACGAGTACTTATAAAAAATAATATCAACATCAAAATTATGTTGTTTTATTTAAAGAAAAGCAAGCATTGGTATATGAACTTTAAAACCAATTATATTCAATTAAGGTGGATAACATTAAAAAATGAAAAAGAAACTGACGTAGAGTGCCTTAAATCAGAAATTTTAATACTTTCTAAATTGAAAGGGAAATAGTTAGCATAAGTGCCAAAATACACAATTGAAATGTGATATGGTTAAGTTACATACAGAATACACAAGAAAGAGATCAGCTACAGGGAACGGTTAATGATTTTGACCAATGCAGCAAGGAATATGAGGAGGCTCTCATAGGCCCAATTCCCCCCTCCATCAACATTGTAGAGGAATTACTCCAAAGACTACCCCAGGAGGGTACCACCACCCTTGGAAAATCCCTCGCTGAGCATCCACGACCATGTTATTCCACTCCTGAGCGTGGGTGCTCAGGTATTCTGGGGCGAGGGGGTAAAATTCCGCTCAAAAACATAACTGCTCGGGTCAAACTGAGCAACAATACCAAGGCGACCCCTGCCACGCTATACGTGAATTTCTGCAACATCAGGGGACTTCACTCGAACCTAAACGCCGTCCACTACCATCTCCAGCACTTTAATTAAACAAAAAAAGGAGAATGCCAGAGCGTGCCCCACCTTGTACAAAAAAGGTAAAAATACGAGTATGAAAAATAGTCCTTTGAAATTTGAAGTTTTTTGTGATAAGGGATAAAGGAATTCAACGATTAATATTTACATTTCCAGTCTTTTCTAAAAACATCTGCGTTTCTTTGTATGAATAAGTACATACGCACGCATAAAGTATCAAACAATACATATTACTATTAAAATATATGACGGCACCTACATACATATATAAAATATATGTAGGTGCGGTGGCGTCGATCTAGCTAGACAGAATTCTTGTAAACGACACGTGTACCGCAGACCTGCGGCATTGCACCTGCGTTGCCACCCGTCCTGCTTGTATAAAACGGACGGAGCGGCCGCCGTTAAGACAGTCTTGGCTCTGACGTGGAACGGTACGCTTGTCGTATTCCGTTACTAGTTTATCCTTAACTCGTTGGATAGTTAATTCGAGTAAACGAATTAATTATTATTCCTAACTACAAAATTAGTCTCTGTACAATACGCAATTACCCTTTTTACATATATTATAAGCCTTTGTCATACATAAATGTTACTTATCAATTTTTATTTTCAATTATTATTATAAGTCAATAATAATCATGAATAGCAATTAATAATTACTGAATGAATATACTTACTAATGAATATACTGAATTAATATATAATCATTGATTTTCTTGCATTTTGTGAAATGATACACACACGTCAATATCGTAATAACCTATGACAAATTAATATCGAAAATTTTCACATATTGACTAATCACGTATCATCCTTGGCAGGAATCGATGTGAGGCTATTGAAGTTAAAAAAAAACATCCTAATTTCAATAGAGAGGGAGGCTAGGTACAACCACCAGCTTGGGATCCTATAATTTATAAAATTAGAACTAAACCCTACTACTACCTAAATTTATAAAATTAGATTCTATAATTTATAAAATTAGAACTAAACTCTACTACTACCTAATTAGACTTCAAAACACAGTAAGTTCATTCTGCGTACATTGGACAAAAATTAATAACTAAAAAGCTGAAGGTATTCCGGGTTAATTCTGACATCGGGACGTCAGTCACCTCAGTGCCCCGTGACCATGGTCGCTGGAAAGCAACCCAAACATCGGGAATATAAAATAAGTTAATTAAACGCGATTAAATCCGTAAAAAAGTAGTTTTATTCAGTGTATAAAATGAAACAGTAGTGTTTGCATAAATATAAGAAATCAATATGCTACAAAAACTCGCTTAAGACTAACTTAATATTCTATAAAAGCTTTTACAAAAATTTACTTCGCAAATATCCGCGTTATAAAATAAAATGATGTGTCTTACCTAGTACGAAGAGCACCTCCCGCCCTCCCTCAATTGCGTGCACTATCCCCGTCACCACTTATCCCAGCACCACTACTCCGAACACCACTACACTAGGCAAGACACACCACTGACGATAATACGACACGTGTTTCGCCTCTACACGAGGCATCCTCAGGTGATATAGACTCTACGGTGGCTAACCGCTAAGTAAGCGGTTAGCCACCGTAGAGTCTAACGCGGATATTTGCGAAGTAAATTTTTGTAAAAGCTTTTATATAATGGATTTCCGCAAAGTAACGCCTGATTCTATTAATTAATATTCTATGCTTAAAAACAAATACATGAGAGCTCACACAGGAGCTCGGCCATTTCCGTTTGTACACTTAGTACATGCCTGTTTTTCTACAATCAAAATATTCTGCTGATGCGGGTATCTTGATGGGTTTCGCCACTTGTAACACCATCCTTCTTAAGTTCAAAGTTCCCGTTTACAGAAGAACTTCTGATACAAAAATTCAACAAGTATAAATGGTACTTATGAACTAAGAGACAGGTTACAATAATGAATAACAGTCTATATAATAAAATGGTCCATAGACTAACACTTTTATTCACCACAATTGCCTTTTCACTTTTACGGTTTTTAATTTCACTTTTTTAAAGCAACTGACACAAGTTTGAGGTCCGTAAGATCTATACCTTCTAGGTTTAGCTGCACCGGTGATGACATCTCGAGGGATGAGTTTATTGCAGGTAGGATAATCATAGGTAATATAGGGGATAAAATGCTTTCAATTTCCACAGCGTTCCTTGGTAGATGATTAAATTTGATTTGGGCTGCTCAGTTATCGTCCAATGTTAAGGTATATGTGCCATCAATTTTCTGCCTTTATATTTTATCATCACAAACCTCGGAGAGTAAACTCCTTGGTGAAGATAATTTGCACCCTTACAGCTTCCAAAATGACTGTAACTTTGATGAATGAGGATATATTTTCAGCATATGTCATCAGTTCTGTGATGCAATCGTTCTTAATTAGTTGGGATGTGTCATCCTCAGAGCAGAGGTAACTGTATTAATCGGCTCCCTGACAAGGATGAGCAAACAGTCTATTCTTCGACCCTTTGATTAACATGTACGGAAATTTTCTTAAAATGACAGTGGCACGGTTATGGGATAGTACAGGTAAGGGATAGACCTTATAATAAATATAAATATCCTTAGTGACGAGAGGTATTTCCAAAAGATAAGTTATACTATTTTCTTTTAAATAAGCTTTTACCATTACAGTTCGCTCTATCTTAACTAAATTTGCTAATGTAGGTGTGTATATTAAATTCGTTAATCTACCAATTTTTTCAAGTAAAAATAACAATCTTTTAGACTCTATTACAGACTGATGTAAGATTCCTAATCTACTCAAAGCTAAAGTGGTTTCTATCTCATTCAGTGTTATAAGGATAGCCTGAAAGTTATGAATCAATAGGTTGTAAGTACTTATAATCCGTATCTCGATATGATTAATCTCTTTCAACTATACTACTTAAGTTGTGTGATAATGTGATAATATCTTTATTAATTTCAATATAGAATTTGTCAGAAATTTTACTATTTCTGTGACCAACTTCATTGTGTTGTCATTACCATTTTGTTTAAGTTTTACTTCTGTTATTAATTTGTCATATCTAACTGCATCATAATTATCGAGATTTCCAGTAACTTTCTTTATTATGAACCAAGTGGGTTAAATATACCGCGTCTTGTTCTAAAAAAGGGGTTAATTATTCAAGCTTATTAATAGTTAAAATTTTAATATATTCTAATATGTATTAACATCTACAAAATATATGAAAACTTCTTATTTAAATTGTTAATATTAATCTAATTTAATTCGGAAAACCTCAGATCATTGACATTTACATTTATACTACATATATTTACACCCTCTACGAATGGTTTGAAGCTTATTACGTAGGTCACTCAATAAGTTTTGACATGCTCAAAATGTAAAAATGGAACGCACCCGTGTTATATGTTTTTAAAAGGAAATTTATTTAAAAATAGAACTCCATAAACCAATTGCATAATATTAAAAAAAGTTTTATTCATTTTCTCGCAACGCTTCCCGCGATTTTCATTTAAATCGATCGATCTTAACCGTGAACATTTGCGCGCTATGATATAATATTATGATTTTAAATTTGGTTTAACTGAACAATTAAGTTTACAACGGTTACAATCAGCATGAAGGGACTCAGCTCCATCAGGCGTTACAATTTTTAGGTGGTTTGCTGAATTCAAAAAGGGGAAAATTAATATTATAGATGACCGCAGAACCAGGGCCCCGCAAACAGCAGTAACGGCAGAAAATGTATGGACTACTGAACTGACTTCCTGCATGTCTTACCAGGTCGTCACTCCATCTAGTGCGGGTTACCCTACACTTCGCCTACCGGTACGAGGCTGCCACTCGAGAAAATTTTTTCCACATCAGTTGTCTGTTCTTCGAGCTATATGGTCGGCCCATTCCCACTTCAGCTTACAAATCCGTTTGGGCTATATCGGTTGCTCTTGTTCTACTGCGGATATCCTCATTTATAAGTTCTTCACGCAGAGAAACCCCGAGTATAGCCCTCTCAATAGCTCGCTGAGTGACCTTCGGCGTCCTCATACGGCCAACAGTGAAGTACCACATCTCAGATCCATAAGTCATGACTGGCAACACGCACTGGTTGTATAAATTCATTTTTAGGTTTTGTGGTATACCTGACGAGAACATGTATCTTAGTTTCCCAAACGCTGCCTAGCCAAGTTGAATACATCGATTGACCTCTCGGTCGAAGTTGGACTTACCTAGTCGGACTATTTGTTCCAGATAAACATACTCGTCAACAACTTCGAGCTTAGTGCTCCCAACAACTACTGGCATAAGTAAGACATGGACATGAAACAATATCTGGGTTTTGTCCATGTTTATCTTAAGGCCTATAGGTTAGGGGACTATTGGGGTCATTGGTCATAGTGCTTAGTACGATATATTCCTATAGCGATTCTGCTATAAGTAATATATCGTCGGCTAATCGAATGTGAGTGATGTACTCGCAATGAATGTTAATACTGTAGACAAAGTGGCAGATTGTACTTTTCTGTCTTCTTTACAACTTGCCGAAGGGTATGTATGTGGTTAATGGTACTAAAGTTTTTTCGGAAACTGGCTTGTTCAGGAGGCTGGAAGTCGTCGACTTTGCGTGCAAGACGAATCATAATGACTCTCTAAAATTTGTCACCCGTGAGAACTAAGATAGAATGCCTCTTTTCCAGTAAAATAGGTCTCCGGTTCTCTACACTCACCATACAAAACACAGCAGCATTAAGCTGCTATTTTACGCTGGTATTCTGTGAGAGCGTGGTCCTTCCCCGGTCGAGCCGACCCATTCGTTTTACAACTATAATATTAGTATAGCTGCAGCATAGTTCTACCACGTACAAACGTAGTTAATAAAATAAGCATGTAGTTACTTTCATAGCGTAATATCTTATGGAATCTTACTATGGGATAAGCGACTGAAATTGAAGTCATATTTGTTTGCAAAAGATAGGCATACGGATGATTTATAACTTTAATTGTAATGAGTCCCTTAGAGACAAATTTTAAGGAAATAAACATATTAACTTAACGTCGAAATATATTTATGAAAATGTAATGTATGTACATAAAAACATAAATAGCTTTCATAAGAAAAAAAATATGTTCATTTTTAAACACTAGGAACAAACATAAGCTTGTGATACCAGTTTTTATAGAATTAGTAATTAATTTATGGGTAGGCAATATTTACGCTTTTACAACAAACGGCTGGGTGTTATTCCAGACTATATTCTATCTAGAGATATTACGAATAGTATAAAATTCAGTTGAATATTGAAAATAGTTAGTTTTTTATTCCTTCAAAAAGCATTAATTTTATACAAAGATATATTTATAATGGATCTAAATTTAATAAGTTCATTGACCGCTATATACTGACCCATTTCCATATCATTGTGAAATACACACGTTTACCTGTAAAACACTGTCATGTCATTTTACAGTGTCTGGCTGGCGCCAATGGTGTTTTCGGCTGACGACGCAACGTTGATTTGACATCGCATGCAAACATTTATGTTAAGTGTTTTCCATATATGAGCATTTAATGTTAATAAGCAAAAATATTCCTTACAAACGACATTAATACAGGTCAATGCTAAAGTTACCAAATGAAATATTTCTTCATTTTATAATATGTCAAACTAAAACACTTCCAATTGGGGACAGCGCTATAATTTAGGGTATAAAATATAATGTTGGGAGGTGTTTAACCATTAGTTGCATCGTGTTTTCCACAGTCTACTAGACCTGGAAGTGTTCAGCATCATCATCACCAAAACAACAAGTATGTACGTAACACTTAGTCTTCCCAGTTAGTGTAGGAAGCGAGTCGGAATCTGAGGCTGATACATCATCATCACTCACCCCAGCATCGACCAGCAGGAAACGTAAATTAAAAGTTTTTCCAGATTCTGAGGTAAGCAAATCTTATTTAATTTTAATAGTTTGAGTTACCATTCACATGATGAAAAGTAAGATACAATTGTTAGTAAATTGGTCATGTTATGAGCATCGTATAAAAATATATTTATGCGGGGTAGGAGGGAATATAAATATTGTTCATCGCTTATCAGTATGCTTTTGTTTAAATAGTATTTTTATTATTTCCAGGATGAAGATTCTGAACCTATCCGAGCGAGGATTTTAAAAAGCTACTTATCATTCCGAACAGGTTCGGGATATATGCACCGGAGCGAGCCTTCGAAGCGAGGAGAATATTACATCAAAGTGCGCATTTTTTTTTTATAGGATAAGGGTGACAAACGAGCACACAGTCCACCTGATGGTAAGTGGTTGCTGCGTCCCATAGACATCTACATCTATCCTCTGTTACAAATCAAAATGTAGATGCGTTGTCACCCGTGAGGACTAAGATGGAATGCCTCATTTCCAGTAAAAAGGGCCTCCGGCCACCTGCACTCGCCAAGCGAAACGCAGAGGTAAACCTCTACTTCATGATGGTTTTCTGTGAGGTCTTGGTACTACCCCGGTTCGAGCCGGCCCATTCGTGCGACAGCAAAAGCTGCCGCGTGGCTCTACCACTGTTATATGCGTCTCTAACTTCCAAGAGCTGGAGGCTATTCCATCAACCGACCGCTGGCAGAACTCTCTGATCAGCTTTAAATCAGCGGTCGGTGAGAAAACCCCAACGTGGAAGGCTGTTACCTAGTTGGCATCATGCATCAAAGAAGATTATCAAAACGTTCGTCCAGTTTTGTATCTAACTAAGGGTTAGTTTATAGTTTAATCAGTGTTACTTATGTGTTTTGTTGCTTTTAGTTAAAATTGAAATAAAAATTAAACATTTAAATTCAAATTCAGATAAAATCGAAAATCGGAATAATAAACCATAAGTAAAATAATAAAATAAAGAAATTCTAAATCTGAACTATATTTTATTATTATAAACTGAGTTTAATAGTTTAATCAGTGTTACTTATCTATGTGTTGTTGCTTTCAGTTGAAATCGAAATAAAACTAAAAACATTTAAATTCAAATTCAGATAAAATCGAAATAATAAACCGTAAATAAAATAATAAAATAAAGAAATTCTAAATCTGAACTATATCAACCGCTTATTGCTTGATATTAAACGACTGTATATTTGAATACAAACCACTGAGTAATATCGTTAAGAAAATATCATGAATAGCAATACAATAATCGTCGATCTTCAAGGCTTCAAAAATTGCAAAAATAAATTTATAGTAATGGAGATTGCTATAGCCACTCTAGAGTACACCAATATATTCATAATTAAACCTCCTTACCCATTCACTTCACTATCTTCTGAAGAGAAAAAACAAATTGGCTGGATTGAAAAGCACCGAGGGTATCGATGGAGTGAGGGCTTTATTGACTATAGAGAGTTTTACAGAATTATAAAAACATGTTTGAAAGATAAAAAGATTTTTTAAAAGGATGTGAAAAAATTAAATGGGTATACAATACACTGCTTTATTCTGCACAATATATTCGGTTATCACTCATTACATAATGTCACTAACACTACACAATACTTGGTACACGTCTGTCGGTATACACGTATTAACAGAGATGTCGCCTTCTCGCTGGTTACAATTCAACTGCTCGATGTTCACACGGCGGGCTATATTTATACCCCAGTAGTGACGACTCACTACCGTTTGTCTATACACTACAAGACGTTTGTCTATACACTACATCTCTTCCTTTTTCTTAATATTTTTTATTTCTGGTTACATGCATGATCAGTAGTTGCTTTAACTTTTACAGAATCAGTTTAGATTATTATTCAATAATCATTCTTATTTCATCAGTGTTATTATCTGTTACTTCTTCATTCAAATTGGGTACATTTCCTTCTTGTGCATCGTTAACTACTTTCCACTCTCCTTCAATTTTTTTTAAGTGAACTACATTTCGTCGATATTGTGTATTCGTATCATTATTGCGAATCACTACGTCTCCAGTGTTGTTAGTAGTTTTTACAACAGTATGTATGTCTGGAGAAAAGCTTGGTGTAAGCTTATTTTCTTTGGCGAAATTTTTAACAATTACCTTATCACCTTCATTTATGCTGTGATCTTTGGCCTTTCGCTTGCGGTCACTGTAATTTTTCTCTGCTTCTTTTTGCAATGCGTCTTTGTCCCTAACTTCTGAATCTTCTTGTTTATTTTCAATATCTATGTATGATGGAATTTTATCCCGAAATTGTCGTTTGTAGAATAGTTCAGATGGAGTTTTACCAGTCACTGAGTGGGGTGTGCTATTGTACATCATCAGATAGTAAAATAAATCTTCTTTCCAATTGTTTCTTTCCACTTGACTGATTTTTAAGCGTTTTAGAATACTTCGGTTTTGCCTTTCCACTTCTCCATTCTGTTGGGGCCAATATGGTATTGTGTTGTGAAGAATTATACCACATTCTTGCAGGTAATTTCGAAACTCTTGACTAATAAATTGCCTGCCATTATCTGCAGTGATGGTAACTGGATAACCAAGCCGTGAAAATATCTCCTTTAGTAACCTGATAATATCATTTGATGTTACACTTTTTGTCACTTTTACTTCCTTGTAACGACTGTAATAATCAACGATAACTAACAAGAAATCTCCAGTGGGTAGAGGTCCCATTAGATCAATAGCTAATCCATGGTTCGACCGGTAGTTCACGGCGTTTCATTGGATTAGGTGGGTTTGGTGCAGATACTAATGTGCAACTTTTACAGTTTCTTACGAATATCTCTGCATCTTTGTCAATTTTAGGCCACCATACTTTCGTCCGTAATCTTTGTTTCATACAAACAATACCAGGGTGACCCTCGTGAGCGGCTTGCAATACTTGCTGTCTTAATTTTTCAGGAATAACAATTTTGTTACCTTGAAGTAAAATATTATTTTGGAAGCAAAGCTCTGATTCAAATACTTTATAATTTGATATGGTATGGTCCCAGGTACATGAGTATAAACCTTGTCTTACCTTAGCAATTTCGGAATCTTCCTTGGAAAATTGCTCAATATCGTCAAGTGATACGGCTACGGGTCTTGAGTATTCAATTATATGCCTGATATGTTCCTCATCAAAATTACGTACTATTGTATTCACAGAATTATGGTTTGATGTGCAAAGTCTTGAAAAGGGATCAGCTATATTCGATTTACCTGGTTGGTATACTATTTTGTAATTATAGGCTTGTAATCGAACAACCCATCTTTCGATTCGGGCACAAGGCTTAGAGCATCTTCCAAAAATAATTTCTAATGGTTTGTGGTCACTTACCAGTTCAAACTCACTTTTTCCATAAAGATATATTCTAAAATGTTCTACAGCCCATACTAAGGCCAGCGCTTCCTTTTCAGTTTGGCAGTATCGCTTTTCGCAGTCTGTTAAACTCTTATTTCCAAATGCTATTATTCTAGGTCCTTTTGAATTAATTTGGATAAGAACCGCCCCTAACCCAACAGGACTGGCATCGGCAATAACTTGGGTCTTGTCAGCCGGATCATAATATCCTAATGACTGCATATTGCATAGAATTTTCTTCAATTCGTGAAATGCGTTTTCCTGGTCTTTGTCCAGAATTTCCCAATGTCGGCATTTTTCCCCAGCTTTAGCCTTAATATTTTCCGAAAAGGCTCAGTAAGTGTCGCCAAATTTGGTATCCATTTCCCAACAAAATTTACTAACCCCAAGAAACTTTGAATTTCCTCGATAGTTGATGGTGCCCTAAACATTTGGATACTGTCAATGTACTTTTTTAAAGGCCTTACACCTTCACTAGATAACTCATGCCCCAAGAACACTATTTTATTTACTTTGTAAATACACTTATCATTATTTAACAGAACATTGTTCTCTTTCAAAATATTGAGCGTCTGTTGTAATCGTTGGTCATGCTCTGCCTCATTTGATCCAAAAATGACAATATCGTCAATAAAATTTACCGTACCTTCACACCGTATAAGTGTGCGTTCCATGATTTTCTGAAACATTTCTGGAGCACAGGAAATACCAAACATAAGTCTCTTGTATCTAAATAACCCTTTGCTCGTTATAAATGTAGTGATATATCGGGTATCAGGATGGATTTCGATTTGGTGGAAAGCGTTTTTAATATCGAGGCGAGAAAATAATTTCGCATCTTTAAAATGTGGTAGCAGCTGATCCATTGTTGGTAGTGGATGATTTTCACGAATTATTGCTACATTAGCTCTCCGCATATCGATACAGATCCTTATATCCCCATTTTCCTTTAAAACAGGCACCATGGGTGAAACCCATTTTGATGGCTTAGATACTTCTTCGATAATATCAAGCTGCAATAATTCTTGTATCTTTTTATTAACCTTTGTTTCTAGGGGTATAGGTATTCTCCTGTAAGGCTGACTTACTGGCGTTATTTTCTCATCAATAGGTATCTCAACAACAACGTCTTTAAATTTTGGAAATACTGTAATATTTTCATCTGATGTTGACTCTACGGTATTTACTTTAACACCTAATCGCAAAACGCCCAATGCTATGGAGGTTACTTTCCCCAAAATATCTTTAGTGCCGTTTTTTATCACATAGAAAACAGCAACTTCTTTTCTGTTATTGATTTGGACTTGAGTTTTAAATGATCCCAATATAGTTAATGGTTTAGTGCTACCGTAGGGGTAAAATGTTTTATCCGGTGATCTATCCATTTCAAAAACATTTATTTTATTTGATTTTAGTTTTCTCCATGTAACATCTGTTATCAAATTACATTTACATCCAGAATCGATCAATAATGACGTCTTGACACCACCAACCCAACAATTAATAGTAGTGTCGTCATCTACATGAAAAACATAATCGATTTCTTCTTTTTCCTCCGTCCTTGATTTTTGGTGGGGGTAGGGTCTTTTGAACTCAAAAATTGTCTTTTAAGTGGCCTTACTGTCAAACAGTACTTTCGAAAGTGCCCCGTTATACCGCATTTATGGCATTTAATTTTCCTTGCGGGACATTCCATTGATTGAGGCATATGCTTAAAGCTCCCACACCTAGTACACGATTTGTTAGACATTTTCCTTCTGGTTTCAATTTTATTTACGGTGCTGCTATTACATGCGGGGTTGTGAGTAAAGTCTTCCATCTGTCTGTTTACACTTTCTAGGGTATTGGCTTCTATTATGATGTCTTCTAATGTCATTTTGTCACCTCCTTTTAAAATTTTTTTACGAAGCTCGCCAGAGTAACATTTTTCTGTAATTTGATCGATAATGCTTTCTTCTTTATTTGCAAAACAACATTTATCAGCCTGTTTTCTTAATCGAATTAGAAATTTTTCAAATTTTTCTCCCGATTCTTGTTTCATTAGTCGAAATAAGTGTCTCTCATATACTTTGCTTTGTTTTGGAGCAAAATACTCGTCTAACTTTTCAATGGCTATAGCATAAATATCCTTCGTTGGATCATCTGTACTGCTAAAATGGGCGCCTGGTATATTATAATATATTTCTTGGAGACTAAGGCCACCCATGTGTAATAATGTAGCCCTTTTTTTAGCGGGTAGTTCAATATTTGCAGCTTCTAGATAAATGTCTAAACCTCGCTTCCACTTTTCCCATTTTGCACCAATGCCATGAGAATCCCCATCACAAACAAATGATTCTAGAGGGGGTAGTGATGACATTTTTTATTTTTATAGTTATAGTCTTATTCCTGTAAGAAAGAAGAAATACAAGCAGATAATAACTAATTAATTTCTACCAGTACTTTTATTTATTAGCTTTTCGTACTAGAACGGGGAACATCTTGGATGCCCGCAGCGTGATAACTCAAACAGTGACAAATATATCTTTTAAATACGTGTGTCTATTATTAGACCGTCACGCAATTACATTCTCATGATATCTCAGCCTTAGATATTTTAAACCCCGTTTTAGGACCTAAAGCATGTCCATGACTGGACCTTTGCTTTAGTAATACTTGGACCATCATCAATAAGTGTCCATGCTCATGGACCATCTCATTGAGGTGTCCATTTGATTTTAACAAAGATAAATCACGTCACTGCATGACTATCAAACTGCTATTACTATAAATGTCCCCAATTTTACGATCCGTATTTTAATCAATCTCTTAAAAGAGAATACAGCAAATCCTAGTATAAAATTTTCCAGTTCATATAAAAACATTTGTAATTACTTACAGTATTTTTTCCTCGTCGCCAATATACAATACACTGCTTTATTCTGCACAATATATTCGGTTATCACTCATTACATAATGTCACTAACACTACACAATACTTGGTACACGTCTGTCGGTATACACGTATTAACAGAGATGTCGCCTTCTCGCTGGTTACAATTCAACTGCCCGATGTTCACACGGCGGGCTATATTTATACCCCAGTAGTGACGACTCACTACCGTTTGTCTATACACTACAAGACGTTTGTCTATACACTACAATGGGTGTAAGATATTTGTGATGAAAATAATACTATCATAGATATAAGTTGCTAAGGAGCTCCCAATTTAAATACTCTTTGTGAACTTTATTGTAAAGATACTTTACTGTATAAATGTTTTACTAGTAAGAAAATATGTGCGTTAAAAATGTTTTATGTATTAAGAAATGGTGTTTTGAAAACAAAATGATTTTTTGATTTCCAATAAAATATATCTATGTGTTGTTGCTTTCAGTTAAAATCGAAATAAAAACTAAAACATTTAAATTCAGATAAAATCGAAAATCGAAATAATTAGTTTTAATAAATACATTCATTGTAACAATAAATGTCTTTTCTTTTTTCCTCTACACAATAGAATAATAATGATACATAATAAAACAACAATAAACTTCAATGTATAACTTTTATTATATTTTACAAGCTACATTACTTAAATTACTAGTTCTCACATAATTTTTCACCTATTTTTTTTATAAAAAAATTTGTAGCATCTAACACTTTATCATATATTGAATCCAAAACATATTGAACACTTATATTAGCACTAAGATCGTGGATGACATTTTCTTCTTGCTCGTTAAGTTCGCAAATGCTGATTTTAATCAGACGATGACCTCGTTTATCTTTATCTCAGCGGATAATGTATGATGATGATGATGATGATGATTCTTGAGAACGGTTTCTCTTCCTGTAACATTTCTTTGATTTCGATTACCGCTCTTCATAGGTCTTCTATTTGGTAGTAAATCGTGAAGCTGCTCTTTTCGGTTGTAATAATTTAATGTAAATTTATCCACATCCTGTGCATAGTAATACGGATTAGTGATAGGATTAGAATCATTGTGTTCCTCAGTGTTGACCATGATCTGCAATTAACAAAAACAAGTATGAAGTCAAAAAAAAGGTAATAGCGGCTAAATATCTAAATAGTAAAAAAATGATTTAACTCACCAATATAGATGATATTTGACGAGCGTTGTAATCAACGTGCACTCGCTATGAGAATAAAACAATAATGAAACAATTGAGGGAGGGTGAGAGACGCTCTTCAATCCAGGTAAGACACATCATTTTATTTAGTTAGCGGATGGATGCAAATTAATTAATGTCTTTATTGTAATGGATTTACGATGCTAGGTTTTGGGTCTTAGGTTTTTTTTTTTCGTTACGGAATTTTTTTTTCGTTACGGAATTATTTTTTTTCGGTCGCCGCGCTCAAAGCCCTCGATAAAAGCTATGCAATAGCTTAAAAACGTTTATTAGCACTAACCACAATGAAATTAGGCTAAACAAGTTGTATTATTAGAAATTAATCATATAGATGCGGCAATACCATCAGTATCTCGCAAACGCTCTGAATATAATGCTTAATTACTCAAATGGAAGTGGAAGAACACTTGTTTACGCAGGATAGAACTGTGAGTATGTAGACGTTAATTTCATTTAACTAAAAATTTTGCACCTCTACTGTAGAGAATTGGGGTCTTCAGCGGCATGTAGCTCGAGCGATGCGAGAGCAAGTGACGCAGAAGCCCCAATTCACACCTACTGACCTGCTATTCCTGGCTACGGTGGCGACCATGGTAACGGTAGAGCAGGGGGGTGCTAAGAATCTCCGGTGGAGGTTCGGTTGCCACCTAAGACGACTCGAACTAGCAACATAAAATGAACGCACCCTGA